>VZQC01012059.1:1449636-1750691 GCA_009823505.1 Rhizomys pruinosus | reverse complement strand
AAAAAAAAAAAAAAAAAAAAAAAAAAAGGAGAACATGACAGAGCATCCCCAACATTTTACATTAAATATATGTTATATGTGTTATCAATCAAAATTACAAGAGAAATGGAGAAAAAAAATAGTCAATACAAACCCCAAAGTGTTGAAATGTTGCAACGAAACAGTATAATATAATTGTGGTTAAGTATGTTTAAGTAAAATAGATACTAAAATGAGAACTATTATTAGAGAGAACTGAATTTTTTTTCTTGAAACAATTTAGATGAGAAATCCAGAAAACCAAAATAAAATAATTAAGAGCTGAATGGAATAAAAAGAAATTTGACGTAGCTTAAGAGAGTATTATAGCCGGGCGTGGTGGTGCACGCCTTTAATCCCAGCACTTGGGAGGCAGAGGCAGGTGGATCTTTGTGAGATCAAGGCCAGCCTGGTCTACAGAGTGAGTTCCAGGACAGCTGGAGCTACAAGGAGACCCTGTCTCGAGGAAAAAAAAAAAAAGAGAGTATTATATAGACTGGAAGACTGGCCCATAGGAAGAATGTTAGTAGCAAAGAGAAAATACAGAGAGGAACGTGGTTAACACATTGTACAAGCTGAATCATGGTGCACGTCAGCTTTGAAGAAACAACTGGATCTGATGAGTTCCATGTTCCATCTGTTGGTAACTGAACTAGACATGGAGAAGGTATATGGAACCAGTACTAACCTACTAGAACCTTCTTCTTTAGAAAAGTTAGCATATTCTTCCACCTAAACTATAAGTACTCTAACTCAGAAAAAATGTAAGAATGAATCAAACAAAGGAAAAGTTTGAAGACATAATAGCCAAGAATTTTGCAAAATAAAGGCATCCAGCTCCGAAGTTAAGTGTGGCTAGAACAGGACAAAGAAAACACAATACATCTCAGCATATCATAGAAATAAGAGAAAAATAAAAGTCAAAGATCTGGAAATTGCTCACCGAGGGCAATAATGAATCTTGGTTGGGTTGTTTTAATAGTTCCTAGAAGACAAAATACAAACCACCAATAAAAAATGGGAGAACTCAATCAGGCCTGCCAGTCCTTGGAGAAAGGCAAGCAGAAACTACATTGAGATTCTGGCACACCCTGGTCAGAAGGGTAGGAAGACATTAAGAAGACAGCTAAGAGATGCCAGCAAGGATGTGGACAAAGAGAGTGTCAACTTGTGCAGCCACCATGCAATATGGGGGGGGACGGGCAGGGCAATGTGGAGGGATATGCTCCACAGAGAGTATGCACTTATGTGAAAACTTTAAAAGACTGATATGAAATGGAGTAATGCAGCACCCAAAATTTGAAATCTTAGCTGTGGAAAAATAAGAAAAATTGCCAGTATGGAATTCCACTGTTGCAGAAATACACTTCAAAATCAAAGTATACTCCAAAAATTAAAAGCTAAATAAAAATATTTCCACTAAGTAAAATCTGAAGGAATTCATCAACACCATATTTGCTTTAAAAAATAATGTCAACAGCAAGGCAAAAGTATTCCAGAGGAAAAAATGTAATGGAAAAGGACATGAAACATAAAGTATAATATAAAGTATAAATGTGAAATATAAAGTAAAAATGAAATGCAATATATAAAACAACTAAATGAATTATAAAATAACACAAAACAGGTAAGTTAAGTGTGAGTTTAAAAAATGATCTAAATTATTAGCATTGTTGGTAATGAGCAAAATTTATCATTTTGTGGCAGGATGAAGGGTTCCAGCAGAAAAAATGGAATAATTTTAGCTAAACGAAAATGAGGCCACCCAAAAGAGGAAAATAGAGGCTTAAACTATGCATAAAGGGCAGAAAAATATTAAATATACTTAAATACACTGAGAGCAATATATAATATTAACAGTCTAGTTCACTTAAAAGACAAAAGTTGTCCGGTTAAGAAAAACACTGTGTGCTACAAATTTGGGTCATACCATCTGGACTATAAATATAATCTCAATCCTAACTCTATGTAGTAGGCATTCTATCAGTTTTAGATAGGCTACAGATTTAACTGCAGCATGGTATTTTCTAGGAGAAAATTAGATTAGTTTTATCATAAAATTGAATTAGGAAACATGTCCTAACCAGCACCCA
Source organism: Rhizomys pruinosus (assembly GCA_009823505.1). Classification (NCBI taxonomy): domain Eukaryota; kingdom Metazoa; phylum Chordata; class Mammalia; order Rodentia; family Spalacidae; genus Rhizomys; species Rhizomys pruinosus. The sequence continues at coordinate 1,748,580 of VZQC01012059.1, read as the reverse complement.
AAAAAATTGCTTACAATTAATGAGAAAGGTAAAAAAGACTGTACGATATTATTAAGAATTTTTGTCTGGGCTGGAGAGATGGCTTAGTGGTTAAGAGCACCGACTGCTCTTGCAGAGGAGCGGGGTTTGATTCCCGGCACCCACATGGCGGCTAAGAACCGTTTTTGACTCCAGTTCCAAGGAAACCTGACACCCTCTCCTTACCTCCACAGCATTGCACCACATGGGTGCACCAACCTACATGCAGAGAGTACATTCATACACATAAAAAAAAAAAATTTGTCTACTGAACATAACACTAACTATACCCAAACCACCATGTTCAGAACATATATTCTATTAGCTATTTGCCTATCTACATAAAATGATTGCTTCAGAATACATAAATGATATATATATATAAATAAGAAAATAATTTAATTAAAAAAAATTTTTTTTTATTTTTTGTCTTTTTGAGACAGGGTCTCCCTGTAGCCCCAGCTGTCCTGGAACTCACTCTGTAGACCAGGTTGGCCTTGAACTATTTAATTTTTTAATGGTACAAATCTTGAAAAGGCCCTTCACAAAATAATCAAGTGGACAGTAGACATAACAAAAACTGCTCAACTTCATTAGTCAACAGAAAAATGTAAAGGAAGGTCATGAAAATGTAAAAACTGCCTAAAATTAAAATACCAGACATATCACTTCTAGGTGTAACAAAAATATAGACACTTCAAGGAGTGATTATTGCAGTGAAATGTGCAATAAAGGAACTGGAAAACAAAATGTCCATTAGTGGCACCCCCATGGTGGCTAACACCCATCCCTGACTCCAGTTCCAGGGGAATTCCATGCCATCTTCTGACCTCTGCTGGCATTGGACGACATAAGTGCACCACATATGTGTAGGCAAGGCACTCATACACATAAATAAAAATTATAGACAATATTTTAATTAAAGTGTTCATCAGTAGCATAATGAATGAATACATGAATGAATAAATAAATGAATGAATAAGTAAATAAGTCATGCTAAAACCACATCACAAATACCAGATAGCAATAACTTAGAACAAAGTATTGCTACCCGGACTGCAGACTTCATGCCTAGAAAAAGCAGCAGCACAGAAGGTTCAGTACTGTTCCAGTCTACTCAATAAGGGGACACGATAACTAGAAAAGATTCCAGGGTTTCTGTTAGTGGGTTTTGGTAATCTGGGTGCTGATTATATAAATATGTTCACTTTGGAAAAACTCAGTTACCTAGACACTAATGATTTTCATACTTGTAGATGTTATATTCTTCACTATAGAATTAGACAGAATAGGGAGTTAAAACATTTCATTCATTCATAATGAAAACTAACCTCACACAGGTACGTACACCCAGAGAGCACATGACTTCTCAGGAATAGAAGCAAAGGGCTGGTGAACACCTTTAGAGGAAGACGACTCCAGTGAGTGGGTGTTCTGGTCTACTTTCAGCTCAACTGTGCACTTGAGCCTTGGTGGACTGTCCTCCCTGGCTGAGAAGATAAACTGAACCCTTTCGTGTCCTACCAGCATCCAAGAGTCACTGGATTATTGCTTGTATTCTTTCTCTTCAGCGTCAGGAAGAGGCCAGCTTCTCCCCTTTGAAGTGCAGAAGTTTGCTTTACACCTCTGACCCCACCAGCAAAGTGCAGGTGTGTGAATAAAATTGCTCAAATCAGCTTGGCAAAGTATTGTTAAAAATAACCCTTCTGGTAACCACTATGGAGTCTGAGAAGCAGAAAGGAAGAGGGATAAGAGAAAGGGTTTTTTTTTTTTTTTTTTTTTGGCTGGTCTTCATTCTTCGGACACAGCGGTTATCCTCATAGCCCCAGCTGTCCTGGAACTCACTCTGTAGACCATACTAGCCTTGAACTCACAAAGATCCACCTGCCTCTGCCTCCCAAGTGCTAGGATTAAAGGCGTGCACCACTATGTTGGCTTTTGAGAACAGGTGCAGGTGGAAAGGATCCGGGGGAAGGCAAGTGAGGTTTATTAGCCAATAGCTCATAGAGAGGCTTTTTATTTTTTGGGGGGGGTCTTTTTGAGACAGGGTCTCCCTATAGCCCCAGCTGGCCTGGAACTCACTCTGTAGACCAGGCTGGCCTTGAACTCACAGAGATCTGCCTGCCTCTGCCTCCCGAGTGCTGGGATTAAAAACATGCACCACCACGCCCGGCTTAAAGAAAGTTCTTAGCCACCATATGGGTACTGGGAATTGAACCCTGGTCCTCTGCGAGAGCCGTCTGTGCTCTTAACCGCTGAACCATCTCTCCAGCCCTGAGAGGCTTTCTAACACAAAGGAAGTGATAAATCTTTGAGCTGATGGATATACCCTGATCTGATCATTATACATTGTACCCATGTATACATTATACATTATACATCGTACCCATGTACCGAAATTTCACTTATACACCATAATTATGTATAGTTTTATTGTGTGTAATATAGACATATTACATGTCAGTTAACATTTCAAAATAATCTTTCAAGCATCATGATTAGAGCTCGGTTATGGCTTTTGAGGCATGATCAGGTTAAGCGATATGATGAGGCTCACGCAGATCTGGGTAGCTGGGAGCCATGACAGACAGGAGCTCCTTCTGTCACAGATGTGGGTAGGGAGCTGACTGAACGGGAACCCGCTGCCCGAGCACCCGGAAATCACAACAGGGCTTCCCCTCTCCGCTCTTTCTGTGTGTTCTTCTCCTGGGTTATGTGTGCAAGATCTGGAACTTGATTCTGGTCCTGGGATTGGTTTCCTCCTTTGCAGCTTTTGTAACATTGAACTAGTTCCTTAACTTATCGACTATCAGGAACATCTACTTAATCCTGAGGCAAAGACCAGAACAGTGAGGCTTCTCCAAGTTCCTGGGTTGGGAAGCAGTCTTGCCCTGTGGCCCAAACCGAACTCATCTTCTGCTCCCCCAAATCCCAAGTGCTCCAGGGCTGGCCGTCTCCCAGGGTATAATATCACTTTGTTTGAGACTCTGCTTTGTAATATCTCACAGCTTCTGTCAAAAAAAAAAAAGATTGGTCTGGGGCTGGAGAAATGGTTTAGGAACACTGGCTGCTCTTAAAGAGGCCTGGGTTCAATTCCCAATGTCCACATTACCAATAACAACATGTGTAACTCCAGTTCCAGGACACTCAATGTCCTCTTCTGGCATCCAGAAGCATTGTGTGCGCAGGTGCACTTATACAGATAAAGCACTCATACCACAAAAGTAAATAAAAAACATTGTCCATTGTCTTCCCATGCTTACTGCTGCTCTATTCACAATGTCTAGGAAATGGAAAGATCTTAGACGCCCAACAAATGCTGAATGGATAACAAAGACGTGGTATGTATATACAATGGAATATTGATCATCTGTAAATGAAATTCTGCAATATGCAGGGAAATGGACAGAATTGGACAATGTTTTTCTAAGTGAGTTAACTCGGCCCCAAGGGACAAATGCCACATGTTCTCTCTCCTATGGAGGAGCCTAACTAGCTTTTTACATAAAAAGGGAGAGTACTGAGAGTGGAAAAATTGGGGCAATGAAGGCAGACTTGGGGGACGTCACCGAATCACTTTGCTTCTCTTCCCAATGTGGCCACACTGAATAAATCTCCTTTTCCTGCTTTTTACTATTATTTTGACTCTATAAATTGGCTTATTGAGGACAAAAGGCCGAACCCGGATTGTTGGGGCTGTGGCCACTAAGTGCAGTGACAGTCTAAATTGACTTAGGACCCCCTCCGTTGGAGAGTGGAGAGATGATTTCTGGTACTGTAAGCCTGACTAACATCCAGGTCAGGGGTGTGGCCTATGCAGGGAACATGTTTCTGCTGGTTAACTGAGCTGACATCACAACAAACTGCCTTCTAAATACTTATGACTATATCTATAGACAGAAGCAGCTCTCAGCCTTAATCAGAGAAGCCTCTCCGTGCAAAGAACAGTGGTGTACAGAGTTAAACTACTCTCAGCCCTTACCACTTCCTTAGAAATGAGCCTGAGAGTTCCTAATGGTGTTGAGAGCTAATGTCCCTTCCGATCAGAGCAGAGGCAACACTCAGAGCTGGTACTACCTTAGTATAGGGATTTAAAACACATGGTGGACTGGGTCCTGGCTCAAAGTTACACCCACTTCCCATCCAGAAACAGTAAAATGTTCTTTTTTTTTTGCCAGTTTTGTGTTTTATTGTAAAGTGTGGCCATCTCGGGCCTTGACCGCGTACTTGCACAGCAGGTAAAGCCACTCTTTGTTGGTCTTCAGCTTCTCCTTGTGTTTGGTGAGGCAGCAGCCCACGACTCTCGTCTTCCTAGGCCGCAGGTCCAGGGGCTTGTACTTCTTGCCCTTGTAGAATTTCCCGAGATTTTCTTTTTGAATCTGGTTAATGGCGGTGAGGACACAGGCAATGGATTTCCGGACAACTTCGATCTCGGAGAGTTTGGACGCGGCGCCGCCTGTCACTTTAGCGACGCGCAGCTGAGACAGCTCCACCTTCAGATCGTCCAGCCGTTTCAGCAGCTCCTCCTTCTTCTTCCCCCAAGGTCTCCAGCCTTAATCTTGGCCATGGCTAGTAAGCCGCCGCTGTCCGAGGGAAAAAGGAGTAAAACGTTCTTGTAATGCTTGCACTGACTCTGCAAACCCACCAGGAGAAGAGCTCTGTGCACCTGTGTCTGCTGGGCTGAGTGGGCCACACCACCACCTTCAAGCTCAGGGCAGATGCAGCCTCACTGCTGAGTGGGGTAGACAGGAACCGAGTCCCCAAAGGGCTTGGCCCGCCTCTCCCACACAATGGCCTGGGGATAGTCAAGCTAATGCATCTCAGCTCTGATTCCTAACATCTGCCCAGCTGTGTGGTCACCATGACCTCCAGCTGCCAGTCAGATGGAAAAAGTAAAAGACGACGTGACCTGCAGATAAACAGAGCAAGATGGAGGTAGCACAGCAAATATTTGCCTTGGGAGCTGCATTTGAACTTTGCTCTTGCCTGTAGGTCCAAGTCTGCTGGCACAACCTGACCTTAGCAACCTTGCCCTTCTCACTGTTTTGAAATCATTCAGGATTGCACAGGTTCCCACAGTTCAGTCTGAACCAACAAGCCGTCTTGTGACTCCAAAGCACAATGTCTGAGACTCCTCTATTGACGAGCCTAGTGGGGCCCCTGGGCAAGTTGGAAACAGTTTTGCCTTTTCTGTTTTGGACATAATCCACTTCATTACTTTAACTGTGGTAGCCATGTTTTTAGAAAGAGGTAACACATGAGGGCAGGTCATAAACACTTGAAGCTATAAGGTAGCTCCCACTATGAGTCATTATAAAATGCAACCGGTCACCTGTGCCCACTCCATCTTGATGCGGGCACTGTAGATTTTCTTTCTTGGCTAATAGGTAGTAGGTTTGTTATGAGAATTGGCATTTAGGAAGAAAGGAAGAGGGAAGGAGATGGAGAAGTGTAGGAGATCAAGACAAAGCCAGAAAAAAAAGACAAAACCAGAAGGAGACAGAGGAGGACTGGAGAATGGAGAGGAGGAGGAGGAGGAGGAGGAGGAGGAGGAGGAAGAGAAGGGGAAAAGGAGGAAGAGGAGGAGGAGGAGGGGTGAGGAAGAGGGAGATGAAGAGGGAGAGAAGGAAAGGGAGGAAGAGGGGGAGGAGGAGGGGGGAGAAGGAGGGGGATGAAGAGGGAGAGGAGGAAAGGAAGAGGGGGAGGAGAAGGAGGGGAGGAGGAGGAAGAGAAGGGGAAAAGGAGGAAGAGGAGGAGGAGGGGGGAGGAAGAGGGAGATGAAGAGGGAGAGAAGGAAAGGGAGGAAGAGGGGGAAGAGAAGGAGGGGGAGGAGTGGAGGATGGGGGAGGAGGAGGGGAAGGGGAGGAGGGGAGGAGGGGGAAGAGGAGAAGGAAGAGAAGGGAGAAAAGGAAGAGGACGACGAGGAGGAAGAGGAAGAAGAGGAGGAGGAGGAGAAGGGGGAAGGGGAAGGGGGGAGGAGGGGGAGGAGGAGGGGAAGGAAGAGGGAGAAGAGGAAAGGGAGGAAAAGGGGGAGGAGTGGGAGGAGGGGGTAGGAGAAGGGGGAATGAGGGACGGGAGGGGAGGGGGAAGGGAAGGAGGGGAGAAGGGGGAGGAAGAGGGGGAAAAGATGCTGTGGAGAAGGGACAGAAACTGAGGAAGCATAGTAGAAGATAATTGTTATTTACTGATGTTAACTTTCTTATGGCTTATCTTTTCAATCACTCAGTCTTACAAGTGAGCACTATGTCCCAGGTTCCACAGTAGGGTGTGCCTATCGATCTGTATTGATGGACTGACACTAGATAAACAGTAATATGTAGATTCCTTTAACTTTTAGTCCACAGCAAAAGAGAAAAGCTCAGTACTCAGAACCTTTAGTCATTGGGACTGTTTAGTAGCCCCCCACCTTTGTTTTGTAGGCAGCACATATGACCAAAGACATAAAGTCAAATCTTTTATAGTCTGAATGATCAGACCATCCTCAAGGAATTAGAAATTGTATCCTGAACCTAATTCTAACCCCACTGAATCATCTAGTCATTACAGAAGCCTGTAGAATCCAGTTAGAATGGCTTCTGGGGCTAGTTTTTCAATGTCTATGTGGTTATATACCTGGAATCCTATCACTAGGACCATGAGAGGCCCAGGGCTGATAACTCTGCTTCTGTCCTGGCTCCTAGAGGGTAAAGGATCGATGAGCTGAGTCAATGAACCTGTGATGGGAACCCAGGGGTGGAGGGAAGGTCATTTGTAGTGTGAAACAAGTTGCATTTGAGATGTCACTAAGGTGGGGGAGGATTGGAGCAGACAAACCGAACAGCATACGTCTGTGATCACAGGCACAAATGAATCTGTGGGCGAATGAAGATTGCCCCAGAGGAAGAAAGTAACAGAAAAACTGACAGGAGCTCGGTAATTGCCAGATGAATGAAGAAGAGTGACCCACAAAGAGATGGGGGTGTGGAAGTGGAGATGGGATATGGGGGGAAATGGGGTCCCCTTTTGGGTTCTTGGCCCCACTCTTAAAAGAACCGAAGAATGGATTCAAAATGAAGCGTTAGGGCAATTTTATTAGAATTTAAAGAAAAATCCTCAGGGCAGGCAAGCTGGGAATCTCAACACCCGCCTTGAGCTGGAGAGCAGGGTAAAACCCGTACAGCCATCTTGGTTTAGAGCCAGCAAGGTGTCCAGATACATGGCAGATGGCAGCTGCCTAGTGGGGACGAGAAGGAAGTGTTGGAGGGAAAGGAAAGAAACCCAAAATGTTGGGGCAGGCCACAGGGTTAGGGAAGACATGCATGGAAAATAGAAGGAAAGGAGAGTTTACCGGATGGGGAGCTATCTGGCCGTGTCCTGGTCCAGAAGCATTGCACTAAGGGGTGGGATTCTGGGCAAGAAAAGTTCCTGGAAAATGGCAAAGTTAAGGCTTCACCCAAGCCAGTGACTTTAATTCTCTTCACCAGATTTCTGTTAAGGGACTTTTTTTTTTTCTACTGTATTATCTGGTGTTTGGAGTGGATTGAATCTTGGAAGTCAGCTACTGGCTGGGACCAGTTTCTCTAAGTGGGACCAGTTTCTCTTTCTGTTTACTCTTTCCTGAGTAATGCCTGTTGAATCTGCAATGAGAAAATCTGAATCACACCCTTGGAGTCATCTGAAAAAGACCATAGGATCATTCATAGGGTCCAATGTGGGGCTACGTGTCATCTCAAAAGACCTCAGCAGGAGCTGGATACAGCAGCAGTTCCCTGCAACCTGGATCAAGGTCACCCGGGGCAGGCAAGGTCAGTCCTCTCAGACTGAGGCTTGGGACAACCTTGTTCCTCTCAGACTAAAGCTTGGGGGACCTTGTTCCTCTCAGACTGAGGCTTGGGGGACCTCGTTTCTCTCAGACTGAGGCTTGAGGGACCTCTGGCTCCTATTTTCCTCTCCAAGTTTCTCCAAGGTCATCAGCTCTGATTTTCTGAGTGGCCAAGGTCACTTTCCTTTTAGGAAAACTGAATAAGCAGAACGAATGAAGCAACACACAAAAGCCCAGTGAGGTCATCGGCATATTAATAGCAGCAATTACTGAGCGGGGCACTTTGCATGTCTTACATCATTCACACAATAGTCTTGTAAGGTGGAGAGGCCCACTTTTCCCAAGCAGGCGCTGAGGTCACAGGGCTAGAAAAGGAGTTAGAATCCACAGGAAACCAGTACTGGTTGTAGAGGAAACCAGACTCTGCCTCCTAAGTTGTAGGGGGAGGTTCTGGGTACAATGTGTGCAGTACATCTCAACACAGATTCTAACTGCCTTTAAGTTGGGTATGCCAGTGCAGGATGGATAGAGTGGATGGAGTGTGGAGCTCAGGCAGATTAGAAATGGTAATCCTTGCTGATCAACATGCCTCTGAAGTCTTACAGCAGATTCTCCCGGATTATTCATTTAATATTTAATACATATTGCCTTGTCTTCTTCCTGAAACAGAGTCCTCTTGAGGCTTAGGGTTAATGATGTCATCATGAAGTCATCCAGTGGAATGCCTATAACACACATTCATGGCACCTTAAAGGGACCTGACAATCCCCAAGGATATAGAAAGGACCGTGACTCAGAAAGTTTCAAATTAAGGAATGAAGACTCAGCCTAATAAGTTTAGGATATTCAGAGAAGAAAGAAAGAAAATACAAATGAGAAAAGTTAATGAAATTTTAAAAAAGTATCCTAGAGAGGATAAATAAAACTGAAGATGTTTTGAGAAGACTAAGAAAAATGATGCCCACCAGCAAGACCAACCAAGGGTTCCCTGAGCCTCTCTTGACGCTTCTTCATCCAAATGCCATCCAGATGTTGGGCTTAATTTGTCAAAACAAGTCTAAGATCTCTAAAAGACATTCCAATGGAACCTGCTGGCTCATTACTGTTTATTTAGAACTCTTCTGCTGTCCTTTCCTCCTACAGTCCCAGGGCTCAAGGTCCTAAATCTAGTTGGGGAAGCATCAAGGAGTGTGAGGAGGTGAAAGAGGAAGAAGAGGAAGAAGAAGGAAGGAGGAAGAGGAGCAGAAGGAAAGGACCAGAGGGGTGGAAGGATGGGAAGGAGCAATAGGGAGAGGAGGAGGAGGAGGAGGAGGGAGAAAAGGAGGAGGAGGAGGAGGAGAAGGAGGAGGAAGATGAAGAAGAGGAGAGGAGGAGGAAGATGAAGAAGAGGAGTAGGAGGAGGAAGATGAAGAGGAGGAGTAGGAGGAGAAGAAGGAGGAGGAAGAGGAGGAGGAGAAAGAGGAGAAGGACGATGAGGAGGAGGAGGAAGATGAAGAGGAGGAGTAGGAGGAGGAGAAGTAGGAGGAGAAGGATGAGGAGGAGGAGAAGGAGGAGGAAGATAAAGAGGAGGAGGAGGAGAAGGAGGAGGAGGAAGAGGAGGAGGAGGAGAAGGAGGAGGAGAAGGAAGATGAGGAAGAGAAGGAGGAGATGAAGAGGAGGAGTAGGAGGAGGAGAAGGAGGAGGAAGATGAGGAGGAGGAGGAAGATGAAGAGGAGGAAGATGAGGAGGAGAAGGAGAAGATGAAGAGGAGGATGAGAAGGGAAACAGGCAGGGTCCTGGATTATATAAAGATGAACCCTTTTTGGATTCAGTGATCTCAGGCAATTGGGAAGACAGATCTGTCCCCAAGTCCATGGATGACTTCAGGTCATCAAAGATCAGACAGGAGACTGGGAATAACTTCACGAGGACCTCAGGAGCAAGCAGGAGCGCTGTAAGCAAGCAGGATGTGCAGTGATCCTACTTAGGGAAAGGAAGAAATGAAACAGAACAAGCATTTTGGGGGAGGGTGTTCATTTCTCTTCCACTTTCTAAAGAATGTTGGCGTTTGGAAAGGCTTTGTGTGAGTGTGTGTACATGTGCTCACGTGTATGTGCACTATACATGTTGGAGGTGCAGTTACCCCATGTATGCGTGTGGAGACCAGAAGTGCAGGTCAGGATTCCTTCTCAATCATATTCCATCTGATTACATGAGATGGTTTCTCATTGATCCTGGAGATCACTGATTCAGCTGGACTGGCTGGCCTTTGAGCTCCAGGGACCCCCCCATCTCTGCCTCCCAGCAGGGAAGTGCATCCATGCATGCAATGGCCACAAAGATCAGAAGAGGGCATCAGACCCCCTAGTCACCTAGGGTCCTTAGCCGCCATCTGAATGCTGGGAACCAAACTTGGGTCCTCTGCAAGAGCAGCCAGTGCTCTTACCCCCGAGTTGTCTCCCCAGCCCCAACCATGTTTTGTTTTTTGGGTTTTTTTTGGTTGTTGTTTTTTTACTTAGGTTCTGGGGATCTTCATGTTTATATAGCAAACACTTTACTGACTGAACCATCTGGCTGGCCTATGTTTTTAGAGTTTTAGTTGTAGTAAAACCTACATAACATAAAATTTGCCACCTTAATTTTTCTTTTAAATTTTATTGTGTGGGGGGTGGTGGTGTGGGGAACAGGTACCCATGTGGAGGTCTGAGGACCCTGCTGTGGAGTCAGCTCTCTCCTTGCTCTTTTATGTGTATCTGGGGTTTGAAGTCAGGCTGCCAGGCTTGCACCACAAGCACCTTATTACACTGAGTCATTTTGCCCTCCCCCCACATCTTAATCGTTGATACGTGTGCAGTTTAGTGGTATTAGGCACAATCACATGGTTGAATATCCAATCTCTGCAACTTCTTTATCTTGTAAAAATAAAATTTTGTGTCTATGAAAAAACTCCTCTTCCTCCCTCTCTACAGACTTTCTGTCTCTATAACTTTGATAACTATAGCTGTGTCAAGTAGGTAGAATTACAGGACCACAGGCTAGATTCACAGTAGTGTGTGTTTGTGTGTGTGTATGTGTGTGTGTAACTTATCTTATCCCCCTTGTCACCATATCTTCAATGTTATGGCAATTCTTGACAGATATCATTACAATACCAAGTTTGCATTTGCAGTGACATCACCAAAAATTAATAACTGTCATTGTTGGTGGTTGGAGAGATGGCTCAGGGGTTAAGAGTACTGGCTGCTCTTGCAGAAAATCTGGGCTCAGTTCCCAGCACCCACATGACTCCAGCTCCAGGAGATCCAGCACCCTCTTCTGGCCTCGGCCGGCACTGAACACACGTGGTGCACTTACATACACACAGGCAAAACACTCATACACACAAAATAACAATAATTGTTTAAAGGCTGTTGTTGCATCCATCGTTGCTACACTCTGCTCTTTAGGTTTGGGTGGGTGTTCCTTCACTTTCCTTTCACGTGTTTGCATGGAGTTCCCTACATTTGAGAATGTGTAGACTTGAAGTTTAGGTTCCACAGGGAAAACACAGCTCTAAATATCTCAGAGCCTGGCAGCTGCTCAGGTGAACACCAGTCCAACGCTCCGGGGCCTGGCATGCTGAACCTTGGTGATGGTTAGGATTGTAAACTTAGTCTGTGAGAAGTCTTGTTTGTTAGAGACTCCAAAATTTAAGGCTTATGCTATTTTATGAGTCTACATAATCCTCAGCTTTCTCGTGGATTGTATAATCTTTTATTTGAAACTCTGCTGTATTAACGAATACATCGTAGAACATTATATTCAGCCTATATATGGGTGGATGGGCATTATGACTGAGTACCTGTTTATATGTCTGTAAGGCTATAATCCAAACTATAACAGGACCTAAGTCTGGGAACTGAGGATAAGTTCCATATCATTTTACATGGCTTTCAGGAGTATCTCTGTGTTCTACATGGAAAAGTCCTCACAGGGACACCATCAAATCCAGGATGGCCTTATCCTTGAAGCCAAGTGGCTTGCATTCAATCTCTGTCATGAGGTTGTTTATTGACAACATTGAGCAAGAGGTTTTCTCAGATCGAGTTGCCCAAGGCTTGCCGATCGCCCAGCAGAGTATGAACAAAGGGGGCTTTCTACATGGGCTCTGCGCTGTCCAGGGCTGTTCTCAGCAGCGTCTGCTTTGCCTCTAGTCTGACTGGGAAACCTTCATGTTGCTAACACAGCTCCGTGCTCCGGTCTTTACCTCCCCTAGGACCTTCAACCCACCAGCCCACCCGCTTTCCCAACACATTTCCTACGAGTGATTTGATTTGCTCACTCAGGACCCAGGATCCTCCAATCCAATAAGTTTGGGATTTGTGGTTGATTTGTTAATCAAAAAGTTGATTAAGCAAAAACCCACAAACATAATATTTGGGCATTATAAACATTTCATTTTGTTTTAAATCATAAACATGAATATCTCAGTAATCTTTTGACATAAAGCCAAAGCCTCTTGTTGGGTTGTGGGCCCTGGTGAAGGTCCCATGGTGCCTTTCACATTTAAGTGATATCTATACCACACCCCCCACAATTCCCAATGTAGGTTTCTTTAGAAAAGCCTCAGTACTCTGAGAGTGGAGTCTGAAGGGATTTTTACTACTTTCTTTCTTCAATATTTTATAGCTGCTCAGAGACAATTCAGTAGCATTATTTTTCTTTATCCACCTTGAGCAGTTTTTCACAACTGGAATTGAAATTTTTTTTAACTTTTTTAAAATTTTTATTTATTTATTTTATGTGTATGAATGTACTATCTGCATGTAGGTCTGTGCACCCGTGTCGTGCAATGCCTCGGAGGTCAGAAGAGGGTGTCGGATTCCCCTGGAACTGGAGTTCTCCTGGAATTGGAGTTACGGACAGTTCTCAGCCGCCATGTGAATACTGGGGATCGAACCCGGGTCCTCTGCAAGAGCGGTCAGCGCTCTTAACCGCTAGGCCATCCCGAATTGAATTTTTACAGAAATATCAGCTCCTTCTTGTACTCATAATTAATGAATTCGAATAAACCTGCTTAAATGGAATCCATTTTGTAAAAGCATTGCAGTTGTAAAGCGATTTGAGGAAAACGGAAAATGGGTGGCAAGCATCTGTCTCAGCCTGGGGAAGCTGGGGCAGCACTGCCTGGGAGTAGCGGCTATCCACAGGCTTTGTGTTAACGTGAGAGAGGAGAGAGAGAATGAGAGATTCGAGGGTGTGTGTCCTATCAGGTGCCATGTCCCTTCAAAAAGGTCTCACCCCTTAAGTTTGTATCACATCCCAAAAGCCCACCAAGTTAGGGTCCCATCAGTGGGTCAATCGTCGATGATCCCTCATGATTCATCAAATCACTTTCCAATAGCCCTATCTGTTGACACTGCTGTGTAGGAGGCCAAGTCTTCAACACAAGAGCCTTTGGTAGTACATTTCAGATACAAACAACAGCCCTTCTGTGTGTTTACAGGGGAAAGAGTAGGGTGTCCAGGCCAAGGTGGGGACCCTAGCCAAGGGACATCTGGGAAGGACGCTCCTAGTTCCCATGCCAAAGTTTTCTTATAATGTGTTTCCCACTGGTTCGTCCAGCCATCTTTAATGCTCTATTCCTTCTTTGGTTTGCACTTCTCCTCCTCTGTTACTCCTTCCTCTCCTCTGTCAAGATGAGCCTTTTAGTTATAAACAGAACGTTTCAATATCATGGAACTTAAAAAACCATATGGCAAGGTCAGGCATGCTGGCACACACCTTAATCCCAGCACTTGGGAGGTAGAGGCAGGCAGATCTCTATGAATTTCAGGCCAGCCAGGGTTACATAATGAGAACTGTGCTCTGGAGCTAATATTCCTGTTTTCCTCTTATTTGGTATCCAGTAAGTTTCCTCTTGGCTTTGAAATTGTGGGTGGACGTCTTGCTGACAAACTTACAAGACCCTCCCTTGTGAGCGGTATTGGGCTCCCAGATCCCTGGGTATCTGAATTTAATCCATGCCTCTGGCTCCTCTTACTTTGGAATGGGTAAGGTAGACTTCTGTCTGACTTTGATTACCATGACTGAACTCCACTTGTAGCTGACCTGATTAGCCAGACTCTGGAGGATGGTAGATATGAGTGTGCTGAAGATATCTTCAACAACATGCTTCCTGATGATCTCACGCAAGTGTCCCCAGGGCAAACCTATGTCTTGTGACATCTACCCAGTGGGGGTCCTTCATTTTCCAGGGTCCTTCCTGAGTCTTAAACACAAAGCCTTAGGGGACCAAAAGGGAGTTTTAAAATGCTCTGTTATCAGGGCTGGAGAGATGACCTAGTGGTTAAGAGCACCACTGGCTGCTCTTGCAGAGGACCCAGGTTCAATCCCCAGCACCCACATGGTGGCTAAGAACTGTTTTTGACTCTAGTTCCGGGGAAATCCGACACCCTCTTTTGACCTCCTCAGCACTGCATGACATGGGTGCACCAACCTACATGCAGACAGTACATTCATACACATACAAGAATAAAAAAAATTTTTTTAATGCCCTGTTATGTCTACCCAAAGGCTGAGGAAGTTGTTTGCTAAAAAACCCTCCTGTCTCCTTCCCTATAATTCCAGGGTCTTCCTGGTGGACACCATAGGCAAATTTCACGATGAATTGTGAAATGTGTGGCCCACATCATACAAAAATAGCTGCTTATGTCAGGGCTAGGAAACCACATTCCTGTACAATCTAGGTATCTAAACGAATGCCAGTTGTGATTTAATTCTATGTTTCCACCAGGCAACTTCCATTCTAATCACCCACCAGTTTGTGTGACTTTCCTATATCCATAAACAGAGCATGTGAGTCCAATATGTGTTACTCTTAATTTCATAGGTTGGTTATGTTGCAAGGATGTTGGCCTTGAGGCAGTCTTAAAATAGTTGTCTTGTAATATGATCAGGTGTGAACATCTGGGAGATTTTAAGAGTCTAATTGTTAATGGTTATGCAGATAATTCTTAGTTGATAGAGTCAAGCCAAGATTCCTATTCTCATTTGCATTCTGTAGATATTTCACAGCAACCTACAACACTCAATCTGAGAAGTTTTGCCCAGAGCAATTGAGAAAGGACATACCTTGGAGAAGGAATCAAGGTTGGGTAACTCTCCTAGGCAGGAAATGTGATCTGATCCTCCTGATTGCTGCTTGAAACATTATAATCCCAAACAAAACAGAATGTAAAAGAGGTGGGGGGGCACAACATCCTCCATAGGGGAGGAGGGAGGCATGCATCAATAGAACTGATAGATAGCACTGACCATTGAGACTCTGAAGTAGTCAAGCAACTACAGAGAGCGCAGAGACCTTAAGAAAAGCATAACCTTGAGCAGTGGAGAATCTGAGGCAGCAGGCATGGGAACAGAAGCACCCTTGACACACTTCTACAGGTGCCTAATCAGCTCACCTGGTCGGCATCTCCCAATGTCTCTGACCATGGGATGCTCTTAAAATTACAGCATACTGGGCTGGAGAGATGGCCTGGTGGTTGGGAGCACCGACTGCTCTTGCAGAGGACCCAGGTTCAGTCCCCAGCACCCACATGGCGGCTGAGACCCGTCTATAACTCCAGTTCCAGGAGAGCTCCAGTTCCAGGGGAATCCGAGACCCTCTTCTGACCTCCGTGGCATTGCATGACATGGGTGCACAAACCTACATGCAGACAGTACACTCATACACATAAATAAATAAATAAATAAATAAATAAATAAATAAATATTTTTTTTTAATTACAGCATACTGATAAAACACTATTCATAGTAAATGACACAGACCATATACTTGCTGTATAACAGGACATTTTAATTTGGGGAAGTCTCTAACATCTTCCTCTCCCCAAGTAGTCCATGCTGGTGAAGGTCTTAACAGATATTCTCTCTCCACAATTCTTTAAGTGACTCCCAGCCAACCCCTTTTTCCTGGCAGCTCCCTGTATTGAATTGCTAGGTCCATTCTCTGCAGCAGACACCCATCCTGTCCCTACAGAGGGCCTCAGCTCTGTAACATGGGGTATTGGGGAAAGGGATAATTTTCTGAGCTTGAATCTTGAGGCCCCAGAGTGGAGAGGGGCAAAGAGGACGATGAGCTTTCTGGGCCTCATTGCTTGCTTCTTAAAGATCATTAGATTAAGCATATTTCATTGTATAAGGATAACTTTTAAATTTTCATTTTGAGATTGTTATAGGTCCACATACAGTTCCTAGAAACAATACAGAGAGATCTCCAAACTTCCCTAGTGGGGATATTTTATCTAAGGATAGCAAAATCACAACCAGAAAACTGGCATAGATGTTACTGTAGACCTTATTTAGACTTTACACAAGTTTGTGCACACTCATGAATGTGTGGGCTCATGTAGATGTGTCCAAATGATTCTGTCACCTGTCAGTTCTCAGCATGGCCACCATAGTTGGGAGAGAACTGCTCTATGCCACAAGGGCCCCTGTGTTAACTTCTGTGGTGGCATCTCTTAGTCTGGTCTGACAGGTGAGGTCCGAGTGTGGTTGGGTCATGGCAAACGGTACTAGCAACTAATGGGCTGATGGTTTCTGCTCCATCAAAACACACAAATTGGAATCATTACCTCATCAAGATGCTGGTAGAAGATGGGTCTTTGGTACATGATTCAGGCTAAGAATGTCATACATGAGAACTTTATATAAGGAATCTATATTAGTCACTTTTCTGTTGCTGTGATAAAACCACTATGGCCAAGGGAACTTATAAAAGGAAGAGTTTATTTGAGCTTACGACTCCAGGTTGTTACGGTTCCAGGGAATTAGAGTCCATTGTGGCAAGAGGCATGGTGGCCTGGGCTGGAGCAGAAAGCTTAGAAAGAGGTTCACATCTTCCAATGAGCACAAGAAGTAGAGAGAGAGAGAGAGAGAGAGAGAGAGAGAGAGAGAGAGAGAGAGACTGCAAGGCTTGTTGAATGCACTAAGTCCATCCCCCCCAGTGACGTACTTCCTCCAGCATGGCCACACCTTCTAAGATCTCCCAAAACAGTGCCACCAACTGGGGACAAAATGAATACTTAAAGTCTATGGGGGACATTCTCATTCAAACCACCACAGAGTCCTGGGAAACCTTTTGAGACCTTCTTCTATGTGAGGACACAGCCAGAAAGCACCAGCAGCAGAGCAGGAAGCGTACCCTTTGGTGCCTTCCTCTTGGACTTCAGCCTAGTGTTTGTTATTGATGAGTCTCCCAGACTGTGGTGTGTTTACTTATTTGCTTTTATTGTTTATTGAAATGTTGTGCATGTCATACACTATAGCTTAATTATTTTCAGACCTCTTCCCCTCTCTCCACCTCCATAGCCACCCTGCCAGATTTCCTGCATTCTGTCATATGTGTTAAGACCTATCAAGTCGAATTTGTGTCCCCAGAGGGCCCTCTGTGTGAGTTCATCTGCTGGAACCTAGTCAACCCATCTAGCATCACTCCCTTAATGAAGTCCAACTCTCCCTCACCCAGCAGTGATCAGTTTCCAATAGTTCCTCGGCTAAAGTTGAGGCTTCTCACCCATTTCTCTACTTCTACACTGGGTTTTTGTCTGGTTTGAATTTCGCATGGGTCTTGTGAGTGCTGTCACCATTGCTGTGAGTTCATATGAGTAAGTTTCCAGTCCCTGGAAAACCCTGTTTCTTTGTGGCCACCCCTGGCTCTTACAAGCTTTCCTCTCCCTCTTCCACAATGGTCCCTGAACCCTGGGTGGGTGATGTTTAATATAAGAGTCCTATGCAGGGACACAGACTCTGCAGTCTCTTATTCTCTACATTTTGATGAGTTGTAGCCTTCTGTGTTAATCACCATCTGCTGCATGAGAAAACTTCACTGGTGAGAGTTGAAGATGCATTAATATTCTCTTTGTCCCATGTTCCCTGAGCTTTAGATATAAAGGTTCTATGATAGATGTGTCCCTTATGGCTGAGCATCTCACAGACATTTATTCTCTGAGTGTGACCAGTGCAGAACTCTAATATTCTCCATCTGTCACAAAAAGAAACTTCTTTGATGTAAATATAAGGATGCAAATGTATTTTTAGTACTTTATTCTTTAATTTTATGTGTATGAGTATACTGCCTGCATGTATGAAGTATACCCATGTTGTTCAATGCTTGCAGAAGTCAGAAAAGGGTGTTGGATCCCCTAGAACTGGAGTTATGTGTAGGAAGATCCAGTTTGAATTGGGGGCTAGTTCTCAGCTAGCACCCCTCAGGGCACCATGTGGGTGGGAGTCAGGGGACTTCTCTGACTCTGCCCCAAGAAGAAGCAGACAACGTGGCCCAGATGCACGATGCTGGGTGGGACAGTAATGTGCAGTGGTGCAGAATTGGGGGTCTGTGATTGGCTCTGGGAGCTGACTCATTTTGCTTATAAAAGCAGGCTACAGCAAGCAATAAAGTGAATTTGCCATTACCATCATTACAGAATTCCCAGCCTTTATTTTTTGCACGCATACAGGTCGAAGCAGGCCTGCATTTCATTCAGGTGACTAGTGGGTTGGACAGAGGTCCTTAGACCATCAATCTGGGTAGCTGGTGTGGTTAAGCGAATTGTGAGTGAACATAGGCTGAAGATAGACCCTCAGCCATCAGCCTGAAATCAGCGGTCTCTGGGCAGGTGGAAAAATCATGGCCAAGGGTAGGAAAGGTTCCGTTGTCCCAGGCCAAGGACCTGAGCTGGAGGGACCTCTCAGGTTGGGCTACAAAAGCAACCAACTGACCTCTGCATCGAGAGGTCAGTTCCCTACAGTGGCCGCAGGTGGGTACTGTGCTCCCCTTCCCTTAGCTGGGCCGAGTAGTACCTGGTCGTGGCAAAGGAAGCTTCCTACAGTTATGAATGGCTGTTAGCTGCCATGGGGGTGCTGAAAACTGAACCCGGGTCCTCTGCAAGAGCAGCCAGTGCTTTTAACCACTGAGCCATCTCTCCAGCCCTGTAGTACACATAGTTAGAATATACTAGGACATTATGTTTGTCTATGGCTGTGGCAGAAATGGATTTTTCTCTAGGATTTATGCTCTGTCAAGCCATGTTTATTTGGCTATGTTTACAGTACCACACATGAGTTTCCTCCTATTGAGTGGGCCTTAAGTCCAATTAGATAGCTATTGATTCCCCTCAAAATAAAAGTGCCAGTAATGCTCCTCTAAAGACAGCTTGCTATGCTGGTCATTGTTGCTGTTATTAGACTTTACAGCTGGGCTGGACCATTGATTGATATTTTTGGCTATGGCCCCCTGAGCACACTAGCACAGCACGTGGTATATTGTCTCTTCCAAGTGGGTTCTTCAGGGTTGGTGAGAAGATCAATACGTACCCTGCCTCTCAACATCAGCCCACAAATAGGACGCAAGGGAGAGACAAATTGGGTTTGTTAATAGCTGGTGGATCACACCTCTCATCAGACTCTTTGCTGTACCATTGTCTGTGGTTTGCTTGTGGGAAAGTCCCTCTCAGCTCGCACTGTCTCTGCACCTCTATAATTCCGAAACGGGCTTTGAAGCATGAAGCTTAGAGGCTGTCTGGTCCTGTGGAGCAAATGTAGGCTCACACATGCTGCCAGACAGCCCAGCTCAGCCCATCCTGAAGGCTCAGCAGAGGGTTTGCTATAGGTTCCTCATTCCCTCTGTGTCCTGGGGGAAAAAAAAAGTATGTTTGACCTCTCTGGAATCAGCTAGTTCCAGGTTTTCCCCGTGGGCTGAGCCAGAGCCTTGAATATTCCAGGCAACTGACAAAGGTATTTAGATACTGATCCAAGTTCTTTACACTTCCCATGCACTCCATCTGTGACCCCTCGCTGTGGACACATCCAGCTAGTCCTTTTCTCTTGCAGTCTGTCCTGAGGATAAAGTGTAGCACAGTGCAGGTTCCCTAATAAATTCTTTGGACTGGTTACTCTTTGTTCTATCACTTGACTTTCTTTGGAATTCTAAGGAGGTCCAACTTGTGGGCAGTCCCCTGCTACCACTTTTGGGGTAACTTTAGCTGCCGATTTTACAACTATCAACAGCTTGACTTTGAGCCTTTAGACCCATTGTTTTGGGGGGGTCTTTTTGAGAGAGGGTCTCCCTTTAGTCCCAGCTGGCCTGGAGTTCGCTCTGTAGACCAGGCTGGCCTTGAACTCACAGAGATCCGCCTGCCTCTGCCTCCTAAGTGCTGGGATTAAAGGTGTGTGCCACCATGCCCTGCGATCCATTGCTTTTATAACCTCGCAGAATCACACAGTATTTGGGATCAACCATGTGACCAGGGCTTGACATGAATGCATTTTCATGTTGACCCAAAGGGTCCCCAAACATTAGTGAGGTCAGAGTTCTCCGGAGGTAGATGGGACAGGTGAATTTGGGGAACTATTTACTCACAGAGCAAGAGATGTATTCATAGAACCAACAGCCTGTGAGGCTCAGTTAACTCCTGGCAACAGGGGCACCTTGTGATTCCCAAGGCCACTTATCATATCACAGGTTTGATGCTCCTTCCTGAAGGACATGTTCCAGGACCTCCTCTGGCCACACAGGATGGAAAAGACATCGAACATTTGGATTTCACAATTGGCTTATAAAATTTGATATCTTCAAATGTCCAGAAAGTGCCCCAAATGACCCGGCTCTGCACAGCCCAGGTTCAGATGGCGGCCACTTCTGGCATCTATGGATTCATGGCAGGATGATAACAACTCTTTCCCACCTGGGTAAGGCCATGCCAGGTCCCTAAACACTTACTAATGGGGCATTCATTGGATCCAGTCCAAGTCACATGACTTGGTGAAGTTCAATCACGGCTCACAGTTGTCTTCTAATGTTAGGGACTTTGTAGTGAAGCAAGCCAAACAACCAACCACACACAAATCTCTTTGGAGCCAGATCCATGTCCACGTGGGAGACACAGAGTGCCAGTTTACAGAGTTAGCCAACTCAACTAGTGGCAGCTATCTCTTACATGTCACATAGGTTTTCTAGGGTTTGGGGACTTTTATTTGAGACAGTGTTTTACTATGTAGCCCAGGCTTGGCCTCGACTTACAACCTTTCTCTCAGTCTCTCTAGCGTTAGTATTAATAGACATATACCACCATGTCTGTTCTTTTTAAAAATAGTTTCTTCTCTTTCTGAAGAAGAAATCAAAGGTCCTATACATACTAAGCAAGTGCTCTACCACTGAGCTACACCCCAGCTCAGACTTGTGTACTTTGAATTTTGCTCTATCACACCCCTGATCAATTCATAGATTCCCAAACTTTGCTGGCATTGTCTACAAGTTATTAAGTATACCACTGATGCAACACCTAACCTGCTGCTTGGTTTAACACATTTCTGACACTCTATGATGCAGTAAGGCAGAGTTACTTTGTACAGTTAGCTGAAACGTATGTAAGAATATGGGGGTGGGGGGACAGCTACAGGGACCATCTTCTTCTATTTCTTTTTGGGAAAAAAAACTGTCTGGTTCCCATATAAATGGCTGGCACTGCTCTTTTCTATTTGGAGCAATTTCCCCAAATAGCACATCTGTTACCTCCTCTGACGTGATTTATCTTCATTAGGTTTCCTTGTGTGCACATGATCAGAGCAGCAAACTAGGGATGGTACATATGAACCATGTAACCATTGGACATACAGCATGCCATCTGAACATAGGCATGTCCACCCTGCAGTGTGTTTACACAGGCACATGATATGCATGCACAGGTACACCTACCTGTGGATTCGAGACCCAGTCCTAGTAAGTGTTGACCTAAAGTCCAATATTTCTGTAATCTCCTTTTCTCTACCTTGTAGCCTAAACTGTGCTTAGTCTTCCCTAACTGTTTGTATGCATCCCAGGGCCATAGGGTAAGCAACCCGGAGTGAGCTCAGCCCTGGACCCAACATTACTTTTTACAAATGCAAGCCCAGAAAATGAAGACCAGAGAGTGAAATGTGTCTAGTCTCTATACATTTCCTCTAGATGGATATTCCTACTTTCTGCTGTTATTGCAGAGCATGCTCTGTGGCGTCTCTCTTCCCCAATAGTACAGGTTCTAGTTGGGCCCTAGTTTCCCAAAGAACACCCCACTTCCAAGCTCAGCAGTCCATAACCCTCCTCCTTCGTCTGGGGTCGGCAGTGCCTTGCTATGGTCTTCCTTTGTACTCTACTTCTCCCCGTCCCTATCTCCACTGGCACTAACCCCAGTGGTTGCTGTTGCCTTTCTTCCTCTGACACTCAGCCTGCCTTTGCCAGGTACTTCCTGAGCCCAGGCTGCCCTGGGCAGTGCTGATCATTTTCCCAGGGAAAGTCCTACCAGTTGCACCCTCTCTTAATCTATTGTCTTGAACTTGCCTCCATCTCTGACACGAGTGCCTTCCCTCAGGAAACATCCTGGGATACAGTGGGGATGGGGCAGGGCATGCCTAGACCACCTCTCAATCTTCACAGCGTCCAAATGACGTAAGAGCTCTTCTCGTCCACAATGTGCAGGTGGGGAAACTGAGGCATGGGACACAAGTGACTTAAATTACACAGCTAACTAATTGTGGAGTTAGGGTTCAAATCTAGAATGTTCAGCTGGCTAAGTCACATTAGCCAGCTGAGTTGCCGGTGACTTCAAAATCACAGCCAACTTGCATCCCTTCCTCGTTCTCTCACTGACAACATCTTAGCCTATGAGTTACAGTTTTGAGAGGACACCAACTGAACCAGTAGATTTTCTCACTTGATGACAGTACAGGTTATTCTTCCTTGGTGTGCAGTATCACGTGGAACCCAGGACAGGATTCCTAGTCTACAGCCAGATTGCACTCTGAGTATGCCGTCTTGGCCCAGAAGCAAATAGATGCAGGTTCCTGCTGGGCGTTTCCCATCTTCTGCTTCAAAGCCTGAGCCAGGACTCTCCTATAGGCCCTAAGCCCTACAAACCCGGGGTTATTTGGATTCCCTGCAAAGCACTCTAAGCAGTGCCCAAAGGAGGAGGTACCACATTGCTGACAGGTGGACCCTCCTATTAAGGTGTGCCCCCAAAGGGCTTCCCATGGGCACAATTGCCACATTCAGAGTGAGCTTTTTGGAGCAGAGACACTTGACATCCTGGGGAGAGCGAAGAGTCAGAGGGTCAGAAGGCAGGTCAAGGGATGACAGGGGGACTGTTCGAGCAGCCTCAAGGTGACTGGAGAATGAGAGAGAGGAGTAACTCTCACAGAGAGATACACACTTGCCTCAGAAAATCAAATGCAGGTGGGAAAACAAGTGGGCGTAGTGATCCCTGCCCCTTCAAGGCCCGTGTCTCCTCTCTTGGTTCGAGGGACTGATTTCCATCCCATTTTGATGCCAAAGAGCACGCAGGTGGCTGTGCCTGGGAGTGTCCCTTGGGATGGACGTGGTGTGAGTTCCCAGCATCCCAGTCCTGGCCTGGAATTCTGGTGTGTAGCAGGCAGGAAACTGCTTTGTGATCTGGAGACCCCAGTTTCTGAGGACTTCCCGCAGCTCTCCATCCCGACACATGGTCTCAGGTGGGGCCACCTGACGCTTCCCACCTGCAAGGCCCCAGCTGCAGGACTGGACGATTTCAGAGCCCGCTTGACTCCAACACTGGGGTCCAGGCAGCTCTGCTCAGCTGAGTAAAGTAACTGAACTGGGGTTAGATTAGATCCAGACACATCCAGTGTTTAGTGCCAGTTATTTACAGAGGCAGGGGCTGGCGGGGGTCTGGTCTGTGTCACCTTGTGCCTCTGGTCACTGATAGCTCAAGATGAACTGACCTGAAATAATAATAGTCGTGTCCCAGCTTTGCTTTGCTTAGGGTGGCGCTTTGCGTAGCTCTGCTGCTGCTGGGGAAGGTGGCTTCTCCCTTCTGGCACCTGCCCTTGTGCAGGAAGGGCATGAAGAATCCTTGGTTCCTGCTTCTGCAAAGGTGGCAGAGGTTTCCAGTGAGCAGTAAGAAAGAGAGGGATTAAAGCCAAGCCCTGCTTATTCATTCGTCTAGGCACAGAGCACAGGCTGGGCACCTGCCCCGCCCCAGGTGGCCCTCAGGATTTCCCACACTCTGTGGAGATTGCTATGTGGGTGGAACTGGGGAGGGTCAGAGGCACTGTGATTCTCCACCAAGTGCTGAGTTCACAGCTTGGGAGGAGGACGGCCCAGAGTCACCAGCTCCGCTTCCCATTGTGAAATGGATTAAATTAAGCCCCGGCAGTAAAGCCACCACTAGGAAGCCCCAGCCTTGCGCTCCCTCGGGGCTACAGGCCTGCAGTTCACATTCCGTTCCCAAAGACACAGGCAGAGACAGGACAGAGAGGGAACCAGTAGAGGGCACCCATACGGCTAGCTCGGTACTTCCTCAGTGGAGCGGAGGACGAATGAGAACCAGTGAAGATGCTGAGAGGAACTTCGGGATGAACCAGGAAGCAGGAGGCCCTGGGGAATGCGCCTGGCTGTTGAGTCACATGGCTCGTCACCTCCCACAGAGCAGGGATGGGAGCCAGTGGTGACCGCAATGTAACTGAGACTGTGACAAAGGCTCAGAGGAGACGTCTTTCTTTGGTACCAGAGGAGGACAGCAGTCTTGCTGGAACTTTTCTTCTTGCTTCGTAGCGCAGCTTTTGCTATTACCTTCGATTGCTTTCTTAAAGGTATGCAGCTCATGGGCTGGAGAGATGGCCTAGCGGTTAAGAGCGCCAACCGCTCTTGCAGAGGACCCGGGTTCGATCCCCCGCACCCACATGGCGGCCGAGAACCGTCTGAAACTCCAATTCCAGGAGAACTCCAGTTCGAGGGGAATCCGACACCCTCTTCTGACCTCCGCAGCATTGCACGACATGGGTGCACGAATCTGCATGCAGACATTACATTGATACACATACAGAAATAAATAAAATTAAAAAAAAAATTTTAAAAAGGTATGCAGCTCACGAGTTACTGCTGCATAACTAATCGCTTCAAAATATAGCATCTCCAGTCAGCAAATCCATATGATTGCAAACCGGTTCAGAGGGCCAGGGACCTAGAAGGAGCTTCTTTGAGTTGCTGTGGCTCAGGGCCTGTGCTGAGGGGACAGGAGGAAGGATGCTAGGGTGGCCTCATCCGCAGACTTGCGCAGGGCCTGTAGGATCTTGCCTTTGGCTGGAGGTAGACAAGAGACTCCACCTGTGTGGGTGTCTCCACACAGCTTGGGTGTCCTCAGAGTAAAACAGCTGGTATTCTCAAGAGTTGGAGACCCTGATGATTTACTGTGACAAGAAGAATTCTAAGATGCCCCCTAGACCCAAAGAGAGATTATCCTGGGAGGCTGGCCTAATCAGCCAATCAGTTAACATGAAATGGGAGAATTTTAAGTTAGAAGTGGCCACAGTGAACAAAGTTCCATGTTGTGGGTCAGGCCCGGTTCTCCACATCCCAAGGGCAGCTTCTAAGGGTAGACAGTTCTTTTGGCAGCCTACAAGATACTGAGAACCTTGGTCCTGTAACTCAAAGACCTGGATTCTGTCGACACAAGTAACACACTAGGAAAGGGTCTCAAATCCCTGTAGAGACCTCAGCCCTGGCCAGCACTTGCCCTCAGCCTTGTGAGACTGAGTAGAAGACTCTGGCCCACAGAACTGTGAGCTCATCTGTAAGTATTGTCTGCGGGGTAAATTCATCAGGCATCAGGCAGCAATCAATCACTGTCTGAGCTTGCACCCTATCTTATCTTTCCTCTGTTTGGCCAAAGTGAGTTACTAAGTCCACCCACGCTGAAGGGGGGCAGCCCACCATTTGAAGGGAGTGTCCCAGAATTTGTAGAGCTATTTTGAAACAGCACAGTCCAGCAAAGAATGCCATAGGGTCATGTTGATATGCCCAAGGCAGAGAAGGACAGTAGCCAATGTTTCTAACATCCAAAGCAAATTCATAAGCATCAACTAAACAGGCTTAGGTAAGGCAAACAAGAGTTTCCTCTTTGGAAGTGACAGATCCAGTGTGGGAGGTTGCTCTCCCCACGCACACCTTTTGATGTTCCCGTGTGAGCCATCTGCAGGGTAACTGAAGAAACAGGATGATGATGGAGCAATTTCTGTCTTTAATTCGAAAGTTACAATGTGCTAATCAACCCCAGTCTGAACCTTGGGGGGGGTACTAAATTTGGGATTTGTTTGCATCTTCCAGATGGGGTGGGATTATAGAGACTAGGGTGGAGCTCTGATGACAGGCCACAGGAAAAATCTTTTGGGATGTTTTTAAGAGGATAAAGCTCTCTGTCCCCAGAGCTACATTCCATTTCCATACTGTAAAATGACTTGTGGTTTTCAGTGAACCCATCTCCAAGGCTCACCATCCTGTCAGTCCTTACAGCAATTGATGGGTGTTTGGGGATCTCTGTGGTCCATTAGAGGTCAGTGTGCAAAGGTACGAATGCCACTTGGGAATTCTTTTAATTCCCACCAAATTTTTCTATTACATAGCAACACAGGTTAAATGAAAGACACGGTCCCATTTCTTCACCACACTGCGGTCTGTGCTCCTGAGGGCTAAATGCTTCTGAAAGCTGAGCCACAGCCTGAGTGGGTGACAGTGGCCCAATGAAATCTTCACTGTTGTGAGCAGATGAGGCCCACATGCCTGAAGCTTTATCTTTCCAAGTAACAGAGAAGAAGGGGAAATACAAACTGGGTAATTTAAGAACATGTCAGCAATTTGGCAGGAAAGAGTGGAGTCAAAAAGCCATTTGAGTTCATAAACAAGCCACAGACCCTGTCTGGATTTAGCCAAAATTCCCAAAGGCTTTGCCTATTTACACCAACTCCAGCTGGGTTTGCTTCAGTTGATGCTGGTGGCCTGCACAGAGCTGAGTGGATTGAAGAGCGAGTGTAGACCAGTGTGGGGCAGGGAAAGAAGGAAAGCTTCCAGAAGGCCTCAGAGGTGTAGTCGGGAGTCAGAAGGACATGGACTCCCTCTTGGGGCTGTGTCATCTAAGTGGTCTCTTTTTTTTTTTTTATTTAGTTTTTATTTTTGTATGTGTATGAATGTACTGTCTGCATGTAGGTTTGTGCACCTGTGTCATGCAATGCCTCAGAGGTCAGAAGAGGGTCTCGGATTCCCCTGGAACTGGAGTTCTCCTGGAGTTGGAGTTACAGACGGTTCTCAGCTGCCATGTGGGTGCTGGGGATCGAACCGGGGTCTCTGCAAGAGCAGTCGGTGCTCTTAACCTCTAGGCTATCTCTCCAGCCCCTAAGTGGTCTCTTAATGTTCTGTGATATTATGGTGTGATAATGGTGACAGAACTAGTGTTCAAAAGGAGAAGGGTTTGGAGACCTTGTGCTCAATCATCTAAGCCCAGAAGTGCTCCTTCTTGCTTAGTACATGAGCTGAACTGGAAACTTGATTGGATGGAACAATGCCTACAATATTAGTAAAGCACAACTCTGGGGTGTCTGATGGTATTCATTACATAACTAGACCATGAGAGGTCGGATATAACTGATGAATTAATCCTTTGATGACTTCATAAAATGATGACAGTTTTGGAGGTTGGTGAAAGGTGGGAGGTGGGGTCTATAGTAGAAGTAGGACATGGCCTGTGTCCTGGGGGGGGGGGTTCTGTCCTGGTCACTTCCCATCTTCCCTGAGGTGAGAGGCTCCTGAGTAGAGACTCTTGCTGCCCTGAGTAGTGACTCTTGCTGCCCTACATATGAGGCCATACAAGCATGGGCTGCACCTTCCAAAACTAAGAGGTAAAATAAATATTTCCTCTTTTAAGTTGTACTGTCAGGTATTTTGGTCACTGAGATGGAAAAATCACACACACACACACACACACACACACACACACACACACACCAACCCTTCAGATTATGAGGTCTTATGCATGTCTCAATTATTTTGTTTATTAGAGAAGAAACCATCTCCTGTCATGAGATGCTGGTGACTCATCAACAGCAAGTCTCTTGTCCTCAGCAGAGAGGCCTTCAGATATTACCTCTTTCCCTTGTTGTGTGAGAGAAGTGCTTCCAGATTCCTGGACCGTCCCCCAACTGAGTTGGAAAGAAGTGGGGAGCGGAGGTCTGGTCCAGACTCTCCATTAACGGCAGGTGTCAGGACATTTGGTATTTGGTCCTGGCCTCTGCTCCTGAGCTATTGCATCCAGAATCCATGTATAATGTATCATTTAATCTTCAAAATCATAATGCCAAGAGCCTGAGTTCTCACACTCTTTGCCAGTTGGAACTCCACACAGAGACTGTCCTGTCCAAGAACTGAGGGCTGCTAAGAGGCAGAGCCAGGGGCCGAACCAGGGACCACACTGTCACACGGCAGCTCATTCATATCTCTGCTCTCTCTACAACAGCGTTTAGAATGTTCGCCCAGAGGAACCTGGCACAGAGATCGGGAGCTGACTGAGCAGGCACACACAGAGATCAGAGTGGTATAGAAGGACAGAGTCCAGATAACTTCCTTAGGCTTTGGCTAAGGCTGGACATCTATGTTCCACCAAGTTATTACCAGAGGGATCGCAGTGGGGTAGGTAAGTAATTCCCCAAAGACACACTGTGTCTGATCCCAACAGTTGTCAACAGCATCTCATAAGACTAAAGATGTGAGGAACGTCCTGAGAGAAGTTTATCTGGGCCACCAAGTGGGCCTGGTGCCTCAGCATCTGTCTTTAGCCCTATTCAGCCCACTGAGGATCCAGGCACAAGTCAGAGTGAGGTGACCATTGCCCAGGGGTATGAGGAGTTGGAAGAGGAAGGAAGAATTAGTCCCCAGGGCCTAAGCAGGAAGCACAGTGCTGCCCACATCTTAACTCCAGTCTTTCGGCCTCAAGAACTTTATTTATTTATTTATTTATTTATTTTCACAGTTATTTCTTTTTTTTCTCTTTTTTCTTGTTCCCATTTGATTTGATTTTATTCTAAAATATGCATACGTCCACTCCGCACATAAACCAAAGTTACAAAATCTAAAAGTAAACTGTAGGTTAATTCCAAAGCACATTTAGAGATTTACATTTTAACAGTAGAGTTGCATGCATGTAAAAAGAAGTATAACTTTACATTTTCTCTTTTTTTTTGAGAATATGAACATTAGTATTCCTATATGGTAGAACACAACCATAGGAGTACATAAGGATAAATTATGAATGGTTGTAACATGTATCAATAAAAAGAGAAAATATCATTTTACAAAATATTTTTAACTGTTAAATATAATCCTTTTTTTTTTTTTTAACCAAAAGATATCATGTTTTCCCCAAGGAAGTGCTTGAAGGTTCCTCCTTGGCAAACCCAATCAACCATCAATCCTGCCTCTGTGCTCCACACAGGGGTCCCTCCCCTAATGGTCACCCAAATGAGGTCCAGCAAGCATGTGTCCTGTCTTGATCTTCCTGTACTGGCCTCCATGACACAACCTGGGTAGTCAAACAATGGCAGTCTACTCTCTGAAGAGGCTGAAGTCTCAGTAGCCACTCAGTCCATACACTGGGCATCTCCATAGTCCCCATCTGGCATTGAAGATTTGAAGGATTATCAAGTTTTATATCTGAAATACAATTTCTCAGACCTTATTGATTATTTATTTCTGGTTATACTTTCCTTTTTGGATGCTTAAGGCTACACAGTCAGCCCAGATTAACCAAGGTTTCTGTTTTCTCAAGGTCAGTTGAGGATTTGGTCTCCAAGGGTCATTCAGGTTTTCGAGGGGGGTAGCCCCTGGCTCCTTTTGGTTTTTCAACCACCAGTTCCATCCACTCGAGGACACAGTTAGGTCTTGCTAGACCAGGCTTCTCTCTTTGAAGTATGAGCAGACTTTCCTCCTTATAGGGTGGACACTAGCTGGAGTCCCATTAGTGGATCTCCAAGACCTCCCTGCACAGGGAAGAATGGTGACTCACATTTGCAGGATATTTCAGGAGATGCCCTCATACATATTCATCTGAGACTTAGTTGACCTCTGAGGGCAAGGAACAAAGTTATCCCTTAGGTCCCATGGCCAAATTGGTATGGGTATTAAGTATGGTCATTAAGCACCCAGAAAGGCTAAGTTACACCAGCCTGATACATCACAGCTATAATAAAATTGTATCTTCTGGGAAACAAGCTGTTATTTCCATATCATATTTCTTGATTCACCTTTTTCCATTTTAACTTCATGTTACACTGTAATATGTATACATGTCCACCATCATATGCCAAAAATCCATAGTCTGAAAATAAGTGATAGGTTAGTTTTAAGACCTGTATTAGTCACTTTTCTGTTGCTGTGATAAACCACCATGACCAAGGGAACTTGTCAAAGGAAGAGTTTATTTGAGCTTACGATTGACGGTTCCAGGGAATCAGGGTCCATTGTGGCAGGAAGCATGGCGGCTGGGGCTGGAGCAGCAAGCGGAGGGTCACATCTTGCAATGAGCATAGGAAGGAGAGAGAGAGAGAGAGAGAGAGAGAGAGAGAGAGAGAGAGAGAGAGAGAGAGAGAGAGACTGGAGACCGCAAGGCTTGTTAAACTCACTAAGCCTGCCCCCAATGATGTACTTTCTCCGGCATGGCCACCCCTTCTAAGACCTCCAAGAACAGTGCCACCAACAGGGAAGAAAATGTCTGAATACTTAAAGCCTATGGGAGGACACTCTCATTCAAACCACCACAGGACCTGTCTAGGGATTCATAATATAAGAGCACGCTTGTGTTCAGATCATAGGGAATATAGCATTAATGTTGCTCAATTTGCCTTAGAACTAGGTACTTGGTGCTAGCATCCACAGATGAGGGATACCATTCGTCTTGTTTTTCTGGGACTGTGTTATTTCACTTAACATAATGTCTTCTACTTCCATCCATTTACCTGCAAATTTCACGATATCATCTTTCTTTACCTCTGATTTCCATTGTGTAGATGTACCATAGTTTCTCTATCCACTTGTCGGTCGAGGGGCATTTGGGTTGGTTCCAGCTCTTTGCTATTGTGAAGAGAGCTGCCATAAACATGGCCGTGCATGTATCTTTGTGGTAGGATGCATCTTGTGGCTATATACCCAGAAGTGGTATGGCTGGGTCAGGTGGTAGGCTCATTCCGAGTCTTTTAAGGGTTCTCCACACTGCCTTCCATAATGGTTATACAAGTTTGCATTCCCACCAGCAGTGGATGAGTGTTCCCCTTTCCCCACAATCTCTCCAGCATTTGGTATCATTTGTTTTCCTTATCCTAGACAGGACCAAAATTGAAGATCCAAACTTGAGCACATACAATTTCAGCCATCTCATATTTGACCAGGGGGCCGAAAAGACTCAATGGAGGAAAGACAGCATCTTCAGCAAATGGTGTTGGCAAAACTGGATCACCACTTGTAGAAGAATAAAATTAAACCCCTACCTCTCATCCTGTACAAAAATCAACTCCAAATGGACCAAAGACCTCAATGTGAAATCCAAAACTCTGAAGGTGATAGAAGAAAAAGTTGGCAGCAACCTAGAAGACATAGGCATAGGAAAAGACTTCCTAAATCAGACAGCAGCTGCATAGGAAACAAGGTCGACAATTGACAAGTGGGACCTTATAAAACTCAAAACCTTCTGTACAGCAAAAGAAATAATCAGGGAAGTGAAGAAAAAACCCACAGAGTGGGAGGAAACCTTCACTGCTGATACATCTGACAGAGCACTAATTTCCAGAATATATAAACTACTCAAAAAAACAAACAAATAAGAAAACAAATGACTCACTCAAAAGATGGAGTAAAGAGCTGAGCAGAGACTTCACAAGTGAGGAAATAGAGATGGCTGAGAAACATCTTAAAAAGTGTTCAACATTACTAATAATTAAGGAAATGCAGATCAAAACCACCTTTTATTACTTTTTATGTGTATGAGTGTACTGTCTGCATGTAGGTTGGTGCACTTATGTCATGCAATGCCTCAGGGGTCACAAGAGAACTTTGACAGAAACGAGGCTATCATAGATGCTTCAGGAAACTGACCGAGTGGGTCGCCCCTGGAAGAGGAATGAGCTGGCCACTGCTGCTTTTACCTGAGGAGAGAGACAAGTCAGATAGTCAGAAAGCAGTCCTGGAGATGAGCTCTGAAGCCCGCCCCACAGCAGTGGCATAAGTCGCCCACACAGAGCTGTGCAGCATCCATGCAAGCGCTACACCCAGAGCTTAGAAACCAAGGCACCCAGGTTTGGAGCCAAGGAGACAAGATCCGCCGAGCGTGCTGGATCACCGGTGGTTTGAATGGGAATGGCCCCCCCACTGCCTCCAAGTATGCTGACATTTTGTCCCCCAGTCAGTGGCAATGTTTTGGGAGCTCTTAGAAGGTGTGGCCATGCTGGAGGAAGCAGGTCACTGGGGGTGTGGCTTAGAGAGTTCTGCAGCCTTGCAGGCTCTCTGCTTCCCGTGCCTGCTTGAAGATGTGAACCTCTGCTTTCTGCGCCTGCTCCTGCACCTCCTGCCAGCATGCCTCCATGCCATAACCGACTCGAATTTCCTTGGGATCGTAAGCTTCTCCTTGTACAAGTTCCCTTGGCTGTGGTGTTTTATCACAGCAACAGAAAAGTAACTAATACGGGCTGTCAGGCAACTTTGGTTTTTTTTTATTTTTTTAAATCTTTACTTTTGAGAACTTCATACATGAGTATTGTCTGTGTTATTTCCATCCTTCCCTGCCCCCCGCCAACTCCTTCTAGGTCCCCACACCTTCTCAATTTCTTATCCTCCCTGTGATTATTATTGTTACATATACATAATATGTGTGTGTGTGTGTGTGTGTGTGTGTTTGTAATCCACTGAGTCCATATAGAGGTGTTCATTTGTACCTGCCTCTAGGGCTGCCCACTTGGGATCAGATAACTTCTTGGGGAGCTTCCAGTCCCAGGAGAAGATGGGTTCCCCCTCTCTCAGCATCCATTGATTGCCTACAGCTCTTCTTCTTGAGGTGGGACCCTGTGACATTTCCCCATCCTCTTTGACATGTCATCTGGTTTTGCCACTGTGCAGGTCTCCAGAGACTACCATGTTTCTTAATGAACACTGTCCCAGAGCTGTTCTTCTGTTCCAGGCAGGAGATGCTGTCTTATTGCATGTGCTGGTTATGTAGTATCTCATTGCAGGATGCCTTAGGAAAAGGGAAGTCTGTGTGAAAGTTGATATTGAGATTCCTGCTAGTAACGACTGTGCTGACAGACAGAAATTAGCCTAAAACACAATGAGTGGCAGTCTGTGCAGGAAGTGGGTGCCTCGCATGAAAACTGGAGAGAACATATTTTGCTCAGAGAAATGCTGATTTAATCAATGTGACATTGAGCTAAAAACAAAGGCGGTACAAGGAGCCAAAGCCTCGGACCACACATGAAAAGCAGTTACTCAAGGGGGATCAGGTGGTGGCCCTAACTAAGAGTGACAGCAAAGAAATGTTCAGGAAGTCACAAGGGGGCAATCAAGATGGGAATTTGAGGCAATTTTCACTGCCCAGGTGCGTATGCGCTTCCACACAGAGCCAGAAAGGG
Organism: Rhizomys pruinosus; assembly: GCA_009823505.1. Lineage (NCBI taxonomy): Eukaryota > Metazoa > Chordata > Mammalia > Rodentia > Spalacidae > Rhizomys > Rhizomys pruinosus. The sequence goes on along the minus strand of VZQC01012059.1, from coordinate 1,715,294 downwards.
TGTTGGAGTCCAGAGACCTTATCACAGGGAATGAAGGAGAGCCCAGGGGTCCTGAGACTCTGAGACAGGTGGGGGCTGGACACCAGCACTGACCAGCATATGATGCTCTCCTAGCCCCACCCACCCGCAAGGGTCTCTCCCCTGGCCTGGCTTTGTGCTGTGGTGTTGCTCCTCCCTGGCACTGGGAGTGACTCGCGTCTTTCTCTGTGGTGCCTTGAAAACATCTTCAAATTGATTTTGACTCAAATTAGAGTCGCCTCTTGTGTGTGTGTGTGTGTGTGTGTGTGTGTGTGTGTGTGTGTGTATGTGGTGCGGGGTTGACTTGAGGATCCCACTTTCCACAGATGCCCAAACTCGGGAATGCTCACGTGTCTCATGTAAAATGTCCCCTCTGTTTGCACATAACCAACGCATATCCTCTGTGTGCTCTATAACTTGTGCCTAATGCAATGTAAATGCTGGATAAACAATAGTTATACCTTATTATTTGAGGAATAGATGGCCTAGCGGTTAAGAGCGCCGACTGCTATTGCAGAGGACCCGGGTTCAATCCCCAGCACCCACATGGCAGCTGAGAACCGTCTTTGGCTCCAGTTTCAGGGGAATCCTACACCCTCTTCTGACCTCCGGGGCATTGCACGGTACCCGTGGATACACAAACAGACAGTACATTCATACACGTAAAAAATAAATAAAATTTAAAAAATCTTTCACCAGTTCATGCGTACATGTCTTGACCTGTTGACTTTTCAGATACAGAATCCAGCCCCAGCAGGGGCCAGTGCAGCTGTGGACTCCGTGGTTCTCCCTGCTCCTCAGAAGGACTGCAAAGACCCACACCAGAGAGGCCTGTGTTCTGGGAACCTGCTCATACTACTTATAAAGCAAGAGGTTTCTATTCATATTAACTGTGGTGATGATTATAAACAATAATCAAAACATTATAAACATGCATCTAGATTCTTTGCTCAGGTTTTACTTATTTCATCATAAGACATCTGCAAAAGGCAGCAGAGCATCTGGAGCAGGATTAGTGGTTAAAAGCACTGGCTGTTCTTGCAGAGGACCCCGGTTCAGTTCCCAGCACTTACATGTCAGCTAACAACCACCCTTAACTCCAGTTCCGGGGGATATGACACCCTCTTCTGAGCTCATTGCCATTGCTCCCAGGTAACGCACTTCCATACATGCAAGCAAAATGCTCATACACATGAAATAAAAATAAGGGGCTGGAGAGATGGCTCAGTGGTTAAGGGCACCGACTGCTCTTGCAGAGGACCCGGGTTTGATTCCCAGCACCTACATGGCAGCTAAGAACTGTCTTTAACTTCAGTTCCAGGGAAATCTGATGCCCTCTTCTGACCTCTGCGGCATTGCACGACACAGGTGCACCAATTTACATGCAGACAGTACACACATACACATAAAAAAATCATAAAAAATTAAAAAAATAACATTTAAAGACAGTAGAGTTTTTCTGATCTGAGTCAAGGTCTTGACAGAGGGATCTGAGAAAAGCCGAGTAGAAATATCTTGACAGATCATATTCCATGATGTTCAGGGAGGGTTAAAATCCCCCATGATCCTCTGCACCTTTTCCTAACTCTCAGAACCACTACCAGCATTTGAGGCACATTCTTTCAGATTATATTACTATGAAAACATTATGATTTCTGCAGATAATGTTTACTATACATGCTATGCTGAAATTTAGTTTTTCACTTAAGATCCAATTGGCAACTTCCCACCCCAATCCATACAAATCAATCATGTTAGTCTCTTTGATGACAGTGTCTTGTTTCACAGAGTATGTCCTATTATTTCAATGCTCATTTGTTACACAATTTATAGCTTATTGAACATGAACTCTTATCAATGAAAAATTCAGCAAGTAAGTCTGAAAATACCCTACGTATAGACAGTCCCATCTTACAGTGCAATTGCTAATATACCCTATGTACAGACAGTCCTATCTTATAAGCATTTTGATTCCAATTTTTTGACTTTACAATACCATGGAAATATAGACAGACATGTGGGAAAATTCAGTTAAGTTGACTAACGAGTGGGACCTCCCTGGCCACACCCATGGGGTGGGACGTAGTGACGCAAAGATTTAGGATTTGGCCCTGAGAGTTGAGTCACCCTGGCTATATAAGGTGGCCATTTTGGAATAAAGCTCTCTTTGTATTTAGACCCTTAACCTCTGTCCATGTGCTGTAATTTCTTGCACATGTTTTCCACATGGTTTACCCTGGGAATAAATGGGACACCCCACAAAAAAAAAATTTTAAGGGTAAAATGTGGGAAAATTCAGTTAAGTTGACTAACCAATGAGACACCCCACACAGACATATGGCCATTTCGTTTTTCACTTTTGATACACCATGCAGCATATTACATAACATATTCTAAACCAGCATATAGCATATGACATGACTTTGCCTAACTGTAGGCTAATAAAGTTATAGACAGGTACTAGCTGTCATGTGGGTGCTGGGAACCAAACCTAGGTTCTCTGCAAGAGCAGCCAGTGCTCTTAACCTCTGAGCCATCTCTCTAGCCCATTAAATGTCTTTTTCCATTTGATATTTTCAATGTGCAAGGAGTTTATCAGGAGCATCTGTAATACTTATTTACATACCTATGAATATGTTTCCTTATTATGAAGTCATTAAAAGTGGAATCTTGGTCAGGTATGAGTACTTTGATAGATTTGATGACATTTTCCTCCACAAACTTCACCAATTATAGCCTTTTCAGAAACTCAAAAAGCCAATGCCAACCTTTAGGAACTTTTATTTCTGCCCAGTGTAGAAAAAGCATCAGGATCCTTGGGGGACCTTCATGTTGGAGATTTTCCTAATGGGACTGTAGGATTTCAAAATGACCATTGACAGTAAGTGAAAAGGGTAAAGGGTGTAAACAACAGTAGAGAGTAACGAGTGACTCAGGCTGGAGTTTTAGTTTAGTTAGCTACGATGACAGAAGGAAAACCAAGTTCAACTGAACCAATGGAAGCAAGCTGAACTACTTTCCTTGGCATTCTTTGCTTCCAGTGTACAATGAGTCTTTAGGGAAGACAGCTTTCACTCTGTCCCCATAGGAAGTTGATATCTCACCCAGGAAGGGGATATGGGTTTCTCTCCTTGATGGTAGAGTCCACCCATGAGATTCCTTGGTATTTTTGTAACTGCTTTGTAAATTTCATTTCACACTTGCTAAAGAGGCTTTTGAAAAAAAAAACATTTTCATGTGTCTTTTACTAAAATGGTTTCTGGAAAGCATGCTGAGCTTAGCTTTTGGAAGCCACAAGGGTGGAATGCCAGCCTCACAAAATTTTAAGCAAATGCATGCTGATAGACAAAGTGGTGCAACTCACAGAGGCTGCCGATTGCACTCTGGAGAGACTTCTTCCGAACAGTGTTGGGTTTCCTGTGATTGGACAAGCCAGTACTGATGAAGCAACAGGGAAACATGCATTTTCTCAAGCTGGTCTGAGAACGGACACCTTGAAAAGCTTGCTATAAACCCGCCGCCCTAAACCTACTGGCAAAAATGACAAATTCTGACAGGTTGTACTGTATGCACCCACCTGACCGGTGAGCACAAACTTCTGTTTTATTCACAAATATCAATGACTGAGAGATACCACAAATGCATCCTAGAAGCCCAGAAATACCACAAATGCATCCATCCTAGAAGGCCAGAAATCATGAAGCCCCCCAGACCCTTAAGTGCTGCTGGGTGAGTAGCATCTGGTCTGTGACCAAACCCCACCACCCAAGTCCCTGCTTGGCTAGACCATGTGGTCCTTTAGATGTTCCTCAGAGCCTAGGTCAAATACCCGAAAACATAGTGTCTTCTCAGAGGGCCTACCACACCGGTATCCCCTCAGAGAGACAGTCCCATGACTTCAATGTGAAAGAGGAGCTATTGGGGTATCAGAGCTAAAATCAAGAAGAGAGACAAAGCTAGGTGGACTGGAGAGAGGAGGAAGAAAAAAACAGAAGGAAGAAGGAAGGAAGGAAGGAAGGAAGGAAGGAAGGAGGAAGGAAGGAAGGAAGGAAGGAAGGAAGGAGGGAAGGAAGGAAGGAAGGAAGGAAGGAAGGAAGGAAGGAAGGAAGGAAGGAGGGAGCAGCAATGTGCACTGCCAACCTGAAAAATGCAAGTAAGGGCTTCCCTGAGGTCACCAGTTGGGCACTTTCATGATGCCAACAGTGACCTCATTTAATTGATCCAGGCAGGAGCCGGAGTCCTCAGTGTTGCAGTTTGCTCTCTGTGGTTGCTAGGGCGGGCACTTCTCATGCTAATTAGACACAGGGGTCCAACAGAACTTTAGTCTCGGGCATTTGTCACAATGTTCCAGTGAGGAGAAACCAGCGGAGATCCCACGCCTGCCCTCTGCAGGCGACAGTGCTCAGCAAGATGGGGACCCTCTGCCACCATGCACAGGCCTCAGTTAAGAGATGAGGTGGGAAGACCCTCTTCCAGGCAGCTGGTCAGTTACACATAGGAACTCACAGCAATGGTGACAGCATGCATAAGTCCCATGCAAGCTCAAACCAGACAAAATCCTGCACAGACAGGGAGAATTGGGTAAGAAATCTCAACCCAGTTTGGAGAGATGGCTGAGTAGTTAAGAGCACTGGCTGTTCTTGCAGAGAACCTGGGTTCAATTCCCAGCATCACTTGGCAGCTAACAACCATCTGTGACTCCAGTTCCAGGGGAATCTGATGCCCTCTTCTGACCTCTGTGGGCATTGCACAACATGGGTGCACTTGCATGCATACAAGCATTACACTTATACATACCAGTTAGTTAACTAATTAATTAACAAAGAAATCCCAATGTAAGGAACTTTGAGTATTTGACAGCTGAGTGGATAGACCCACACTGGGGGGCATTTGGAGACACAAATCAGATTCTATAGGCCATATTTAATATATTTATACATAATATATACATATGAGCACATTTACTTGGGTAGAGGGTGATAGGGGGAGGTATGTACAAGGGAGAGAATCTAAATACCACCAAACTATATCATATGAAAATTGCAAAAATTCAATAAAATTAAAATAAAACAAAGAGGTGAGGTTGGAACTGCGGGAGCGGATGAGCCACGTGCTGCCTGACACTGCCGGGTTGCTCAGCCCCCTCTTCCCAGGACTGGGGTGTGACCGGCATCACTGATGCTCTCTCTCCTTCTCTCACTTCTTCCTGCTCTCTTAGTTCCTGCTGTAGAGGAATGTTTGGGGAGTCTGCCATCCCAGATCAATTTTCAAATTCAACCCAGAGATCCATTAGAGAGTAGTAAGCTGCTGAAACGCAGGTACTGTTCTGAGGCTGTAGCCCAGCTGCAGGAACACGGTTCCGGCGTCTGCCCAGAAACCTCCAGACCACACTCCAGGCTCCAGGAACCTTGTCTATAAGACAGACAAGAAGCTGGGAACATTGGAGCACATTGTCTGACAGTCTTGGAGAGGAAACTAAAGGTGGACCCCACTTAAGATGTTTCAAGTTTAGATTTTTTTGTTCTATTTTAAGATGGTAAAAAAAAAAAAAACTATATGCAGTAAGCAGAAACTACATTGAATTTTGACCTGTTCCCTGGCTAGTGATATGTGGCATGCTATTCCTTCAAGATATAGTCTACTATAAATGTTGTGAGCATATTGAAGGTAGGATAAATGTGCTGGGGATGTTGCTCATTGGTAGAGTGCTTGCCTTCCATGCAGGAAGCCCTGGGTTCACTCCCCAGCACTGAAAGAAAACAAAACAAAACAAAACAAAAAAACATACAAAAACCACATTGGTTAAGCTAAATTGTTCTACTAGGTAGATTCACGTATGCATTTATAATTTTGTGTGTTCAGCTTATGGGTTTATGGGGACATGGCTCCATTGTAAGTTGAGGTTTTAAGTTTATTTTATTTATTTCTTATGTGTATGAGTGAATTGCCTGCATGTATGTAAGTGCGCCTGTGTTGTACAATGCCCACAGAGGCCAGAAGAAGGCATCAGATCTCCTGGAACTGGAGTTACTGACAGTTGTTAGCCAACATGTGGGTGCCCGGGAATCAAACCTGGATCCTCTGCAAGAGCAGTCAGTGCTCTTAACCGCTGAACCATCCCTCCAGCACCAGACATAGAGAACCATTTTGTTCTGCCCTTTAAAGATGAGCAAACTGAGACACGAGGAGAACGGCCTGGGCTGAGGGTATAGCCCTCAGCTAGAGCATCTATGTGTGGCCATGGGCTGGATGGTGTCCTTCAGATTTCACTATGTTGAGGATCATGGAGAAAGGGAATTACTTGGAGTCTGACAAATGGGTCTTGGCCTGGACCCCGCAGGTCCAGCGTGTGGTTACAGTATGTGCAGCAAACCTCATTTTGTAGCACTTTGTTACATTGTACTTTGAGGATCCCGGTCTCTTTATACCCAGCATTGGTATATATGAACAATGCTATCTATGTTATAACATATGTCACAATATAAAGGATGATATTTAAAAATACATATTTTCACATAATATATATAACATATGTCACAATAGAAAAGATATTTTTAAAAATACATATTTTCACATAGAAGTGATATATTTAACCCTTTCCTCTTCTCCTCTCAACTGGTATTTATAGCGAGTCAGGGCTGTGTATGTATATGTATAAGAGAGAGAGGGCTGGAGAGATGGCCTAGCGGTTAAGAGTGCTGACTGCTCTTACAGAGGACCTGGGTTCGATTCCCAGAACCCACATGGAGGCTGAGAAACATCTTTAACTCTAGTTCCAGGGGAATCCGACACCTTCTTCTGACCTCCGCAGCATTGCACGACATGGGTGCACAAACCTACATGCAGACAGTACACTCATACACATAAAGAATAAAGAGAGAGAGAGAGAGAGATAAAGAGAGAGAGAGAGAGAGAAGAGGAAAGGCCCAAAGCCCCACTTGGCTGTTCTACTCCATTTGCTGATACCGAGGGCACATTTGCAGAGAAAACTTTGATGTCTTGTGTCAAACATTCACTTTGCCTCTACCCAGTGAGGTGACACAAAGGTACATTTTGATTCCAGCTTTTCCCTGTTTCCAAGGGAGGCACTGATTAGAGACCTTAGCTGTGTTAATATAATCAAGTCATTTTCCAGGCCAGTCTGCCTTCCTTTTGGCCTTTCCAGTGTCATCTGGTATCTTAGAGGATCTGACCCCTCACCGAAAAGAAAATAAATCCAGAGCCACAGGCATTCAGGAAGTCCACCAAGACTGTCCTACTGATGGCCTTTCTCCTTAGAGCCACACTGTGTTCTCTGGGGATCCGATGCATGCACCTCGGGTCTGAAGCTGAAGCTCAGGTTCTCCTTACCGGTCTGTGACTGTCACAGCCACCCAGGGAGGGTGTCTCCTGGTATCTTTGACCCTGGTGGAAAGCTGCTATGACAGCCATAACAGCGTCACTAGACACGAAGGAGATATGGCACGTCACTCTAAGCAGACGACTAAAGGACTGGCCCTCAACCCAAGGCCTAGAGAACAGGCAGACCCAGAGAGAGCTCTGCCTGCCTCCTGCCTCAACTCTGCATCTCTCTCAGCCGTTTTCTTCTACTGTGTGGCTCTAGATCTGGAGAGGTACCCCCACCTTTCCGAGCAGGTGTTCCGCAGCAGCGAGTCACAAAGGTGGCCTTACTCTGCCTACTGGATGTCAGTCAGGCCTTCAAAACTGACACTGTTAATAAGTTCTTGGGCCAGGCAGCTGGTTCTGACAGGGCCACACTTTGGGAACCAATGCCAGGACAATGCTATATCCTTTTGGCAAATAGACATTTTTAGTGGGGGCATGGATTCTAACTTGAGTGATGGGGTTCTTGCTTGATTTTTGCCAGTTTGGTGTAGATTTTATATGAATAATGCATGATATAGAGAGGTTATGGTAATAGAAATGTTTGTTTCATCTTTATAAGTAACTATGACTTGAATCGAGTCAATTGGATGCTAGGTTAATGGACTCTTTCTGAATGTTTGGAGCTTTGTGGGAACAATAGAAAATGAGTGATGGTTGCCTAATCTCTCAACTACTTTGTGGCCAGTTTCTGAGATATAAAATAGGAAAAATTGAAATTTCTAAAACTTTAAATCGTTATCCTTAACCTTGTTAAGGAAAATAATGAATGGTTACCATTAATGTGCTAAAATATTCAGGACTTCACAGACATTAATTTTGTTTCCTCTTTACTCTATTATTCTAGTTAATCTGGAAGCTCAGTGAAGCATAGTGAGACTTGGCCCTATCTAGGAACCTGCTCAAGCTCACACGGTTAGGGAATGGTGGATAGGAGTTACAGAGGTAGGCAAGGAGAGGGGAGAAGGAGGAAGATGGTAGAGACAATAGGTGTAAGGAAGTGATTGGATCATGGGTGCAAACCAACAGAAAGGATTAACGAAGTTATCTTAGGACAAGGTGAATTCTCCCAAGTGAGTTGCTTAAAGAAAGGCGACTCTATACTTTATCCATGTTTAGAGGAGGAATAAGTCCTGGTCTTCTGTTGCACAGAACAGTGTAATTAACAACATTACATATATGTATGATAAAGCTGGCAGTGTTATATCATAAAGCCAAAGTAGCTAGAAAATATTTTAAATGTCATCAAGAAGAAATGATAAATATTTTCAATTATTAATAATCTACATATCCTGAGTCAATCATTATACCAATGTATACATTTACCCAATATCACACAGTATACCATATATAAATATATAAATTGTTAGCTGTAAGTCAAAATGAAATAACTTTTTAAATTAAAAAGAAATATTTTGAGTTGGATAACCACCCCATATCTGCCGGGATCCTGGTCAGTAGCTCTCGGTTCTGTGCATGGTTGTAGAGACAACATCAGCTAACTTGTTGCAGTGTGCATTCTTAGGCCCTCAACTTACAGAATTCCATCTCTGGAGGGACAAACAGTTGGTGCCAGCAACTTGCCCTCCCTGCAGGTAATTTTAGTATTCGTTGGATTTGAGAGTTATTCTCTAGAGACCAAGGCATTCACAACTAAACAATCCACTTTCCTAAGACACAGGCTGTGGGAATCAACTCATGTTTAGTTGGGGTGTTTAGTGGGTCACTAAGCTACAACATCTATGGACAGATTAATGAGGTCACTGTCCTGGGTGGGGCTTCTTGCATGCAGCTGCTGTGCTTTGACATGGCTGGCCTCCCAAGGGTTCATGAGATAGAAAGTTGGTCCTTAGGGTGACAACGTTGAGAGTTGGAGCAGCTTTAAAACGTGGCTTAGATGACTGGATCATGGATGCAATACCCCAGAAGGGATTAATGGACTTGTCTGCAGACCAGATAAACTCTCACAAGAGTGGGTTGTTAAAAGAGCAGCCATTTTACTCTTGGCTCCTTCTACACATGGCTGACACCTTCCTCATTGTGATTTGACACAGCCAGTTCACCCGGCCAGGGTGCTGCAGCCGTGCTGTCTTTCAACCATCAGGATCCTGAGCCAAGGAGAGCTCTTTGCTTTCTGGTGTTTGTTATAGCAACACAAAACTGACCTAGACTCCAGCCAGACACCCTTCCTCTGAACCTGTCAGTTTCACACTGCATCTTCTCAGTGCTGTCTGCATTCATGTAGCCCTGTTCCATGGGTTGTGATTTGTATCCTACTTGAATACATATATCCATATCTATCTAAACTACTTGAATTAATAAATATCTAAGAGCCAATCTAAACCTAAAATGACTGTCACACGAAGCAAGAAGCCTGAGGTTGTGAGGAGATTAGAGTTGAATCTTTGTTATTATACTGAAGATTTTCAGTGAAGCAATTGCAGACACACTTACTCAAGCAACTGATCCAGAATGTACTTCACAGACAAATAGGGAAGAAACTAGAAGCTGGAGAGAGGGCTCAGTGGTTAAGAGCACTGGCTGTTTACTTAACGGAATACCAGGACTCACATTGGCTGCTAAACCAACTCCAGTTCCAGAGGATCTGATGCCTTCTTCTGACCTCTGCAGGCATTGCATGACAGGGGTGCCCTTACCTGCAGGTGGTACACTCATACACATAAAATAAAATAAAAATAATACATAAATTTTTTACACAGGGAAGAAAACAGATAAGATGGTCAAGTACAAATTCAGTTGCTTCTACTTTCCACTCCAAATCTGGAAGAAATTAAAGATAAGTGTTTTATTAAACCTATGATACAACTGAAAAAATTAATATAGTAAATTAGAAACTATGAAGAATTCTTAGATGGTGGCAAGCAGATAGGATCAATTTGAAGATGGAAATTATTAACCAAGTTCACAATGGAAAGTCTTGCGAGAGTAGATGGAACTCCCTAGGTGTTAGAGGCTCAGATGTGGAGAATGAAAGAGCCGGAAGGGAGCTGAGGAAATAGCAGGGGCACTGGTGGGACAGCATAGTAGGACAGCCAAGAGGAGACCCCCCACATATGCCGCTGCCATTGACGGAGCTGTGTGTTTGAACCCAGGAACTGGGTAGTGATTTGGGTTCTGGAAGCCTCCGGGAGTTTCTGGAAAGCCCCTCACCTAGGAGCGTGGTGAATGGGCGAGCGGCCGTCGGCTCACTAAGACCTCTGCAGGAAATGTTCTGGAGGGCAGAAAACCCCAGATTCCAAGGTGAACAAACACCAAAACCTGCCAAGCACTGGAGAATACAGTGCCAGTAAGAGAGGAGCCAAGATCAACAAGCAGGACCTTGTCTGGGGATAACTCACATTCTAGGGATGTAGGGCGGTGCTGATCCCCAGGAAACAACCATGGGCTGCTACAGGAATGAGAAGCTCAGTTCTTAGAAATAAGAATGTGGTGTGTGTATGTGTGTGTGTGCGCGCGTGCACATGCTGTTGTGTACATACACACACTTTTGAGTGCTATAATACAAAAACCCTTCTTCATACACTCAGCATGATGGACCCACACTGGACATTTGGAGACACAAATTAGACTCTATAGGCCATATATATATAATTAAGTTGGTCAAAGGCAATGAGGGGCTGTGTAGATAGGGACGGGTATTTAAATACCATCAAATTATATTATTTGAAAATTGAAACCTTCCATTTTAAGAGTATCTAAAGAAAATCAAGACAGGAGAAAAATAAGGTTCAGAAATTTCTCCTGAAAAAAAATGAAGAGTTGTGCATAATAAATTAAAAGTTAAGGAGTATGAATCAATGTCTAAGTCCTCAATGTGCCTAATAAAAGTCAAGAGGGTGAAGACATGAAAAATAGAATAAAAATATGAAAATAGTGGATAAAAATATGCTCCACAGCTAAAGAGGGAAAGGGATCACTTAGATTAATAGTCCAGTAAATTCCCAGACATCGAAAACATTTGATAAACCTTGCATTGCATATCATCTGACCACAAAGTACAGTTTCCAAACGCTCCATACATGTTCCCCCCGACATTTCTAAAAATAAATCACTTCCATCATCTAAACTATGTCAGTTAAAAGAACAAAATGGTCCTAAAAGCAGTAACACTCAAATGTGTTCACTTCCCCTCTCCACCAAATAATCATACCCTTTCCTCAGGTCTTGACCTTAGCACACCACTTTTTCTTTCTCGAAGAGACTCTGTGGTATAGACAGGGCCACCCTGAGATTTCACTCCCCTCTCTCTAAAAGGAACAAAGTGAAGCTTCTCTCCAGCCATCTCTATAACTATGAGGATTCCGGATCTGATAGGGAAAGTTCAGGGGGAGGAAGCCACTCACTGTCTTTCTCTTTCAAAACTTGTTGCATGGAAGCAATTTCAGCCAAACAAAGATCGGGGCAGTTTTGTGTTGTGATTTATTTAAAAAACTTGAACGGTTGCCCCCTGGGAAATAGTGATTGGATGTATTGGATGTATAACTTGCCAAATTTTGAATGCATCAAGTATCAGTGGTCCATCTAGCTATTAACGGGGTCAGGGGGATGCCAAAAGTGTGATATATACAAAAGGAGAGAGAGAGAGAGAGAGAGAGAGAGAGAGAGAGAGAGAGAGAGAGAGAGAGAGACATAGGGCAAGAGCACTTATATAAATAACAGAAAGGGGACAAAGCATTTTTGTCCAGACACCTAGTACCATGGCGTGCTTCGAAAGGGAAATGTAGATATAAAGTCAAACCAAGCAGGAAGCCCTAGGCTGCGAAGCTTGCGAGATGAGAAATAATTGAGCAGGTTAAGTAGAAAGGTAAACCCAGAGATTCAGCAGGCATTGTATCAAATACAGAAAAAGCCTGCTGGGTAGTGACCGGGACAAAGGCTTATTTTTATCAATAACACATGCAGTCCACAATTAAAGCATTGTGGTGAAGAACATTGGCATTTAAAATAGTGACACCCTGAGGAAAGTAAGCAAAACTCAACCACAAAGGAGGTTTGACAAAACTGCTTGGTTTTGAAGAGCATCAACACATTGAACAGGAGTTTCCATATCAAATAGAATACAAAAACATCGGTGGCACAAATAACATTATTGACAAACTTGAAGGCATGAATAATATCATTAACAAGCATGACATATCAGCTACAAAGACAAGGTTGTAAGCCACAGAAGAGAAAGCATGTTCTTTGGAAACAGTACTCTGTTTTTTGTTTGGGGTTTTTTTTTTTTTTTTTTTTTTGAGACAGGGTCTCCCTATAGCCCCGGCTAGCCTGGCTGGACTTGAACTCACAGAGATCCACCTGCCTCTGCCTCTGGAGAGCTAGGATTAAAGGCATCCACCACCATGCCCAGTGGAAACAGTACTCTGTTAATACAATACTCTGAAGTGCTGATTACTAACTAACCTTTATAAACACTATTTTAAACTTTCAATAGCTCTGTGTTAACCAAAGTTGAAATTCTACAGCCTTGTTTTTTATTTTTTTATTTTTTTTTCTTTTTTTTTCATAAATTTATTTATTTATTTATTTTTAACAAATCTAGACCCGTGTTCCCGCTCATTCCCCCATCCCGCCAGAGCTCATGCATTCTGCCAAACATGCTTTCCATCTCTTAGTCATTCTCAATGTTTTCCATGGGGAAGTTGACTGTTTTGAGCAGAAGTTCACTGTTTCAGTCAGTTCTTTGATGCAGTCTTTTCTGTTGTTGTTGTTGTTGTTTCCAAAATGCGTTATGCCCAACTGCTTTGGACAAAAGCTCAGGGGGCCCTATACAAGAAATACTTACAATTGGGTAATTGGCACTAGCATCCACAGATGAGGGATACCATTCATCGTTTGTTTTTCTGGGACTGTGTTACTTCACTCAGCATGATGTCCTCTAGCTCCAGCCATTTTCCTGCAAAGCTCATGATGTCATCTTTCTTTACTGCTGCATAGAACTCCATTGTGTAGATGTACCACATTTTCTCTATCCACTCATCAGTTGAGGGGCATTTGGGTTGGTTCCAGCTCCTTGCTATTGTGAAGAGAGCTGAAATAAACATGGCCGTGCATGTATCTCTGTGGTGGCGTGAGTCTTGAGGGTACATGCCCAGGAGTGGTATGGCTGGGTCGGGTGGCAAGTTCATTCCAAGTCTTCCAAGGGTTCTCCACACTGCTTTCCATAGTGGCTGTACGAGTTTACATTCCCACCAGCAGTGGATGAGTGTTCCCCTTTCCCCACAACCTCTCCAGCACTTGGTATCATTTGTTTTCTTGATCCTAGCCAGTCTTATTGGAGTAAGATGATATCTTAAAGTGGTTTTCATTTGCATTTCCTTAATGATTAGTGATGTTGAACACTTCTTGAGGTGTTTCTCAGACATCTCTAATTCCTCACTTGTGAAGTCTCTGTTCAGTTCTTTGCTCCATCTATTGAGTGGGTCATTTGTTTTCTTTTTTCTTTGTTTTTTGAGTAGTTTATATATTCTGGAAATCAATGCTTTGTCAGATGTATCTGCAGTGAAGGTTTCCTCCCACTCTGTGGGATTTCTCTTCACTTCCTTGATTGTTTCTTTTGATGTACAGAAGCTTTTGAGTTTGATGAGGTCCCATTTGTCAATTGTCGACCTTAATTCTTGTGCAGCTGCTGTCTGATTTAGGAAGTCTTTTCCTACGCCTATGTCTTGTAGTCTGCTGCCAACTTTTTCTTCTATCACCTTCAGAGTTTGGGGTTTCACGTTGAGGTCTTTAATCCATCTGGAGTTGACTTTTGTACAGGGTGAGAGGTAGGGGTTTAATTTCATTCTTCTACAAGTGGTGATCCAGTTTTGCCAACACCACTTGCTGAAGATGCTGTCTTTTCTCCATTGTGGTTTCTTGGCCCCCTTGTCAAATATGAGATGGCTGAAATTGTATGTGCTCAGATTTGGATCTTCGGTTTTGTTCCATTGGTCAACAGGTCTGTTTTTGTGCCAGTACCAGGCTGTTTTTATGACTATAGCCCTGTAGTATAGTTTAAAATCTGGTATAGAGATCCCTCCTGTGTAGCTCTTTTCACTCAGGATTGATTTGGCTATTCGGGGTCTTTTGTTTCTCCAAATGAATTTAAGAACTTTTGTTTCCAAGCCTGTGAAGAAACTCTTGGGGATTTTGATTGGGATTGCATTAAATCTATACAAGAGTTTTGGTAAAATGGACATTTTTACAATGTTAATTTTCCCAATCCATGAGCATGGGAGGTTTTTCCATCTTCTGAGGTCTTCTTCAATTTCTTTCTTTAAGGGTTTAAAATTTTTGTTGTAGAGGTCTTTGGTGTCTTTGGTTAGGTTTGTTCCTAGGTATCTTATTGTTTTTGAGGCTATTGTGAGTGGGAAGGTCTCTTTGAATTCTTTCTCCAGTTGCTTGTTCTTGGTGTAAAGAAAGGCCATTGATTTTCTAAGGTTAATTTTGTATCCTGCCACTTTGCTGAAGCTGTTAATCGTTTCTAGGAGTTTTCTGGTGGAGTTTTTTGCATCTCTTAAGTAAACAATCATATCATCAGCAAATAGGGATAGTTTGACTTCCTCTTTTCCAATTAGTACTCCTTTAATATCCTTTTCTTGCCTTATTGCTCTAGCAAGTGTTTCAAGCACTATATTGAAGAGGAGTGGTGATAGGGGGCAGCCTTGCCGAGTTCCTACCTTTAAAGGGAATGTTTCCGTCATTTCCCCATTTAGGATGATATTGGCTGTGGGTTTCCTGTATATGGCTTTGATTACATTGAGGAATGATCCCTCCAATCCAATTCCTTCTAGGACTTTAAGCATGAAGGGATGCTGGATTTTGTCAAAGGCTTTTTCAGCATCAATTGAGATGATGGTGTGGTTTTTGTCTTTGATTCCGTTTATGTGTTTGATGATGTTTATTGATTTTCGTATGTTGAACCATCCCTGCATCTCTGGTATGAATCCAACTTGGTCATGATGGATGATCTTCTTGATGTGGGTCTGTATGCGATTTGCCAGTATTCTGTTTAGAATTTTGGCATCTGTGTTCATGAGGGAGATGGGTCTATAATTCTCCTTTTTAGTTGTATCTTTGCCTGGTTTTGGTAATAGAGTGATGTTGGCTTCATAGAAGGAATTTGGGAGAATTCCCTCTGATTGTATACTTCTAAACAGTTTCAGAAATAATGGTTGTAGGTCTTTTTGAAATGTTTTATAGAATTCTGCTGTGAAACCGTCTGGGCCTGGGCTTTTTTTAGTTGGGAGGCTTCTTACTACATCCTCTATTTCTTCATATGTTATGGGTCTGTTTAAGCTGCTGGTCTCCTCTTGGCCAAGCTTTGGTGATTCCCAAGATTTCAGATATTCATCCATTTCTTCTAGATTTTCAAACTTGGTAGAATATAGGTTCTTGTAATATTCCCATATAATTTTCTTGATCTTTTCCTTGTCCGTTGTGATATTTCCCTTTTCATCACAGATTGTATTGATTTGGAGTTGTTCCTTCTTTCTTTTTGTTAACTGGGCTAGAGGTCTGTCTATCTTGTTTATTCTTTCAAAGAACCAACTTTTGGCTTCATTGATTTTTTGTATTGTTTTCTTTGTTTCTATTTCATTGATTTCTGCTCTGATTTTTGTTATTTCTTCCTGTCTGTTGCGTTTAGGGTTCATCTGTTGTTGCCTCTCAAGTGCTTTTAGCTGTAGTGTTAGATCATTCACTTGTGCTCTTTCTGTTTTTCTAATGTAGGCACCCAGGGCTATAAATTTCCCTCTTAGGACTGCTTTTAAGGTATCCCATAAGTTTTGTTGTGTTGTATTGTCATTGTCATTCAGTTCCAGGAATGTTTTTATTTCTTTCTTTATCTCTTCCTTGACCCATTCATTATTCAAGAGTGTGTTGTTTAGTCTCCATGTGTTCTTGTAGGCAGGAGGGCTTGTCCTGGTGTTGATGTTGAGCTTCATTGCACTGTGGTCTGACAGGATGCATGAAATTATTTCAATCTTTTTGTATTTGTAGAGGTTTCTTCTGTGTCCCAGGATGTGGTCGATTTTGGAGAATGTTCCGTGGGGTGCTGAGTAGAAAGTGTATTCTCTGGTATTAGGATGGAATGTTCGGTAGAGGTCTATGAGGTCCATTTGGTGTATCATATCGTTCAGTTCAGATGTCTCTCTGTTTATTTTTTGTCCTGTTGACCTATCCAAAGGACTCAGTGGGGTATTGAAATCTCCCACTATGAGTGTGCTGGGGTTAGTCTGTGACTTGTGGTCCTGGAGAATTGTCTTTATAAAGTTTGGTGCACCAGAATTTGGGGCATATATATTCATAATTGTGAAATCTTCTTGGTGGATTGTTCCTTTGATGAAAATGTAATGGCCTTCTTTGTCTCTTCTGATTTCTTTTACTTTGAAGTCTATTTTATCCGATATTAAAATAGCAACACCTGCTTTCTTTTTGGTACCATTTGCTTGGAATATTTTTTTCCATCCCTTCACTTTAAGGTGGTGCCTGTCCTTGAAGGTAAGATGTGTTTCTTGCAGACAGCATATCGATGGATTCTGTTTCCTAATCCAGTCTCCCAGTCTATGTCTTTTGATTGGGGAATTTAGTCCATTAATATTTAAGGTTATGACTGATAGGTTTGTGTTGCTTCCTTTTGCCTTATTATCCATCTGCGGTTTTGATTTAGGTTTCTACTTCTGCAGTTATGCTTTTATTGATTTCTCCTTCTAGTTGCCTGGGGTTGGTTGCTCCTTTCTTCTGTTCTTTGGATTGCTTCAAGTATTCTCTGAAGGGTTGGTTTTCCGGACATGTATTCTTTCAAGTTGTTTATGTCATGGAAGATTTTCCTCTCTCCTTCCACTATGATTGACATTTTTGCTGGGTATAGTAACCTGGGCTGGCATCCATTGTCCCTCAACACTGGGAATGCTTTGCTCCAGGTTCTTCTTGCCTTCATCGTTTGCTGTGAGAAGTCCGTTGTTATTCTGATAGGTTTCCCCTTATAGGTCACTTGTTGTTTTTCTCTTGTCGCTTTAAGAATTTTCTCTTTGTTTTGGGTGTCCAGCATTTTAACTATGATGTGGCGTGGAGAATTTCTTTTCTGATCTTGTCTGTTTGGAGTTCTATGTGCTTCTTGTATTGGTATTGGTTTGTCCTTTTTTAGTTTGGGGAAGTTTTCATCTATTATTCTGTTGAAGATCTGATCAATACCTTTCTCTTGGGATTCTTCTCCTTCCTCTATTCCTATGATGCGGAGGTTTGATCTTTTCATAGTGTCCCACAGCTCCTGGTTGTTCCATTTTTGTGTATTTTTAAATTTTTCATAATCTTTCCTTGAGGTTTTTAGTTGTTCTGTGTTGTCCTCCAGGTCTGATATTCTTTGTTCTGCTTCCTCCATTCTGCTTCTGAGGCTTTTTTCATTCCTTTCCTCTTGAATGGATGAGTGTTTGATTTCCTTTTTCATTTCCTCTTCTGATTTCTTTAGTGTTTCTATTTCTTTTTGGAGCTTCTCGATCTCTTTTTGTAGCTCTTTTGTTTGCTGGTTGGTTTCTTTTTCTTTTTCAGCATGGGATCTTTTCAGTGTTTCTACTTCCTTCCGGAGCTTGTCATTCTCTCTCTCTCGGTCCTCATTCTCTTTTCTTAGTTCTTTAATTTGTTCTTTATGATCTTGTAGTTCTTTAAGTATGTTCCCAATTGTGTTTCTGATGTCTGTGTCCTGGGGCATCCCCGGGGGGATCCCACTGCAGGAGTCATCCATAGGGTTGGTAAAGCTTGGCGTGGGATTATCCTGCACCTTTCCAGTGTAGTTTCTTCTTCGTGATCCTGGCATATGGGCTTCTCCTTGCCTGTATTCCAATGTGAGTCCTGAATGCCTCTTCACTGTGTTGAAGGCGTGCTTTGCTTGCCTCCTTCAGATCCTTCTTCGTAATCTCAGTTGGCGGGGGGGGGGGGGGCCTGCCGCTGGGCTCAGGAGATCTCAAATCTCAAGAGTCACACAAGCGTGCCTTTAATACCGGCTGGGAGGATAACTCTGCCCCCACAACCACTAGATCTAATCAAGCCAAAGACCACACCTTTAATCCCAGCTGGGAGGATAACTCCAACCTCACAGCCGCAAAGGCCAATCGAACCAAAGACAGCAGGACCAAGGGATGAACAATCAGCTCGCCAAGGCACCCAGTTCCTACCTGTCTCTCCCTCTTTCCTTCTGCTGGGCTCAGGAGATCTCCAGCCTTGTTTTTTAATACAGTACAATGGAATTGAGACATGACAAAAGGGTGACAATTCTTAAGCATGTGAAATATAGAATCTACTCTATCAAAAGCCTTCCATCCCCTGGAGGATAAACTTTAAACTGTAAATTACTGGCCACTTTCTTCCCAGTCCCTTATAAACAATCCAGGTCATTTGCCGTTTTGTTAGAATGGGATACTTAAATGTGATGTGAAATCCCAAAGCATAGAAACTTTCTCTAGCTGATTGTATGGAACTGGCATCATATTTAAGCCTAAACTTAAAGATAATACACACAGTGCTATTGTATTTGTCAGTGATGGTGTAAGATGTATTTATAAAATATTTTCACATTAAACCCAGGAACAAATTCAAAGACTAATATGGTACCAGCTACCTGAGATTTATTCCTAGGAATGTGAAGAAAAAGTTATCAGCCTGAAATATTTAATATATTTTGTGGTAATTTATTAAAAGAGACAGCTAAGGAATTGTCACATGCAGTACTTGAGTGACACCCAGGAAATTCATCATAAACACTGATTCCTGGCCTGGGTGTAGTGGTGTTGCATGCTTTTAGTCCCAGCACTTGGGAGACAGAGACAGGCAGATCTCTGAGAATTTGAGGCCACAGTAGACTACTTAGTAAGTTCCTTGTCACCTGGGTCTCACAGGGAGACCATATCTCAAAAAAAAAACCCTAACTTTTGTAATCTCTCCAGTCTTGTCCTAAGACTGCAGTGCAATGGAATTAGGACACAGTGACAAAGAGAGGGACATGTTTTTAAGGATATGGACCATAAAACCTCTAAAATCTACTCTTTCTGTTCCTGTGATTTTTTTTTTTGTCACATTATGGAGAATATTTGTCAGAACTATTCAGACAGCAGCAAACTAAAATTGAGAATGAAGTAAGGATGTCCCTGCTCAGAATGGTGAATCCATATTTGCATATGGTGGTGTTCTAGGCACTAGAGGAAGGAAAGTGTGGGGCTAGGACACAGCTCTGAGTGTGGTGTGGTGGGACTATGGCTTCCATCCCTGAGAAGCAGGCAAGAACACTTAAATAAATATCACAAAGGAAGAAACAAAGTGTTTGCTCCATTGCAGTAATAATACTATATAGTTCTTTCCAAATTATCCATAATTTAACAAAGTACATATCCCGAAGTACATACTCCAGACAGCATGTGCAATGACAGTTGTCTGAACAGCCACATGATTGCTGACTAAGGATCCCGGCCTGGAGAGGCTGACAGAACAGGGCTGTGGAGACATGCCATGCCTCAGTGCGGGGGCACCTGTGAGAGAGGCCACAGATGCTCAAGGGCCTGTCTAGATACAGACATCTCTCAAAATCTCCAGGAAAGGGTCAGATCCGCAGTGAATGTGCCATGTCAGCCTCCTATCCATCTCAGGGGGAAATAGTGTTACATTCCTCTCTCGGATGCAAATGAATTCCAGATGGTCTCAATATTTTAATGTAAAAAGTTATAAAGGCAGTGGAAGAAATACAGTGAAAAATTATGTAATGACTCAGTCGTGAAAGTTCTTGCAAAGCAAGCGGTCAAAATCTGAACTAATATGAGGAAACGTTAATAGATGTTAATAGATTAAAAAATCAAGTTGTGTTTCGTAACAAAACAGAAACCTGCCATATGCAAAGTTTTGAGATGAGGAAAACTGGAAATGGGGAGGAGCATGGGCAGGAAAGAAACCATCCACTAGTGCTTTTTCTTAAAACAGTCTTGTTAAATGGTGAGAAAAAAGGGAGCCTGCCAGATGTTTAAAGGAAGGAGAGAACTCAGGATACAATTCAAATATAATGGAATGTAAAGGACCAATAGAGGGTCACTGAGATATGATCGTAGCCCCCCATCAGCCTCCTCGAAGAAGAATGTTAAGTGTCTCCAGAGATTTTGGATGTTGTCCTTGCTTGGAAGTATCTAGAAATAGTGTTTACCCGACCCAGCCGGACACTAGGCAGGATGTCAGAATCCAGGCTTGTGGGTCACTGTGCCATGCTTGTCCTGAGAAAGAGTTCCATTGTGTGCAGTTGTATGTTCAGCAGGGTGTCTTTGCCCTTTGGTTGTTTTTTTTTTTTTAATTTTCATTTTTTAATTGATGCTTTGTGTATTTCATACATCATTTTCCAATTCAGTTCAGGCATATTTCCCTTTCCCTTCCCCCAACCCCACCCCATCCCAGATCATGCATTCTGTCATAACCGTCCTGCATCTTTCTCTCAGTTTTTTTTTTTCATTTTTAACATATGTAATTTAGATACAAGCTCTTCCATCATGTAAAACCAATTTGCAAGCAGTTGTGCCCAAACCCACACAGCCCATGGGTTCCACCATCCAGCAGGGGTGGGGCTTGTATGTTCAATCAAGATTGACAATTGAGTGCCCAGACTATTTGCTGTAGTTTCACACACCATTCACCCTAATCACAGCCCTTACATTCTACCATGCCCCCTCTTCCGCAGATTGGGGCGGCTGGAAGAGGGTCTCGACTCTGAGCCCTCTTGCGGGGGGGGGGGGGGGGCTCCCGGCTCAGCGGGACCTTTGGTTGGTTTTTTAATTGAAATGAAAAAGGAAATCTTTCAAGTGTTTAGCAATTAAAGGTTAACTTCTTTAAAATACGACACAAATATTTGTGTATCGCACAAACTTCTGTTAACTAACATGAAAAACAACACAGAAGTCAGAGTCAGGAATAGCGTGTATAATTAGTAGTTGGGTGTGAAGGTTTGCATAGAAAAGTTTAGGGTCCTAAACATGACCTGTGTTCAAATCACGGCATAACATACCATAACGCTGTGCACGTAGTCAGGCAATGCTGTGAAATGTTTGGTGCAAAATGAATCTAGAACATTATTTCTGGCCATTACCACTGGCCAATTTCTCTTTATATAATATAGACTTAAAAATTATAAGAAAAGCACCAAAATATTAACTAAACTTTAGCCCCATGGAGAGATTTAGAACAATTGTTTTCTTCTTTGAATTTGGTCTAGATGTCTTAATTTTTCAATGGTATGTACATGATGCAGCCAGAGATGCCATACTCCAAATATCCTAGACGGGGGGGGGCGGGGGGGGCGGGGGGGGGCTTGGAATGTCAGAAATACATAGCTTCAGAGTTTGGAGGCCTAAGTCCAGGATGAAGTTTCAGGAAAGTGGCTTCCCTGGAGAGCTCTCTCCTTGGCTTGCAATCGGATGACCAGGTACTGTCTTCCTGAGGTTGTTTGCATATCCCTGGTCCTGGTCTTTGTGATTATAAATATGCATTGTCCACGTGTCACCGTGGAGACCTGCCTCTGGGGGTGACTATGGAGGCATTTCCCGGAAGTTTCACCTGCAGAGGGAAGGCCCCACTGAAGGTGCGTGGGCCATTGTGGGGTGGGGTCCAGGAGAGGCAAAAAGCACAAACCGAGCAGCATTTGTTAGTCTCTGTTCATCACTGCAGGCCAGATGCCTCACACTCCTGTGGCCATGACTTCCTCATCATGCCAAGCTTGATGGCAGCACCCTCAGGCTGTGCCCACCATGGTGGACGGCACCCTCAGGCTGTGCCCATGGTGGACGGCACCCTCAGGTGGCATGTGCAGCACCCTCGGACTGTGCCCGCCATGGTGGACGGCACCCTCAGGCTGTGCCCGCCATGGTGGACAGCACCCTCGGACTGTGCCCGCCATGGTGGACGGCACCCTCAGGCTGTGCCCACCATGGTGGACGGCACCCTCGGACTGTGCCCGCCATGGTGGACGGCACCCTCAGGCTGTGCCCGCCATGGTGGACGGCACCCTCGGACTGAGAGGCAGGAACAACATTCCAGTCTGCAGTTTGCTTTTGTTACAGCAGTGAGAACTGCGCAGAACACAGCCTCCTTCTCTTCTCCTTCCCTTCCCTCTCAATTTTGTCCTCTTCTAAGGACACCAATATATTGGATTAGGGCCCACCCTAACGACCTCATTTTACTTTCATTTATTCTTTCGCGCAGTATTTCTTTCTTTTTTTTTTTTTTTTTTTTTTTTGTCCTTTTGAGACAGGGTCTTCCTGTAGCCCCAGCTGTCCTGCAACTCGCTCTGTAGACCAGGCTGGCCTTGAACTCACAAAGATCCACCTGCCTCTGCCTCCCAAGTGCTAGGCTTAAAGGTGCGCGACACCACGCGCAGCGAACGTGCAGTATTTCTAAAAGCAGTCACAGTCCTTGGTCCCTGGTTGTGAAGATGCAGCCCCCAAATTTAACCAGGAGTCATTTTAGCCCATGACAGTAGTCATGTGCTAATTGTAACTCAAATTTCCCTTTTTTTATAGTTTTGTTTTCTCTAGTTTTTGTTAACCACTGTCAATCAAGATCCAAAGACAGTAAATGGAGCATTTCAAAAATAAAAGACTTTCATATGTGGTTTAAACAACTTTAGACAGTAAATAAATCTCTGTCTCCTTCTCTCTGTTTTTCTTTTCTCTTCCTTGTTTCTCTCTCTGTTTCTCTCCTCTGTTTTCCTCTCTCTGTTTCTCCTCATCTCGCTCTCTCTTCTCATTCCTCATTTCTCTCTCTCTCCTCTCTCTCTCTCTCTCTCATCTCTCTCTCTCTCTCGTTCTCTCACTCTCTCTCCCTCGCGGCCCATCCTCTCTCTCGTTCTTCTCACTCTCTCTCTCTCTCTCCTCCCCCATTGGGTTTTGTTTTCTTTTATTGAGACAGGGTCTCCCAGTAGGCCCAGCTGGCCTGGAGCTCATTATACTGGCCTCCATCTCACAGACATCCACCTGCCTCTTCCCCCTAAGAGCTGGGGTTAAAGGTGTACACCACCACAGCTGGCTTCATAGTTAATTTCTTAATGTGCCTTATTTATAAATTAAATGCTATCATAGGTTATACATAGGAGAAACACTGTACACAGAGTTGAACTGTTTGTGGTTTAAGTGTCCACCGAGGGTTTCCTTCAACATGCCGTGTGGATAACTGAGGATGGCTGAAGGATGGCTCACGGTGGCTCTTTCCACAGTCAGCTTCTCCCATTGCAGAACAATGGGGTCAGGATCAGCAGACACGGCTCATGCCCGGAGTGAGTAGAGACACAGGGCTTGGGAGTGCACTGTTGCTGACTGCCTTACCCACGGCTGGCACCAATCTGCTGACCCGTGCCAGAAAGTTATCTCCCCAGAGTTCTGACCCATACTTTGAATCTTTTCCCAGAGAAACCTTGGCACCTTGGAAAGAATTCCTGAAGAGTTCTTCACAATGACTTGATTGGAGGGAGGCCCAGCTCTTTAGGAAATGAGAATTCGAGGTAAAATCTTTCAGTGGATAGTGAATGTGGTTCTAATCTATCTCCATTCTATATTACACACTTGTGTATCTCAATTACTCGCTGAAATCTTCTGAACATGAGCAGTGCTATTATTGTGGAAGCTTGCGAAAGTAATTTATTTCCCTTGGATACATGAAGCCGACCTGCCCCAGGGAGGCCGTGGGTAGAGTCTCTCCTGAGAAGAGCCTGCAAGACTATTTATCAGCCCATCACTGCCCGCAGCCACAAGTACACACTCATCTCTTTCCACTCAGTGATATGCACTTGCCTGCCCTGACATCTGTCTATAAGAAAGGAGGCCAGAGTCCCGCATCTTCCGCCGGTTCCTTGGGTATTCCTGGTGCTGTATAAAGATGAGGCCCTCAGTCTCATCAGAAATAAAATGAATGAGTGACAGAGCGACCAGGATGAGCCTAAATAAACACATCCAGAAGTGATGTTCCTATAGCATTTCATTCCACTGGTCACTTTTGTAATAGAAAGTGTGGCATTTTAGTTATGTGCTCTGGGTCCTTGCTTTATATCATGCCCCAAGAGGCTCAGTTGAGGGCCATCTCTGCAGCAAGGGACCCAGTATGGTACGTTCTTCATCTTTAGGGCTTAAAGATGCCCACTGAATTAAAGAATATGTATATAATCAAGATTAGCCTGGTCTACAGAGTAAGTTCCAGGCCAGCTGGGGCTATAGGAAGACCCTGTCTCAAAAAAAAAAAAAAAACAAACAAAAAGAATGTATAATATAAATGGTGCATTAAAAATATGTAAATAGTAAATAAATAAGATCACTTATTTGTGAAGGGTGAGATGGCTCAGCAGGTAAAGGCACTTACTGCCAAGCCTGACCAGCTGAATTCAATCTCTAGAATCTACTAGCAGAGAACCAACTCCACCAACTCCACCAACTCATTCTCTAAGTCCACACACACACACAGTACATAAATAACTGTAAAAATTTCCTTTAAATAAACAAGTGGTGGAGCTTTTAGATGCAAATTAATTATTACTGTTCAAGTTATTATTTCTGGCTTACCTCACCCTACATTAATCAGGCTGCTTTTTGCTTGCAGATGCCTAATTACTGGAGACTAAGTCACTCTACACTTTGTCAGCCTTGGTGACAGACATGGCTTCAGGCTGGAGCCCTGGCGCCGCTCCCAGGAATTACATGTGTTTGGTGGTTCTGAGATACGTAACTGCCCATCATTCCTGGAGTCGAGACCCCTGCAGACGTGGTCTGCTGGGTTGCGAGGGTGGTGATGATGGGCGTTTGTGTGTGTTCATGCACATAGTATCATGAAGAGCAGCTGACGATCATCATGTCTTGCAGAGCCACCTGCTTCCCCCTGCCCTGGACCTAATTAACATCCCTGTGTCAGATATCTGTTGGTCTTCAGCCAATTACAGGAAGCACGGTGCCAGCTCAGTCAAGGACGCAGAGCTGCAGTCTAGGCCCAGAACAAGGGATTCAAGGCTTGGGTTGTGAGGAGAATGGTAAAGTTTCCGGAATGTTCCTAGACTCTTGGACAGACCAGCCAGGTGTCAAATGGGCAGTTCTTGAAAGGCTATCTCAAGATCTTTTTAACATCCCTGGCAGTGAAATAATGAAGTCTGTTTGTAAGAAAGCCAAGAAAACATGAGTGCTTAAGGCAGAGTGCCAGGGAAGTCTTTGGGAACACAGTGACATGGGGACATACTGCTGTGACTGAAGCACATGGACCCTTCAGGGTCAAAGCACTCAATGTTAATATAGAAGGGCAGAGGAACAGTCCATCAGAAAACATGCGGGACAACCCATCTACTGAGTGACGCCGGCTTGGCATGGACTGTGTTCTGCAATACTGTCACCAAATAAATCAGAGTTAAGAGATACATTTTAAATAAGCCCATGTTTGTTTCCGTGCCCCGCCCCCATCTTTTCGGTTTTGACGACGTGCAGCCAAGGTGCTCCTGTGCAGTGAGGCCGAGAGAATTTCTGAGGAGGTGGTAGAAAGGAACTAATGGGATTATCTGCCAGTGACACCTGCCAAGATCAGCTCCTCGTCACTGAAGGGCTCCCTCTGCCCGCCGTCCAGTGCAAGCATTCGCTCTACATGGAGAAATGGTTTTACTAAGTCGTGTGACACCAAGTCTTATTAAATAAATTGGGCCCATTTGAGTTGCTGCTTGGGTGGGCCTCAGTCAGGTCCTCTTGGGAGTTTAGCGAGTGGGCGAAGATGCGTCTGCTAGCAGCGTGACCATGTGTCCTCAGGAGCCATTTTAATCCCTAATTGTTGAACCTTCCTAAGTTGCAGTTCTTTGTGCGTGCAATAACAGAGTAATTGTTCAGGGGGCTAACAGGTGCAAATCCCCTTCCACGGTGTCTTGTCACATACAGAGTGCCCACTCAAGCCAACTGCTATTGTCACCATTTGTTCATGCTGTCATTAGGCCTGTCAGTCTTTGAATAGGGGAAAAATGCAGAACATTATCTAAGTTATTTTGTTTATTGATTATGCATATTTGGAAGAAAAACAACAACAATAACATTTGCACTGTTAGGAGAATTAAGATATGCTCATGCGTAGTTGGGGGAGGGACAATTAGGGATGAAGAAAGGAGACTCTGGATGTAAAGAGATGCAGACCTTGGGGTAATCCTTTCTACAGTTTATCCACGTGAATAAGGCCGTCTGCATATACCATTTCTGATACAGTCAAAGGTTTGTCCATAGCCAGTAAAAGGATTCAAATGTGACAACCAAGAATATTGTGTTAAAACAGATTGAGTTTTACTATCAGTGAATTTGAACATTTTACTAAGCAGATAAATATTGATGAAACTGTGGTCCTTCATCCCTTTAAAAATGACAAAATGTGACTAACTAGATACACATGAGAAAACATGAGAGAGTTGAGACTGGTCCTGAGAGTTGTGTGATGGGATGTAACATGAAAGGAATGTTCTCAGAGTGTTACTTCCCCAGTGACAACTCCAGAGGTCACCACTCCATTCCTAGTAGACATGGTGCTATCAGATGCAAGGATGGGAGGTTTATGCTAGAACAGCCACCACTTCTCAGAGGACAGACCAGAGTCATCACCTCTTCCCCTCGCAGACGAGGCATGCTTTCACCTTTAGGGTCTTATGGGATCGTATCTCACCTCATTTTAAACCTGTGAAGGAACTTATGGGAGGCAGCATGGCTTCAAGGAATTGGGGGCCACAGAAAAGCAGAATAAGACACTCCTGGGAACTGACCTCAACTGTCTTTCCCAGATTCCCTGGTCTGGCCCCTTATACACACTGATATTGGGCTTAAAGTAGGAAGGTATGAGCTGGGTTTTAGATTAGCTAGTGAGTGGGGTGCTATGAATGAGAACGACTCCCATGGGCCACAGGGATCTGAACACTTGATTCATTGGGTGGGACCTGCAGAAGTTCAGGAAGTGCGGCCTTGCTAGAGGAAGTGTGTCAGTGGTGGCGGGCTTGAGAAATCACAGCCAAGTCCCATTTCCAATTTTGTCTCTGCTTCCTGCTCCTGCTTGAAGATGTGAGCACTCAAATTTTGGCCACGGTGGCCTCTGTCACCATGACTACGCACCGTGTTGGACTCTTATCCCTTGGAACCTTGCGCTTAATAAACTCTTCCTTCTCTAAGTTGCGTTGGCCCTGGTGTTTTAGTTTAATGCAGCTAGTTTGACTAACCTAAGATGTTAGGCTGCACTGACTGGTTGGTTTGCACTTGACAGGTGATCTGACAAGAATTAGCTAGCCTTGATAGGGTCCTCCAGGGTCAGCCAGGATCCAGATGCAAAAGCATCATAACACAGAAAGTAAAAGACATGATCAGAACGTGGAGATATCTCTCTTATCAAATAACCTGCTCATTGTCTGCTCGGTGAAATCCATTAGAAAGAGCACTGATTGCTAGACACTGCCAGCTCGCATGGCTGGCCTGTTAGCCATCATGCCCAGGTGTTGACAGAGCCTTCTGTCTGGACTTCTGCTTTCAGACCAGCATCTCCAGCTGTCTGTGTCTACCTCTGAGCCCAGCATGCTCTGTTAGCGGGCAGTGTGTTTTCAGAGGGGCAGTTCTTCTGGCCCTGGGCCCTGTACAAGAACAGCCATCTGGCTTGCATTTGGCCAGGACAGAAGAGGATATGCGAGTCCTGTCCAAAGGCCCATGAGACGTCATCGTAGACCATGTTAACAACAGGCATTTTGATTATACAGTCTCTCTCTCTCTCTCTCTCTCTCTCTCTCTCTCTCTCTCTCTCTCTCTCTTTCTCTCTCTGTTTTATTTGGTTGGTTTGGTTTTAGCATACTTGGCATTGCATCCACAGCTTGCTAGAATTTTATCTCTAACCCTAGCTTTTCATACTCCCCTAACCCCCACACTAATACCATCTCCAAGTCTTGTCATAAATATGGAAATTCTTTGTACCTCTCAGCAGTTGTCCACTCTAAGCCTGTCTGATGTTTGAACATTCTCATTTCAATTCTAGTAACATTTCGCCTGCCCATTCTGATTCCATAATGTCTGGAAGCAGGAAACAGTAGGTTCTGAAACACAGGGACAGCCTGTGCTTAGACCTGGCTAGCTTGGCTCAAATTTCATAACATAAATACTGTGCTGTTTAAGAAAAACAAAACACAATATAGCCAGCCCTCTTTACTTCTTAGTGAACGGTTGGCAGAACTCTGCTAAAGTGTTTAATAATTTATTTAAAAGTATTGTCTTGTAGGTGGGTGATTTATTTGGTTGTTTTTCTCCAATAATTGAGTTACAGGTGAGGACTGCCTTATTCTGATGGAAGCTGTGTTGGGCATTTGGACTTTGAGTAACATCCCCTGTGGTCTGCAATCAACTAACTGGTCTTGTAGGTGGGCCCTGCTCTCTTCTGCAGGTTGCCTTGTCCCCTTTCTGGCTGCTCTCTGGCTTACCAAGCTATGCCAGTGGGAAAGGGAAGAGCTGGGCAGGAATAAGTGCACAGCTCCTGTCAGGTACTAAACACTAAAGTATCTTGTGTTGCCTCTCCTCAGGGATTTGTGGCTTCTTAGAGAAAGGAAAATAAAGTTTATAACAGGCAGTCTTATGAACTGTGACCTATTTTAATTATAAACAAAATTTAACCACTAAAGTATGTCTTGAGAATCAGATCTCAGGTAGAGGACAGATACTTTTTTCTTTTTTTCTTAAGTGTATGAGTGTTTTGCTGAGTGTATGTAAGTGCACTCATATTGTGCAAAGCCTCAGAAGAGGATTTCAGATTTTCTGGAACTGGAATTACAGATGGCTGTTACCCAGCTAACATGTGGGTGCTGGGAACTGGACCTGGGTGGTCTACAAGAGCAGCCAGTGTTCTTAACCTCTGAGCCATCTTTCCAGTCCTGGGACTGATCCTTATATTCTCCACAGAAACAGTGGGATGAAGAGGACACAGAGATGCAAGATTTCTTATGGAAATTGGCTTCCTTGGTCTTGGGAGCTGAGCAGTTGAGCAGTTTTAGGAAAAGACATTCACAGGCTGGGGAGGCAGAACTGATGATGTCAGTCAGCCAGATCCCAGGTGGGAGTGAGGGTGGGGTTTTCTGTCAGATGTCTCAAAGCTTGACTGTCCCAGATCCAGGAGCTCTGATGTCTGGCATCAGGAGAAGATGGATGTCTTGGATGTAAAATAGAGAAAGAGTCACTTTTCTCTATCACTAATATCTAGCTGGGCCCTCAAAGATCAAAGGTTAGACAGGGCCCACTGCATTGATGAGAGCTGAGGTGTATCCAACCCTTGGTTCAAATGATGACATCACCTGGGAACCCCCTTCAGGACAGTCAAATGATGCTTCAACAGTTATCTGTCTAGGTGACAACTAAAATTAAGCTTCACAGGAAGTAAAAGACAGAGATAGACTTCCACTGTCCCTGAGCAGAGGAAGATGCCCATGCGTAGGTGGTGCCTACACTCCATACTTCATTCCCCACCAGCCTCCTGGCACTAGGGGAAGCTGTTTGCCTTGTTCTGATGGGTGTTGACTAATGACTGCTGACTCTAGGGACAGGGTGCCCTACCTGGCTGCTAGCTCACAAGCCAAGTCCCACATGATTGAAGGTACAGGTGCTCTGCCCCTGTTGACCAGTGGGGACACAGTGGTGGACAGTCTACACACAGCTGAGCCATGCCCTCCCTACATGCAGGCATCCCTGGGTAGGGCAGTGACTTTTCCCTTTTCCTCCTGTGCTGGCACATGCACTTACTGAAGCAGTCCAGCTGTGATTCCTTTCTGCTCACCCCAGGAAAACTGGAGGGGAACATTTTGCCCCGGGCTGTGTGAAAGTGAAAAGCCAGGGGGCTTGACACCAAAAGATGTTTTCCATAACCAGAGCCGGTTGGGCGTGGCTTCATCACTTAGCAACGGGAGCATACAGAGCCCTTGGGTCATTCATTACTGAGCCCCAGGAGGAGAGTGAGGGCATGCCCACAGGGCAATGGGGGAGAGGGCTGGGGCTGGCCAGGAGGCTGTCAGGGGGTCCCCAAATAAACGGGACCCTGAGCAATTCCAAAGCTGTGGTCCGCTAAAGTTTCTCTCTGTCGTCTTGAAGCCTGTCCAGCCCACCTGCCTCTCAGCTCAGGTGCACATCTGCAGGAACCTGCACTTGCACAGGTGGAGAAACTGTTGAAGGAAACACGCGGCATCTCCCTAATACTACCTTGTTACCAGCTTTCCTCAGGACCAGGTGGACAGGCCCCCTGTCAACTGCTTCCAGTGTGCATCCTGCAACCCTAGGTGAGCAGGACAACCAGCCACTAGGACCCCCTAGTCTGCGCGGGTCTCAGGGGCGCCCTCTGCTGGTCCTACTAAGACACAGCTGCTGCTGGCCCTGGCAGGAAGCATCTTGGGTGCCAACAGAAGGTAGCTGTTTAGACACTACTTGTGCTTGCACTGACAGGGTGCTTATTATCAATACAGTCTGTTATATGTTGGCTGCTAGAAATGGCTTTCCTTAGCCAGTGCCCAAGACTACATGATCCTGCACCAGATCAGTCAGTCCTCTGCCCTTGGGGCATGCAGAAAGGACAGAGAAGTTATGTGCCAGACTTAACACTTCTGATGCACTTTAAGTTTATATTCAAGAAATTAAATTTTACATGGTGCTAGTTAAATCCACACAGCCAGCAGCACCAAATATTTCATTCTGATTATATGTCAGATGGTTGCTATGGCTGTTTAACTTGAGTATATCTCCACAATTCCTGCATTAACTTCCATTTGAATTTGTTAATATTGGATAACTACGACCATCATCTATACCTCGAGCATCATTCATCCAAAGCGCTTATTGCTCCACAATCTGCATTTAGTTTTGGAGCATTTTGGATTTCAGAGATTTGGAAGGTTTTACATTTTCAATGTTCAGGTTAGAGATCTTCAACTTGTAAAGTCTCTGAAAATGTTCCAAAATATGATCAAACCCCAAATCCGAAATATTTCTCACGTCATGCATGTGGATAAAGGATACTCAATTTACGCAGAGACCATTTGGGATATTGATGTTTGCACAGCTGCAATTTGTACATGCAATGCCTTCTGATGGACTCCATCTTTGAGCTTTGCTGGTAGCATTTCTGGGTTCTTGTGCTTCTCACCATCACTGCCATCTTAACAGCCATTTGCAGTGGCTTCCCATTTCTGACACGGCTCCCTGGGTAAGACACCCTTTATGACACAGTGGTCCACCAGCTTCCAAGGCTTTTAGGAGGCACCCATGAGGGTTTTAGGCTGTCAGTGTCTGATTGAGCAAATCATGTCATATGCCAAGAAATCCCGACCCCAAGGCCAGTACATTCCCCTGCAGGGAGCCTGGTCTGCATCCTACTCTGCAGTTGTGACATGTCACCCTTTATCACTTCTCATTGTTCCTAGACCTGTGCTGTACTCTGCCCTAATTGAATCAGGAGCTCCAGACTCCTGCTACCTCTGAGCATCCCCTGGCAGGTGGATGCCTTGTTTCTGCCCTGCACTCAGCAGTACCTAGTTTTGGCTGAAGGTTCTCGAGCCAGGAGCTTTTCCTGTGTCCCTAGGTAGGCTATTTTCAGTCTAACAATAGATGGCATCTTAACAAGGACTTCCTGGTATTCATCGTGAATCACCCTGCACTGATTTCATGTTCTTATTCCTTCTTGTGTCACTTGGTTTGAGAGCACTGAATGCCCACCTCTTCCAGCTGTGCCCAAATACGTGTGTTGTGTGGGCATGATGCGAGTTTCCCGTTTTGCAATGGCATATAATACATATCATATAATCATCTACATAAAGAAGATATAATAGTTTAAAATATACACATGTCATTGCTGAAGCCTGAACCTGTTTGGGGGCCATGGAGAGTGTGAACTGCACATGGAATGTGGTGTATCTTCCCTGTCCTACTTTCTGGGCTTCAGATGGACCTATTAGTCATGTGATGAGTTCTGGGAGGGGTCACCTTACATATCCCTCTCCTCCATGAGAGATGCAGGTGATCACTACTAAACAACTCCATTGCTGAGATCCAGCATGGGTATTGATGATTGGATATTATTGAGAATGATTGGGACTAGAAGGATCCGGGCTTTCACATTTGGAATATTTGCCTATATGTAAAGAGATATTTTGAGGGTAGAAGGCAAGTCTAACCCTGAATTCATTTACAGTTCCCTAAACACATATCCACATAACCTGAATGGAGGTCATTTTATACAATGCTTTTTAACATGCTTGTAATTTAGGTGTGAGCCATCCATCGCATCAGGTAGGATGCCAAGTTTTCCACTTGTGCTGATGTGTTGATACTCAAGAATTTTGGATTTTGGAACATCTTGGAGTTGCTAATTTTCAGATTAAGGATGTCCAACTTGTACTATTACTAATGACAATAATAATTTGTACTCCTTGAATATATGCAGCTAACCATCTGGATTTAACTGTTTGTTTAAATTCTTATAATACACCTATGAGGCTGGCATATAATCTCATTTATCTCCAAGGAAGAATGAGGCTTGGTGTGCCCAAGACCTTTACTCAAGTCCCTGCTCCACCGTGTGGCATCTGGAAAGTCGATTCTGCCCAAATCTGTCACATTAACCTGTCATGGCCTACCCACAGGGAAGACTCCTAGGTAGACAAATGGAACCTAGAATTGTGTGGTCCAGTGTCCACTGATGGAACACCTCTCCACACATGTCTACCAAGCACCTGAAATATGGTGCAGGAGGATTCACAAGTGTAATTCCATGTTGAAATTATATTTGGGATGTCAAGCTGAATCACGTGTATTATGAGCATTATTGTTATTTCTTGCCATGGCTTCTGAGAAAGTGCAAATGACAAAGTATATTAGTTATATTCTATTGCTGTGATAAACACCAGGACCAAGACAATGTATAAAAGGTAGAGTTTGTTGGGGTTACGATTCCAGGGGAAAAGAGTCCTTCATGGAGGAGGAGGCATGGTGGGAGGCATCTGGAGTAGAAAAGTGAATGCTCAGAGGGGGCAGGGGAGGGAACTAGAAAGCAGGCAAGGCCCAAGAACTCTCAAAGCCCCACCCCCAGTGACATGCATCCTTCAGCAAGGCTGTACCTCCTCAGCTTCCACAAAGGGGGTTACTAACTGGGGCTAAGTGTTCTAATGCTTGGAGCTTCGGGGGACATTCTCATTCAAATCACCACAGAAAGTGGGTTGTATTGGTGGCTTGTGTAACTTCTTCCATCAGAAACATTGACATCAATACCCCAAATGGTCTCTGCATAAAGTGAGTATCCTTTATCCAAATGCATGACATGAGAAGTATTTCAAATTGAGGTTTGATCTGTATTTGGTCCAGATTTTGAAGACAAGACAAAGAAGAAATACCAAAAGAAGTCTTTCCAGTGAATCAGAATAGAACACTATCCATGTAAAAACCTCTTTATCCCTTGGCCAGGGTCCTTTCGCAAGCTACGTTTCAGAAATTTCTAGAGCAGAAAAGAAACCTTTTTATTAGGTCTGAGGGAGAAAGAGAAAAGAGAAGTAAAAGTCCTGAATACATACATCTTAGCAAGATAGATTCAACATTAACAAAAATACAGTCTGGAGACATTTTCACATTCATTTTTAGAAGCACAGGGAGTGCTCAGCAAGGGGACATAAATTATTGCTCTATCCGGTCCCGAGTCACCTGGTCCCTAGAGCGCTCCCAGCTCTGGGAGCAAGTTCTCCTTGCGAAGGCTAAGCTTCTTGGCTGACCTCTCCACCGGGCAGCCAGTGACAGCTCCCTAACAGCTCCACATTTCAACAGCTTCTGAAGAACTCCAACATCATTAAGCCCTTTTATAGCAATCAGGGACCAGCAGCTGTTCCGGTGAAGCCCAAGTTTCCTGCCTAACCCACAATAAAAGGGAGTGACAGCCTTGGGGGAATCAGCACAGGCCAAGGGCAGAGTGTACAGCCCAAAGCCTTGGCAGGATCCCGAGGCCAGTGTCTAGAGAAAGATGTGTATGTTCTAGAAGTGCAACAGAGTATGCCTCTTCTGGAGCAATAGCCTGTGGTGACTGCATAAGGGTCCTGCCTGGGCTGCTATACAGCACTGTGTGACTAGAACTTCAGAGACAGACCCAGGCATGTAGAAATGGCATGCATGCATGTGGTCTGAGAGGGGGATACAAATGGACAGTCTTAACTAATTAAAACAGGAGCAGTCCTGAGGTGTGCGTTAGGTACAGGAAAGATGGGTTTTTTTATTTTATTTATTTTTATGTGTATGAATGTACTGTCTGCATGTAGGTTTGTGCACCTGTATCGTGCAATGCCATGGAGGTCACAGAAGGAACGATCCTACCCTTGTAGCAGATTGTGTGTTAGTTACTTTTCTTTGTGACCAAATATTTGACAAGAAGCCATTTAAAGGAGAGGTTGATTCTGTCTCACAGTTGGAAAGTATGTGGTCTGTCATGATGTGGATGGTGTGCTGGGTGCTTTATGATAGCAGGAGTCTGTGGCAGCTGCTGGGCCACATCTCAGCAAACAGAAAAGCAGGGCCGAGCTATAAATCACACGGTCCACAGAGATCCACTTCCTCCAGCTAGGCCCTTCCTCCCAAATGTTCTACAACCTCCCAAAGTAGTGCCACTAACTATTCCAACACGTGAGTCCATGGGAGACATTTCATATCTGAGTCATACCAGCCACGTGATCCAGGCTGATTCTGGACAAGAAAAAAAATGACTTCCTCAGAGCAGTGCTGGACAGGGCAGAGAGACGTGAGGCTGTGCCCTGCTCAGGCCGGTATGGGTTTCAGAACTGTCCTCTAAAAAGTGTGCCGTGAGTGGGCATGGTGGCGCACACCTTTAATCCTAGCACTTGGGAGGCAGAGGCATGGAAGACTGTGAGTTCAAGCCCAGCAAACTCACTCTACAGAGTGAGACCAGGCTGGCCTTGAAAAAAAAAAAAACCCTGTCTCAAAAAAAAGGACCAAGAAAAAAAAAAAAAAAAAGTGTGCCCTTCGCCGGGGCGTGTTGGCATGGCACGCTTTTATTCCTAACACTTGGGAGGTAAGAGGCAGGTGGATCCTTTTGGAGTCTGTGAGTTCACGGCCAGCCTGGTCTTACAGAGTGAGTTCCAGGACCGCTGGCGCTACAGGGCGCCGCTTGTTCGAAAAGCCCAAAAAAAAAAAAAAAGTGTGCCTTGCAGGGCACAGTGGCTGGCCTTAATCCCAGCACTCAGGAGGCAGAAGCAAGCAGATACCTGTGAGACTTAGGCCAACCTGGTCTACATAGTGAGTTTCAGGCCAGCAGGTGCTACAGGAGATCCTGTCTTAAAGAAAACAAACATTTGTCCTTCAATGTTGGCCTCAGAAGGGGGCACCACAGGTTTCCCCCTGGTTCCAGGCCTATCCATTTGGATGGCCAAGTACTTATTTGAATTTTGGGTACTTGGTACTCAGGAAAGCCTGTGATTCAAAACCACTAACTACAGATAGGAGGAATTGAAGCTCAGAACCAGAGTGATATGGAAAATGGGCTCACACACCATTCAGTGCCATTCATTCAGTGCTCATGATACATTTAAACAGCTTTGATGTTTCTTTATAGCATTAAAACAGCTCTGAATGCAGGTGGATGAATCTGGCCAGTTGTGGCTTAACCACTGGCTTTTGAACTTAAAGCTTAATATTTTATTTTTCTAAGACTTGAGATTCTTGGTTTTAAATTGGGGGCAACATTATGATATATATGTACACGCACACATATATATATATATTACAAAGTTGACATGAGAAAATGCATGAAACATGCTTAGCAAAGTGGTTGGCACCTGTAGAGAAAGCAAGTATCAATAGTCTGTGTGTGTGTGTGTCTCTCTGTGTGTGCGTGTGTATGTGTATGTCCCATGCACAAAAGCATGAACAAGCAACCATTCATTGGGTAGACATTTCCCATGCCCCAGATGCGTCCAGCACAGGACTGTCCTCAAGAGTCTCATAATCTGGAGGGAGCACAAGACAAATTAAAGCAGTAGAGGTGAGTGGTGTAAACAGAGGCTGTGGCGGGGGAAGATGATGTTCTGAACACCAGGGAGACTGGGAGATCAAGGGAGATGGCATGGGAGAGGGGTCTTCCAGTGCCTTCCTGTGTTCTCCCAGCAGAAATAGCGTCTGGGAGCCTCAGTGTGGCTTGTGACCCTTTTAGGAAGTGTGAGCTGGCTTGAGAGTTGGAGCATGTGGAGTGCCTGGAGAAGGGAGTGAGAGAAGGGGGGTCGAGAAAGGGCCAGCGGGGTCAAGGAAGCTGGCGACCTCCGCGCTGTGAGGTGCGCAAGAAGGAAGGCTTCAACTTTCATGTGGACCAAGGCACACTCGGGAAAGGGAAATATATTTTGAAATGGCAGCTGCTCCAGTCCAGATATGAGGTCCCTGCACTATGATTTAGAGACCATCTTCAAGGGAGTAATGAGTTGCACAGTCCTGACACCCTAAAACCATGGAGTCGTGTTGACCTAGAGTCTGTTCCAGAACATTCCTTCCAGTGCCAGAACTTTGTCACTCTTCCTTACTGTGTCTTTTTTTCTACAAAGCGGGCATCTGTGTATCTCCCTACCCATACTCATTCCATCCTGTTTTTCCACACATGTTGCCATAGAAGTGGGGACCACCCTCCTTGGTGGGGTAGCCCATTGTGGCTTCACGTCTGAGTAGATACTTGGGCGTCTAGGACTACATTGAGCTGAAGGGGGCGGGGGTTGCCTGTGCCACTCAAGCAGAGGATTCAGGCTGCAATGCTTTGGAGGGCAACATCAGTTTTAGAAGAACTGAGGATCTACTCTTTGATTTGAACTTCCTGGGCTCCTTGGTGACTAAGTGGCTGTGCTGAGGGGCTAATGACCCCCTCTCAGGAGTAGAACATGGCGATTGATTACTAGCAGGATCACACTTGCTCCCTCTCTTAGTTAAAAGGACTAGACTCAGTGGGGTTTTGTTCTACTGAAGATGACCCAGCTCAAAGAGCACTGAAGTAGGAGTCACATTCAGTCAGTTTTTGCCACTTCAGAAGTTAGAGCAGCATTCAGTATTTCCTGTGGCCAGTATTTCCACTCATCCAAAAAAAAGCACCAACTTCCTCAACTTCCCCACTTTATTTTGAGTCATAGCTCAATCTTCATTCATTTAATGACCTTAAAGAGAACACTTGTGTGGTTTCCCCTGGCATACCTACCTTCTACCCTCCAATTTCTTCCTTCTTGAGACAATCTTACAACTGCTCTCTGTTACTTATTTTCTATCACTGTTACAAAAACACTTGCCAAGGGCTGGAGAGATAGCCTAGTGGTTAGGAGCGCCGACGCTCTTGCAGAGGACCCAGGTTTGATCCCCAGCACCCACATGGCGGCCGAGAGCCGTCTGAAACTCCAATTCCAGGAGAACTCCAGTTCCAGGGGAATCCGACACCCTCTTCTGACCTCCGCGGCATTGCACGACACGGGTGCACAGACCTGCATGCAGACAGTACATTCATACACATACAGAAATAAATAAAATTAATAAAAATTTAAAAAAAAAATAAAAAATTAAAAAAAAAAAAAACACTTGCCAAAAACAGCTTGGGGAAGAAAGGGTTTATTTGGCTAACAGCTCACCATCCATGAAGGGGCCAAAGCAGAAATTCAGGGCAGGAAGTGAAGCACAGACTGTGGAGGTTTGCTGCTTACTGGCTTGCTCGTCTAGCCTGCGTTCATCCTGCCTTCTTATACAACATAGGACCACCTGTCTGGGGTGGCACCAC
Organism: Rhizomys pruinosus; assembly: GCA_009823505.1. Classification (NCBI taxonomy): domain Eukaryota; kingdom Metazoa; phylum Chordata; class Mammalia; order Rodentia; family Spalacidae; genus Rhizomys; species Rhizomys pruinosus. Next base: position 1,677,089 of record VZQC01012059.1, on the reverse strand, counting down.
CCACAGGGTGTGGTGTCTTTCTACGTCAATCAACAATCAGAAAAGGCCCTACAAACATGGCCACAGGTCATACTGATGGAAGAAAGTCCTCAGCTGAGGTTGCTTCTACCCAGGTTTGTCAAGCTTCCAGCTAAGTACTCCTTCGCTGCTTTTTCCGTACCCTCGGTTCTCCTCTCTGATCTCCTATCACCCTGGAGTCTTCCCACCAGGACTGGCCCCCTCCACCAGCCTTGGTGCCTCCTGCCCTCTCTGCCTCCTCCATGTGCTCTCCGGGCTGCTGGTGACTACAGAGCACTTCAGGATGTCTGCCCTCTTCTTTCTGTACTGCTCCCTGAAAACATGGCCCTCTTAGCTGTGCATGGAGACTTTTACGTTCTTTACTGACCCCAACTATGTCCCTCAGACCTTTGACATGGTCCTCAACATGACAGGTCCAGCAAACTCCAAGGTTTGGGAGGCTATGGGAAGATGAAACGCTAGTAGCATGTAATAAGCAAGCATTACTGAGTTGGTCCAGCCACCTGTGCCACAGTACTCCTCACTGAACACATTCCTCTCCTCTCCCCTCCCCCATTCCTCTCAAACAGTGCATTGCTGGCCTCTGCCTACATTCCTTTTTTGTTTTGCAGATAGCATATTTTAGCTATGGCTTTCGTTGTGTCTTCCAAGACATCATTTTGGGAGCCAGTCTATTTTTCTTTGGTGGCAGACTAAGGCGTCTTGTCTGGAGAGAAATTGTCCTGCTAAGTGAGATGCTGGGAAATCAGATGAGTTTGGGGAACTTGTTTTTAATCAGTTACATACTCACAAAAATAAAGCAATGCTCCTCTTTGGATTATGTGTCATAAGGTCCTGGGTGACAGTAGTGCTCGTCAAACAAGGTACACGGCTGGCTATCTATTCCTGGGTGACAAAACCATTCCTTCCTTACAAGGGGTATGGTTGCCTCTCCCTTCCAGCAGGAAGAGGAAGGCTTTCTGCTCTCTGCAGCTTTGGGCTGTTACTGTGCCAAGAGCGGCAGACACTTCGCTTTTGGTCCCTGAGGTAGAGTCTTCTAGCTGTCTTTTTTAAATGAGGCAGCCGTGGGTGTTTTAATCATGGTGACATGCCCCAATCACTTCCAAATTTCCTCTTTAAAATATTTCTTCAATTATAACTTGGGTTTATCATTTCATCATGTAATCACTTAGTTGAGAATGCTGCATTTGGGTCCCATCATGGATAATTACTCCCCCAAAAAGGAGGTTATTCCTGTAAAGATTGTGTTCAAGAAAGCTGGTGAACTTGGGGCTCTTGAAGTCCAATAGACTTGGCAGACTGCACCGCCTGAAGTCTTTCTGGCCAGGAGGCAGTAAATACAAGCTCCCCCAGTACTATTCCTCTTTGTTACTCCATGGACAGTAACATATGCTTTTTTAATGTGTATGAGTGTACTGTCTGCATGTAGGTAGATGCACATGTTGTGCAATGCTGCGGAGGTCGGAAGAGGGCATCGGATTCCCCCTGGAACTGGAGTTAAAGACGGTTCTTAGCCGCCATGTGGGTGCTGGGAATCAAACCCAGGTCCTTTGCAAGAGCAGTCAGTGGTCTTAACCGCTGAGCCATTTCTCCAGCCCCGACATATGCTTTTGTTTTAACATAAGGCTTCATGTGCCCTGCAGTGGAAGCTGCTGCACCAGCCTGGGTAGACGGGCCACAGGCTCTAAGCTACAGTGAAAGTTGTTTTAGTCCCTGTAGCTGGGAAGGGAAGTGAATGTGAGCAGTGGACCCAGGGGTCCTCTGTCTCCTCCCACTGCTGCCCACTGTCAATTGGTATGCTCCTCTGCCTGAGAAAATATTGTACCTTCCAGTCAGTACTTCTTGCCTGATGCCACATTTCAATGCACAGACGCACTGATCATCTGCATTTGCACCCAGAATGTCAAGTCAGATGTCTGGAGTACAGCCCCCAAGCTCATTTTTGGCCATGAGAGAAGGCAAAATGGGCTTCTGTGTCTTCAGCCTGGTGCACCTCCAGCATAAACACCATAATCTTCAGATGTGCATAGCACTCAAATATCACGTGCTTTCAAATTAGTTCTTGCTGATACCTACATATCTAGTTAATAGTAAAAGCAAATGCAATTTTCCCACACACAGAGGGGGAAGTTAGTGCTGAGTCAGGCAAAATGAATTTATCAAACAAGAAAGGTGGCATGTTTTCTGATATATGGTCTAAACTATTTCAGTTACACCAGGGCGTAGCAAAGAAAACATATTGACCTATTAGTCTATTAAATGCTAGATGACATTATTTAGGCTTCAATATATTATACACACAGAATGGGAACGTTGTCCTCTCCAGGGACATAAACTGTTCTTCATGTATGTGAGAGCTAGGAAAGGAAGCTAGCCAGTTGTGAAAATTGGATACAAACTCATTTGTGGCTTGATAGACAGCATCCCCGAGTGATCCACAGCACGTCATGGCATGAAACACTGGGTGCTTTCCCCTAAAATGAGGGACAATGTCAGGATATTTGCAGTTCTCATATCTATGCAACATTGCAGTGGAGACTCAAGACCAGTAATTAGGAGATAAAAGAGACAAAAGGGATCCAGAGGGAAGCGGGGCGGGGGTTGGGGGTGGGGGTGTTGAAGTGACTTCTGTGTGCAACTGTTGTGTACTTGTATAGTAACAAAGAAGACATGAAAGTGGGAGGGGGAACTAGCTGAGAAGGAGGAGTGTCTCAGGAGATGCGTGGGGTGGGGAAGAGAGAGGGAAGGGGGTGAAAATGATCAAGTATATCGCATTACATATAGGAAATGGTCAGAAGAGATACTGCATTTAAGAAAAACCCTAGAGTCCATTAAACACTGTTGAAATGTTAGAAATGAGCTCAGACAATTTTCTGGATGAAAGACCAATTCATAAAAGTCAATCGTGTCTCTACATATCAGCAGTAAAGAGGCAGGAAGGGAAATTGCTTGCATTCTCGCCAAAAAGACATCGATAAAAATGATTCGGCAAAAGACGTATAAGGCTTGTGCATTGAAAGCTTGAAGACGTCATTGAAATAATTTTTTAAAAAACTAAATGGAAAAAAATTGGCTGTTTACGGATGGATTGTTTGACTTTGTTAAGATGGCAATGCTTCCCATATTGATAAATACTTTTCAATTTATCTAGATTCAGTGTTATCCTTACCAAACTCCCAACCTGTTTGTGTGAAATAGATAATCTAATTTTCAAATTTACACAGAATAGCATGCTACCTTAAAGAGCAGAAATTATTGAGAAAACACAAAGATTATAGAAATTTTATTATAAAGCTAAAGTATCATGATTGTGTGATTCTGGCATAAAAATAGACGAAGTCAATGAAATTAAATAACAGTCTCTGTAGAAAACCCTTACAATACTGGTCAATTGATTTTGACAACAGAATTAATATTACTGAATGGGAAAACATACTCTTCTGAAGGAATGCTGTTCAGACAACTGGTCATCCACATGCTCACATCATGTATAAAACTTTAAACTGGTCAGACTTTAACACTGTACTCTTCTTAGATGAAAACACGGGATTCATCATGAGCCTGGATTCTTATACATGACATTAAAGCATGTGAACAAAAGAGTCAAATTACACTTCCTCAAATTAGAATTTTAAATGTGTACATCAAATTTGAGGAAGTCTCATCTGGGGTACCACATGTTGCTGGGAAATTGGGATGCCCTGTTAGAATTCTTAGTCTCTTTTCAGAAAAGAATTGAAGTATTGATTAAAAATAAACTTTGAGGAATATTTCCCAGAGCTTAATAGAGAAAAGCCCAGCGCAAACAGCTGTGCATCTCAGCCACTGCCCAGAGGAGGGAGATGACACAAAAGCTACGCCATTGCTGTTAGGGTGGCTGGAGGTCAGCCACGTGATGGACAAGAAGCCATGTGGTATAGAGTGGAGCTTAGAGAAAGACTGAATACAGGTGGAACTTTTCTTTTTCTTTTTCTTTTTTTTTTTTCCTTTTTTCCAGGCATGCTTTCCCTGACTGTTAGTAGATGTGAGATTTCTTTGAGAAGTGTTGAAAATTAGCTGGAATTATATTGCAGTGATATTCTTTAAAATAAGGTGGCTATTTTTAGTGTCAGTAATACTACAGTATATCAAGGCTATAATTTCTCGAGGATTCCATCTTGCTGTGTAAGAAGAAATTCCACATGATCAGGGACCACATGTTGAAGTTCAGCCTTTGCGTGCTCTGCCTTGAGAGTGTGGATGCGGACACCACCACGGTTTCCTTTGTTTCTTTATGTTGGTTTGTGGCTGGCCTGGAACTTGCTACATGGACCAGGCTGGCCACAGACCCACAAAGAGCCACCTCTTCTGCCTCCCAAATGCACCATCATGTCTGGTTTACAGTCATGGATTTGTAATTGTCCCTGGGTCTTGTTTCATTTGACAAGGCTTTCTTCTGTCACTACAAGTGATAAATGACTCCCAGTCCTTACACAGGATACACCACGCTGCTAAGCCTAAATGAAATGCATTTTCAGGAGCAAGTTCTGGCCTTGCCTCCTCCCTCAGATCAAGGACAACTTTTTGTCTAGGTTCAGAGCCTCATTCTTCCCATGTAGATGTGGACTGTGTCCTAGAATCATCCCAGGCACTAAGTCTTGCACAGCAGGGACAGAGGAGCCTGCAGAGCAGAGCAGGGTGGAATGGCCCTCACACGCCCGGGCCTAGTTCCCACTCAGTTGCCTTGTTGTCACCATTGTGTCTTCAGCTACATTTGCACAAACATGACTTCCCCCATGTCACTGAGACTTCTTTCAGCTCTAGGAGAACTTGAGCCAGCAGGATATACTAAGGGGCACCAGCAGCAGTGGTGTCTCCTGCCTCCTCTAAGTCCCAGTGACTTTATGGCATATGAGTTGTGTCACACCCATCACTCAACGCACAATAAAGCATGTGAGCTGAATGCTGACTTTCTCTCTCTCTCTCTCTCTCTCTCTCTCTCTCTCTCTCTCTCTCTCTGACAGAATCTTGCTTTATAGCCTGGCTAGCCTTTTTGTTGTTGTTGTTGTTGTTGTTGTTGTTGTTGAGACTGGGTCTCCCTATAGCCCCAGCTGGCCTGGAACTCACTCTGTAGACAGGCTGGCCTTGAACTCACAGAGATCTGCCTGCCTCTGCCTCCCGAGTGCTAGGATTAAAGGTGAGTGCCACCAAGCCTGACTTAAACGCGGTTCTTAGCCGCCACGTGGATGCTGGGAATTGAACCCAGGTTTTCTGCAAGAGCAGTACTCTTAACTGCTGAGCCATCTCTCCAACCCCAGCCTGGCTAGTCTTAAACTAAAAATGTGGCCTAAGTAAACTTGCCAACATGCTCCTGCCTCGGCGTCCTGCAAGTGCTGGTTATTAGCGTATGCCACCATACACCATACACAGCTCACTGCATCAAGTGCTGGTTATTAGCATAGGCCACCATACACAGCTCACTGCATCAAGTGCTAGTTATTAGCATAGGCCACCATACACTATACACAGCTCACTGCATCAAGTGCTGGTTATTAGCATATGCCACCATACACAGCTCACTGCATCAAGTGCTGGTTATTAGCATAGGCCACCATACACAGCTCACTGCATCAAGTGCTGCTTATTAGCATACACCACCATACACAGCTCACTGCATCAAAGCTCACTCTGAGATTTGTCAAGTATATAAAGGGCTGAATTCACATTGTGTCACACTAAGAGATTCGCTTTCCTAAAAACCCTCTGTTTTTAACCCACTGAACCCAGCCCTCCCATTACCTCTACAAACTTTCCACTGTAATCGCAACTTTGTCTCTTCCAATGCCACCCAGTTGGCATGACATTTTATGTACTTTTCTAAAGTTGCTTTTCCCATGCAGTACTATGCAATCACATTCCCTTCATGTCTTTTCATGTCTGATTGCTCATGTCTTCTAGCACTGAATAATATTCCATTGTCTGGAAGTTATCACTGTTTACTTATCAATTAACCTACTGAAGTCATCTTGTTTGCGTCCAACCTAAATTATTGCTTTAGTGATTGTGAATAAAGTTAATAAAGACTATTTAAATTCATTCCCTGTACTATGCTTTTTTGTCTCAAACATTCCTTGATAGAGCAGGGGTAGAGACACCACCACAGTCAAGTGTGTTCTGAGGTGTCAGTCTATATGTTACCTGCCAATGGTTACAATAGGAAAACATTTGAAAAATTACCCGATAATGAACTCTCTGCATTTATTATCTTTTCTCCCAAACCTTTGAATTTCTATTGTCAAGAGGGTTGATGAAACCTTCCCCTAAATCAGAGAAATGTGTTTTTAAAACTCCATCTAAGGGGCTGGAGAGATAGCCTAGCGGTTAAGAGCGCCGACTGCTCTTGCAGAGGACCTGGGTTTAATCCCCAGCACCCATGTGGTGGCTGAGAACCGTCTTTAACTCCAGTTCCAAGGGAATCCGACACCCTCTTCTGAACTCCACAGCATTGCACGACACGGGTGCACAAACGTACATGCAGACATTACATTCATATACATAAAAAAACCCTCCATCTAAGACTGTGTATATCTGGGACAGTGCCCAGATGTCATGTCTAAAAATCACAGAACTATGCATGCACAAATAGACATACATGCTCACACTACATGGAGGCGGGATCAAAGAATCTTATTACAGCATAGTTACAGCATAGGGAAAAGCTAGGAAGAGAAGTTATGGGATCTGAGCCGGGCGTGGTGGCGCACGCCTTTAATCCTAGCACTTGGGAGGCAGAGGCAGGCGGATCTTTGTGAGTTCAAGGCCAGCCTGGTCTACAGAGTGAGTTATAGGATGGCTGAGGTTACAGGGAGACCCTGTCTCAAAAAGACCAAAAAAAAAAAAAAAAAAAAAAAAAAAAGAAGTTATGGGATCTGATCAGCTAAGAATGCTGGACTTCCAGAGTGGTGACAAAAGGGTAGTTCTTGACGCCTACATAAAATAGCATGGATTGGCCCACCTGGACTACATAGTCAGTTCTAGGCCAGCTGTGGTGACAGGAAGACCCTGTCTCAAAAAAGTCAAGAACAAACCAGAATAGAGTGAGTCAACAGAATGAATGTCAAATCCAGGCTGCTAGAGAAAGCCCCACTGGCCTTGAATGAGTTAGAGAGGGGAGACCAGTTGATGGGGTGAAGGATTGTGTTATGGAGCTATCATTTGAATTAAAATTGGTTCACATGGTCCAGGGGAGGGGCACCTGGTTAGCAGGACGCTGATCTCCCCAGTCCGTTGTCTTTTCTAAGACCCAGGGGACTTATACGATTCTTGAGTTTTATCTTAGTGATAGTCACTTGCTGGTGACGCGATGGCTTCAGGCACTTTCAGCAGAGCCGATGTTAGTCGAGGCTGAGCGGGTTCATGAAGGGGCAAGCCTGGAAAGATTCTAGATGTATTAGCCCTTTCTTTGCAGAGAGTACACGAAGTTTCAGTGAGCTTTCCAGGCAGAAGGCATGAGGGCAGCCTTTTCCCATCTGCCTTCTTTAGCAAAATGTGCTTACAGGTTTCTTTTAGGAATTTCCTATAGCTACACCCTCCACTGAACGTAAACTGAGCCCTACTACCAAAGAACTAGAATCCTTTCATGGCCTTGTTACTGTTTCGTGGAACCGAAGATCGAACCCAGAACCTTCTGTATAGTAGACAAGAACTCTACCAGTGAGCTACATCCCCACTGTGCTAACAGGGTTTTTTTCCATTTATCATATTGGTGAAGCATGGATCTTTAGTTTCTAGGATCATGGGTCCTTGCAGGAACCAGAGAAGATCTGTAGGCTTTCTTGGCTGGTATGTTGGGGTTGGTATCGGCCTGTGGTTTGCAACAGATCCAAGTTAGCTCACAATTCTTTCTGTTCGCAGTAATGAGCTAAAATAATACCCACAGGTTTGGTTGTTGAGCCTGAGAGTTTGGCAGGTGCCCAGGCAATAGCCTGGAGAACAAAGGTCAGCATTAATGAGCACAGGGTTCTGGGTGTCTCAATGCAGAGATGCTTTAGTTCCAGCTCCAATCCCAGAGAGTCTTTTTCAGATATGAGTAGGTAAGAACAGGAGGCAGCATTGTAGTCACCCACCCACCGTGGAATAGTGTATCCTGCTGGGCAAATAAGTCCATCTCCCACTGGCCAGGGGCATCTATATGAGCAAAGTGTTGGCAATCCTTTTGAAAATCCTTAAAGTTAAGGATCCTGTGTGGTCCACTTGGTTAATTTTCAGTTGTAAGCAATTTTACAAAGGCAATTATTGACGTTCTAGAGTTCAAGGTTGTTTTTTAGGTTTTATTTTTTGCTGGCTTGATTCTCTCTTCTTTGTTCCCTCCGAGTGTCTTAAGCACATTTTTAGAATCTCATCTTGAAAAATATTTTTAATTATTATTTTTATTTTACACGTGGGAGTGTATCGCCCGCATGTGTGTAAGTGCACCCATGTCATGCAATGCCCTCGGAGGTCAGAAAAGGCATCTTATCCCCTGGAACTGGAGTTACGGATGGTTGTTAGCCACATGTGAGTGCTGGGTCCTCTGTACAAGCACCCAGTGCTCTTAACCACTGAGCCATCTCTCTAGCCCCTCACTCTCATCTTAAATTGAATGAAGCTCCCACATAGATCTTCCTAGGCTTTTCAATGGGAACCGTTTACTCTAGGTACTCTAAGGCAAAAGCTACAGCACGTAAGACCAAGTTTCTTTGAGGAAAAGCTGCCCTTTCCTGTTGCAGGACTCTCTCCACGTTTCAGTGAGGAGGATTTGACAGAACACAATGGAAATCACAGCAGTGGAGCATCCGCCTAAGGACAGAATGGCCATCCATCAACTGATCATGGGAGGAGGGCCCAGGAGGGAAGGTAGAATCCCACACTTGCCTGGCACACGGTACTTTCACCTGGGACCTGATACTGATGAGAACATCTATGCCAGAAGCAACAACTGGGTAATTTCCTTACCCAGAATTATTACCTGCAAACATCCCACAGTGAGTGACCTTGGAATCTGGATTATGTTTCTCCCATGGTGAAGAAGAGTAGAGATGTAAATATGTAGTCAGGAGTCTGCCAAAGTTCTCAGCACTGTCACAGACCAATGCTGTGAGTGTTTGAGGCAGAGGTCCAAGTATTTATTCCTCCACAGTGAGTGGCAGATTAAAAACTGGTGATTTGCTCAAACTCACACACTAAGCCAGTATTAGTTGAATTAGTCATTGAATTCCCTCTTTGGATATATGAGCTAATTGGCCATACACTAGTTGACATCTGTGACACTAATGGTTTCTGATGCTTAGTTTATAATCCAACTGGACTCTTGCCTTCTTTGAAAGAAGTGTGCGGCTTGATCCGGGGAGAGCCTGTTTAGTCAGGGTTTACTTAGTGTGATGTATAATGATGTGTGTGAAATAATAGCTCACTCCATCCCAGCGCTTTGGGGACTTTTGCAGAACTGTTTCACTGGATTTTCTCATTCGTTATTTCCTACAATCATTGAACAATCCTTGTCAAAAGCCACCAGAGCCCAGGAGTGCTGGATTCAGGAGCTGTGGAGAGGAACGGGATAGCCTGGTGAGGGAGGGAAGCTGTTGACTAGAGGCGCAGAAAGAAATGTTGTGGAAAAGGACCCGAGTCAGGAGAGAGCAGCAGAGGCCGAGAAGACTTAAGGAATGAACCCCCTTCCCATTTATTTAGAAGTTTGGCAAGTTTTTAGAGTGTTCAGATTGAAGAACGACTCTCTACTCTTGCTGCACCCGTGAAAGGCGGGAGATTCAGAGTTGCCCAAGACCCAGAAGCAAGCACAGACCAAGGACACAGTCTACGGGCAGAACTCGAGGCTGCATCTGCCACCTCCAGGGCGGGGCCCTGTGGAAGGAAGAACACAGGCACTAGAATCGGATCCAGTTTCAATAGACACACTGCCTTGTTTAAAGGATTCCTGGCTCTCACCTCTTCCCAGCTACCTGAACAGTTAGCCAAAGTGCCCAAGGCATTAGCAAAAAAAAAAAAAAAAAGATTTACAAAGCCATAAAACACCATTGCCATGTCTTCTAATACTTTGTGTATATATCTGGATATAAAATCAGCCAAGAAGAGCTTGAAGCCACTTTGCTCTGGTTATAAAATCTGGTGAAGCTTAAGAACTTGGCAGAGGACCAGGCTCAGCGGAGGACTTGTTTGGCAACATCTGCTTCCAGGGTACCTGGAGTTGCTGTAATCAGTCAGACTTGCTTCTCTGTGCCTTTACACGAAGCTCAGTGTTGGGAAAGCTTAACAAACTGTGTCCACTAAGAGCACTTCCCTTCACGCTCCTTCTTTCTCCCTGGGAGAAAAGCTCTTGTAATCATTATCGGTCAAGACTGATGCCTTTTCTCTCTCCCCTCTCATTTTTTTTCCTTGATATTTTCTTCAGGGGAGATGATTTATTGAGTACAGTAGCCCAAACTGGAAAACATCTACCACCATATCTATTAGGCCAGCACCAATGGACTTACCACTCCCTTTAGAAAGCTGTCGGCACCGAGGTCCAGTAACAGCAGTGCTGACAGTCTGCGATGAATGAGGAGAATGTTAAAACGATTTAAAATGTGTGACTAAGTGACTTAATTCTTTGATGCTGCCCTGTCAGAGGAGGTTTGCTTGGCAAACTTGACAGATAGATAGATAGATAGATAGATAGATAGATAGATAGATAGATAATGCTTTTATTGATGTTTTGTGTACTTTAGACTTCATTTCTCAGTTTGGTTTAGACATATTCCCCTTTCCCTTCCCCCCCACCCCACCCCATATTATGCTTTCTGCCATAACTGTCCTGCATCCTTCTCTCAGTCTTTTTTTTTTATATTTAGGAATTTACATTTTCCTCCTTTAATTTTATATTACTCTAAAATATGCATACATATGCATACTTTCTACTCATATATAGTAATTACAGAGTCTGAAAGTAAGTGGTGGTCAGTTCTAGAGCCCATTAAGAGATTTACATTATGACAACATAGTTGCTTTCAGATAAACAGAAATATAACAATAATGTTGTTCAGCTTGCCTTTCATCTGGGAATTTGGTGTTAGCATCCACAAATGAGGGAGACCATCTGCTGCTTGTTTTTCTGAAGCCAATGTGGAGAACCCTTAAAAGACTCAAAATGAGTCGGGCGTGGTGGAGCACGCCTTTAATCCTAGCACTTGGGAAGCAGAGGCAGGTGGATCTTTGTGAGTTCAAGGCCAGCCTGGTCTACAGAGTGAGTTCCAGGACAGCTGGGGCTATAGGGGGAGACCCTGTCTCAGAAAAGACCAAAAAAAAAAAAAAGAAAAAAGAAAAAAGAAATCAAAATGAGCCTACCACCTGACCCACCTACCAACTCCTGGGTAATATACCCAACAAGACTCTCCATCCTCAAAGATACATGCACAGCGCATTTTATTGCAGCTCTCTTCACATAGCGAAAGAGCTGGAACCAACCCAATGCCCCTCAACTGACAAGTGGATGACAAAAATGTGTACATCTACACAATGAGTACTACACAGACGGTAAAGGAAATATGACATCATAACTTTGCAGGTAAATGGATGGAACTTCAAACCATTATGCTAAATTGATAGTAACACGCAGTCTTCTCATAACTTTGATATGATTACTTGGGCAATAAATTCAGCAACTCCAAAGGGAGGAGGGGTGTGGTGTTGATTTTTTATCAATTATGTGTATTATTTTTGTTTTATCTGGGTATGTTCTGAATGGTGTGTCACGTTCTTTCGGTTTATGTGTCTACGAATGATCGGCTCTAGAGCATAAGGAGGATCTGGTGATGCTCCCGTGTGGAGCGAATGTGTGAACACGGAGGTATCGCAGACTGAGGGAGTTCGGGTTTCTAGGATGAGTGAGGTGGTTTTGTAAGTTATGTGTTGGGGCTAGCAGTGTGTGTGCTGGTGGATTGGATTATGTGTTTTTGTGATTTTTATCTAAACACCAGACTTTACATTATTTATGTTATTTATTTGGTTGAATTGTCTACATTTCAGACAAAATATGGATTTGGTTGGTCATCACAAGCCTCCCTCTTACCTTCTCGTGTTCCCTTTCCCTTGCACTCGGGATTAACCACACCTGTCACAAGATACTCGGCTCTTATTTTCTTTAATTAGTGTCATACTATCTGCAGATTAGTACTAGACTTTTCACGACTCACTAACTACACACACACACACACCGATCACATCACACCATCACACATCACCACAACATACAGAGTGATGGCGTGTCCCACCACCTTTCAGCACGTTACACTGTATGTAATGCCATGGGTATCAGAGGCTTGTGCTCTCACACACTGTGAGACACGAGAATGGAAGAATCAGACCATGCTTTTAGCATGCTGTTTGACTCTCAGCTGATGACGCTCTTATGGGGTTTGTACGTGTCAACTGTTCAGGTGACTCATGATTCTCTCATTAACTTTTCATGGAAATCATGTCTTGTTCTCCCTTTGCTTGAAGGGGAGCCGTGAAGTGTGTATGCCGAAGGGAGCATAACCCAGTCCAATAGGTTCTACAAGATGATCCTTGCAGGCTACTTCTGTTGTGATGCATGTAATGAATTCTGAGCTCTACATGTTTATCTATGTTGAAGGAGACGATTGTGTACAATTTCTTTCTGTTCCACAGAGAGATTTGACCATTTTCTATGCCTCCCATGCTCCTCATTCATAAATGTCTTCATTCCTGTAGCCAATTCATATATCCAGGATCCATAAACGTACCCCTCAAGAAGCCATCACCACAGGTCAGACGGAGCATAACAAGAAGCAGGGTCTATGTGGCTGTAGAGTTTATTATCATTTGTTCTTTGCATCTCACATTCTAAGAAAGTGTAGCCAGCTCTCTAAAAGCAGGACTCAGGAAGAGTTCAAATAGTTAGTGAAATCTTGTTTGTTTCAAGTTATTTCAATGCGGAACATTCTTTCTGGCTCCCTGATAATATGTTTATTGGTTCCTTGTGTTTCTTGTAAAACGTGTCATAAATTGTCTGTGGCTTAAACACAAACATAAAGGAGTTTTTTCTTAATCCATATAGCTCGGAGGATAGGAAGTTAGGAATCAAAGGTTCCTGGCAGAGCACTAACCACCCCCCACCCCCGCCAGGGAGGGGCTTTATCCTCCTCTTCCAACTTGCTATAGTGCCCTGGCAGTCCTTGGCCATTCCCTCTTCTCTTACCAAGGAAACTACCGCGCCGTGGGTCTAATGGTGGACTGCTCTCCTGTCTTCTTGAGCCTTTCCTCTATAACGTACCGAGTCATTGAGTCTAGATCAGTAGGATGCGAATAACCCTTTATCATCCCTGAAATGATAATTCCTGGGCAATCAATCTTATGGAAGAAGAGTATTAAGTTTATTATTGGCTCTCCTGGTTTAGAGTGAGTGTTAGTTCAGACAAGAGTTGTGCGGGTGGTAGCTTAGCTGAGACTGGATTGCCTTATGGGCATTAATTGTTGGGTGTGAATGCACTGCTATGGGGGCAGTCAGAATCTAATATGGCTATACGCTTCATCAGATAGGAAGAGAGACGATAGAGGACAGTTAACTGAGCATAACTAGTACGAGATATATCTAGATACCATAAGATGAACAAACGAAATAGCAGAGAAATGATAGAAAGTAGTAACGCGATAAGTTAGAACTCTCCAGTAGTACAACCTCGCGCTTGATTACTAAACACAATGCCTCCCATCTAAGATCATGGATCCTTTACGAGGACTCCCACCAGGCTCCATTCTTACCCAGGTTTCCGCCCCCTCCTCTCAGCTGCAGCTGCCTTGGAGTGAGTGGCCGCCTAATGATTAATGAGCGCTTTTGGTGTAAGATCTGAACATTTCGAACATTTCTTACATCCACATTTGATAAACCTCAGTAACCTAATAATGACATTTGAAATGATCTTTTGTAATACTCAAGATACATGTCACTAGTATCGTACCAGGTGTGGTAGAGAGAAATGGTATAGGTGGTGATTAGAAATAATAATGCACAACACCCTGGCCTGTGCTGTCTCATCTGCCTTTTTGCTACCAACCCCACTCCTCAACCGTATGTGACTGTGGGCCACTGTCTCACCGTCTTGACCCTCTTGAAAGAGGAGTAGGAGGAGTTAGTTATTCAAGTGCGAATGTGTGAGGCTGATACGTCTGGGCTGATCCTCCAGTATACCACCAAGTTGAACTAGTACCAATAACCTGAAAGAAATGTGATTCCAAAAGCAATATGGAGATGGTATATTCTACACCTACATTCAGGCTGCTCTAAAAATTATTCTCTCTGCTGAGGACCTAGGAGACTGGGAAATGAAGGCTAAGGATATTACTAACAGCTCCAGAAACCTTGTCCCTGTGCTGGCTGCTGGGACAGCATTCTCGCTAATCGTCCGACTCTTCTGGTGAAGAATCTGTCGTTTCAGCTATTTGCGTGTTCCCTCCTGATGGAAGTAAAACTGTTAAAGCGAGAATTCTAAAAGAGAATAAACAAGGAGTCAAGCAATGAAACTGATAACAATTATATATGAAAGTTAATAATAATCTGAACAGTATGGTTTGATTAAATATAAGTTAAAATAATTCACTTGGGGGCGGGGGGCCTGGAGAGATGGCTCAGCAGGATTAAGAGGGCACTGGACTCGCTCTTGGCATAGTGACCAGGTTTTGATGCCCAGCACCCACAGTGAGCAGCTAAGAAACTGTGGCATTTAATAGCTGGGCGTGGGTGGGGCATGCCTTTAATTCCCTAGCACTTCGGAGAGAAGCAGAGGCGAGCGATCTCTTGAATGTTTCAAGGTCCAGTCCTGGTGTTACTGAAGCAGAAGGTGAGTTCCAGGCCAGCTTAGGGGCTGACAGGGAAGACCCTTTTCATAAAAAAAAAAAAAATTTCACTAGCCTGATTGCTGTCATCATGCCAAAAGACAGATTTGCAACTCACGATACTATGTTATACCTGAATTTTGGGGCTGGATGAGACTCATCGCTCAGCAGTCGTTGACACAGCTACCACACTGTTGGCCTTGCAACCGACGTGCGTCCAGGTTCAATTCTAAGCACACCACAATGGCTCGACTACATAGAAACCTGGTCTTTTCAAACTCCTCAGTTCCCACAGGGGACATAGACACCTCGTCTGACTTCTACCAGCAGCTGCCACATTACACACGTGTCGGTGCCACAAACCTACAATGCAGCAGACATTCTACGATCACTAAACTTAATTCAATCAATAAAAAAACTTTACTAAAAATGTTCATTTCGGATGGACCTGATACATTCATTTCTACAAAACCGCTAGTAGTAACATTCATGGAACGTATGTTACGAGAACCCTCTTGGATAAGAATATCGAGAGTACTTTATTTTTTAGCAAAAATACACTATTAACAAACTTAGTAAGCGAAGAATAGAATTAATTATGGGATCAGGAATATCCAATGTAGTAAATATTCTTATACTCCGTTTATTTTTGTGTTTTTTTTTTTTCAAATTATTTTTATTTGTTCATGTATGGGATGTATTGCCAGCGGTGTGTGTAAGTACACCCATGTAGTGTAAATGCCACCAAGGTCAGAAGACAATGGTATCAGACTCCTCCTGGACACGGGAACGTCTATAGACAGTTCTAGACCCCCATGTGGATGCTAGGATAATTGAACCAGGTCCTCTGCAACGATACCAAGCCAGTGCCTCCTTAACTGCTTAAATGCCATACCTCTCCAGCTCCAACAACTCCTTTAAATTGGCCACAGACCTCTGACAATTTTTTAAATAAAAATCAAAGTTGAGTTTTCCTATGTAATGGAACGTTACAGTCTCTGTGCTGGGCTTATTGCTTTGTGGTACATGGGCAGTGTCTCTGTTCATATTAATCTAGAGTCTGTGGAAGGATCTGATTTCTCTAGAATGGACTCTCCTACCTGCCCTGAAAGTCGGAGGCAGTTACCTTGAGAGCCCAGCCGTAGGTCCTGGCACATAGGCCTTGACATTGGACCTCTCACATCCCCAGGCACAAGAGGTTTTCCTTTATCTCTCTACTACTCTTCTTCAGCCCAGTGTACATTCACCTGTGCCCGATGGAAAATATAAAACAACTAATTGAACTTCTAGAGATAATTCAGTCATGGGAAATTTAAAAAAAAAAAAAGAAAGCACTTGAATCTACCTGTTTAAATTTCAAATTAAAAGATTATTGTATTTAGAATAAGAATTCATCACTATTTAGGTCTAACTGTTAATTAGTTGAGTAATATTTTATACTAACAAAACTCGACTTACCAAGCTCCAACAATACTGTGAAATTTATTTATTCACTGTTCTGTGAAGTGTTGGCATTTCCAATTTTCCAAATGTGGAAACCTATACAAAAGTCTTTCAGGTAATCATGCTTCCTTTTTAAAATAAAGCAAAGCTAATACAATTTTTAAAATCACAAAATCTATACACATGGTCATGCAATTTTTAACATAAAAGCAAAAGAACGAGGAATTCTCTGGTGAGGGTCATGTTTTTCCAAGATTTTTGTAGTTGAAGAGTTTGGAAATTAGGAGAAACAACGACTAACTAGCAAAAATTGAAAGAGACCCCAGAAGGTCTGTGCATAGAGATATTGATTTTTTTTTTTTTTTTTTTTTTAAAGACTGAGAGAATGATGCAAGACTTGTATACAGAAGGCATGAACGGGGTGGGGTTTAATAAAGTATCTGAGCAAGGTAAGCAAAACCTTTTAAAAAATTAAGAATTGTTAGGATCCAACTTACAGCTCGGTGGGAGAAACATTACAAAAGAAATAGAACAACAGCAGCACAATAACAAAAACCCACTCAAAACACCACAAGGGGGTAGAATAGCCTCAAAGAAAAAAAAAAAAAAATAAAAACGATGCAATGTCTAGAAGGGGTCATAAAAGGGAATTACTGATGTGGGATTGGTTTCCCTCTCCAGGGTATTTGGGAAGAATGAGAAGTGTCTTCCATAGGCCCAAGTATTTAAACACCTGATCCCCAGTTGGTTGTGCTGTTTTTGGAGGAGGGTCACAGAACCTTTTGGAGGAAGCGAGGAGGCAGGCTTTGAACCTCATAGAACCATCCCAGTTACAGTGGGTGTGTCTCTTCCTGTTTGTGCGTGGAAGACGGGAGCACTGTCTTCTAAACCCCAGCAATGCAATGAACTCTGTCCCTCTGCATCTAGGCTCAAGAATTCGTCCTTCATAACGTGCCTTGCTCATGGTGTTTTTATCCACCACAGAAAGAAACATAACAACACCTCTTTAAAAAAGATTTTGGGGGCGTTGGAGAGATGGCTCAGCAAGTTAGAGCACTGACGCTCTTGAAGAAGACATGGGTTCAATTCCCAGCATACGCATGGTGGATACAAGTTGTCCATAGCTCCAGTTCCGTGGATCCATGTCCCTCTTATGACCCTATGGGTAGTGTGCGAGATGGGTCACTTACTTATATGCAGGCCATACACTCGTACACATAACAAATAAATAATGATTAATAATAAGAGTGTTTGGGCGTGGTGCGCACGCCTTTAATCCTAGGCACTGGGGAGGCAGAGGAGGTGGAATCCTTTGGTGAGTTCAAGGCCGGTCTTGGTCCTACAGAGTGAGTTTCCAGACAGCTGGGGCTACAGGAGACCCTTCGCGAAAGACCACTAATATAATAAAATAAAAAAGATCTTTTTTTTTTTTTTTTTTTTTTTTTTTTTTTTTTTTTTTTTTTTTAAGTTTTAGGACTTTCTCTACTTTGAACTTTCTTGCTAAGTATATAAATGAATGCGACTTAGATCCCGTACCCGGAGATCATTAGGAAGACTCCCTCCAGATCCATCATCCCCCCCACAATGACCTTGAGCACCTCTCCCACATGAAACCTCTATTCTCACCTTTTCATCCTGTGTGTGCGTCGGCATCCGAGCTGGGCAGCTGACTTCTGGTCCCACCCTGTGATGGATACTGGGACAGTCCAGTTTCTCCACCTGGCCTGAGAGGCTCTTGTGAATTTTGCCCCTTGCTCAGACTCTGCTAGCCAAGGCTCCTCATATCTGGGAAAGATTTTAGGTTAACTGGCCAATTCTAGAATTTAGACTCCAGAGGGAGCCGATGGTGTGGTGCTGGGGGAGGACGGTTGGTGATCACTCCAAGTCAGTGGACCGCTTCTGGCTGGTCAAAGCCTCAGTTTAGGACCACTCAGGGCCAAACGCTGAAAGTGATTTCACGCACAGCTCATGTACTTCCCAGCTGCACTGAGGAGTGTTTTACTTAGAAGTGAGAGACCCAGTGTAAGAGCACTGTTCCTGCCCTGTGCCCAGAAGCCATGATTGGGTTGGACTAACATAGCTCTGTCCTGAAGTATTATGTATAGCCCAGCACTAGCCAGGGCACAGTCCACACTCTACTTCTGCCTCTGTATTTTCACGAGATGATGTGTGAGACGTGCTAGAGATGAAATTTGGGGGTTCGCTCAAACTATTGACTCTTGGTAGAACATAAGACCCAAATGAGGGCCCTAAAATGTGACTGTGATGGTTGGTTTTAATGACTACTTGTCACAAATTAGTGACCTGAGAAGGAAGCCTCAAATGAAGAGTTGTCCTGCGCATCTTAATTGATATGGGAAGATGCCACATGGGCAGCACCTCTGGTAACAGTCCAGATAAAAGGGTCGGGCAGAAGGAATATTATCTGCCTTTTGCTGGCCTGGCCTTCCCTCTCATCCCTGAGTTGATTTATCCTGTTCCTGCTGCTGCTGACTTGCTGATGAATGAGATTGTATGGTGATGATGATTATGATCATGATTCCTTTGTTGACATCAGATCCAGATCCTTCTATCATCAACAGCACTTCAGGAACCCTCCAGGTATTCATTGCTAGATTGGGACTGCTGAAGCACCCAGCCCGATGTACTGAGCAACTACTGTGGTCTTAACCTCTCCAATGTGAAACTCCTCCCACGGCTGAGGTCCCAGTCAGCCTCAAGAACTGAGTAACTACCAGCTTCTCAGCCTCTCAGGTGTGCTTAAGGCCGCTAGTAGAATATAAAGATTAAGATATATATATATATCTTCAATATTATATATGCTTATATTAATTATATTTATAATATACTTAAATTACAGTATAAGATTATACTTAGTAATAATCCAGTAATAAAATATACTAATAAGTATATGAGTATACTGATTATTATATTAAATGTTCTGTCGGCTGTTTGCTTCTGAACAACACCTGAGAGTCCAGAACTCTTAAAAGGAAATCTCGGAATTTGGACAAATCAGCGGAGTTTCTATGGCAGGCAAGAGGAGGTGTAACTGGAAGGGATCTTCTGGGGATGGAACTTTGGTGTAGCAGTGTAGTTTCATGGTCCCAACAAGCAGAAGTGCCAGCTCTCCAGACTAGCAATCCTAAATCTCCAAAAGAGAAGCCCGGCCATCTCCTGGGTGTTGTTTTCTCACAGTCCATTTGTCTAAGTCTCATTTTCCAGCAGAAGTGAAATCTCTCTCTGATCCAACCATGCCTCCACGTTTCTCCTTTCAAACCTGTGCTAGGTCAAGTTCCTGTCTCTAGAAGTCCACTTCCTGTCAGAGCCTCACTCCCCTGTTAAGAAGGTCCTACCCATCTCTCCAACCCTGTTGAATTCCTAGAGTCCATCTGTGCTGATGTTCTCCGGGAATAAGTAAAGAAGGTGGAGGGGGACGAGGCAAACAAGCTTAGCTTGATGTCCTTCAGAAAGGAAAAACAATGTCCAATGTCTAAGCAGGTGGGTCAGGTGGCTGAAAGGCGAGAGACTACAGAAGCCCAGCTCAGCCCAATCCCACTGCACACCCATGAGCATCTCACAGGTCCTTCAAGGCACAAGGAAGAACACAGCCCACTTCCTCTCATGCCTAGCCCTGTCCCAGTGTCTTGGTGAAAAGAATCCCTTGAAGGGATCCCTGTCCCTTCCATGTGCTGGGAACCTGCATGGAGCGGCTTTCCTGGAACTGCCTAGCCATAAGATGCTCCTACAAAGTCAGATATGAGTCCTGTGTGCTGCCATGCATGCCAGACCTCGTTCACAAGACATAGCTGCCGTCAGAAAAGCCAAAGATCAGAAAGAATGATCCAGCTATCTGCGCTCTCTTTCACTTGCTCTCTCCTGACTTGCTAAGTCATAAATGTCAGGGTTCTGAATAATAAGCTGGGAATAATTGCTTTCAAACCCACCACGGCCCACAGTACCTCCACCCACTTGATTTCCCCAGGGTGGCAGGTGATCTCCTGAGATCCCAATCACTTGCACCTGTGAGCTGCTCTGCCTCCCTTCTGATCTGCGTCTGTCTTTTTTCCCCATCTGTGGTTTTACAGAGTCCTTTGCTGGTACCACATTCTGTCCTTTCTGCAGTAATCCCCATTGCCAGTCAGCATGGCATCTGCCACATCGTGTTCTGTATGTAAGGCCAAACAGCCCAGTGCTCTGTTCCCCCAGGTTTCACCTCACACTCAGTCTCTCCAGCCTCACTGGCACAAAGCCATGGAGGTGCCATGCCTGTCCCTTGGTGTAGCTGAGCAACCTAGAGACTCCTCACTAGTAGCTCTTCTCTAGTTCAGGCCATGAAGGATGGGGGGATGGGGGCCAAGTGTCAATTAGCTGTCCCAGGTCAGAGCTGTGTGATTTTGTGAGGTCTGCAAGGTGAACTGTGGTTATTATTATCTGATAGTTGGTCGTGACTCACAGGATGCAATCAGACTAATTCCTTGCTAAATTCCATGGTCCCGCAGCTGCAGCAAAGCACAGACACTGGCCACAGAGAGGCCAGTGCCCCATGGGACTGAACAGTCAGCACTGCATGTGCGAGAGCTCCCAACCCGACAGTCTGAGCTCCAGACAAGCTCTGGCAGTCCCATCTGGCAGGTGTGTGTTTGGAAACTCCAAGTGTGTGGCTCTCTACTTAAATTCTAGATGCAGATGGAGCTTTCATAGTATGGTGGACGGTTGTGAGTACGACTTCCAGGCCATCACTTTGCTCTGTGTTCTTAGAAAGAAGTCTAATAGCCCATGCCTTAGTATCCTCATCTTCAGTGTAACAGGAGAACTACCTTCATTGTTGTATTAAGTTTAAGTGCATCACTACGTTGGAGCCTCTGCATGAGTTGTGGCACAGAACAGATGTGAGCTACTGCTGTTATAATGCTGCACAGCTGTGAGCTAGCCTTTCTGTGATGTCTTCGTTACATCACCACAAACCTGCACTTCCAGTTGCTGTGGTCCCTAAGATGAGTGCTCTGTTCTCATTTTACAACGGTTGGGCACATAACACTGATGCAAATTATAGGAACTTCTAGACAGGCCTTGTTAGGACAGTGACCCAGCCGGTTTTGATCCATAGAAGAGCCAGAGATCCCTGTGCAAACCAGGCTGGTGATGACTTTGGAGATATGCAAATGCAAGGCAGTGGCAAGCGGGCATGCCCAGCAGCACAGACTCTGCGTTCAGGGACGAGCCCAGCAGCCTGCGGTACATTCACAGACTAAAGCGGAATCTCCCAGTTCTGCTGTTTCCCCCTCTGGCTGGGGAACCCATGCAGGACACTCATCTTCTATGAGATGAGGGTGACCTTTGTGGCCTTTTGTGCATGGTCATCTCAGTGGGGGGCAGTGTGTGCTTCCTGTCCTTCAGTCTTGGGAAAGGAGGAGACCTTCCCTCACCCCATCGGAAGACACTGAGGCAGAAGACCATGTGGTGGAGAGGGCTTTGAGCACAGAGCATGGAGAAGCCTTCCCAGTCAGCTTGGCGGTGAGGGGAATCTAAGAATGATTTTTTTTGGCACTAGACCCGGGCCGGGCCGCTATCACAGAAGAAACAGTTTAAAGGGCAGGAGAGACAGCCCAGATTGACCAAAAGACACGAAGGATCCGGGAATGACTAGGAATATTTTTATTAATACTTATTGCACAAATGAATAAGCAATGGTCCTAAGCAGAAGAACTTCTTGGAGAGATACAGAAGTGCTGGGGACACAGTGGGAGGGGCCCAGTGCTGGGTGCATAGGGTGCATGAAGCTCCGACATAGCCACAGGGACTGGCTACCAGGCCATCTGCAGGTCTCTAAAAACAAGATTATTGCTTCAACCACTTAGGGTAGTATTTTATCTGAATTATGTCCCTTTTGAAGTTCACATGCTAAAGCTTTAACCACCTAAATCCTAGAAAGTGACCATATTTAAAGACAAGGTACCCTAAGGAGGCGATTCAGGTGAGATGGGGTTACTAAGATGGGCCCTGACTACACTAACACACAGAGGGAAGACTGTCAGGGTGAGGAGAGTTGGCACTGTGCTCCCAGGAGAGCAGCCTCGACCTTCCAACACATCTCGATAGTGGATGTCAAGCCTCCAGACCTATGAGCAGTTCACATCTATTGTAGATACTGCTAGGTTTGCCGTATTTTGTTATGGCACCTGGCCACACTAACTCACTCCTCGGAAGAGCTAGCCTTGACACAGGGTGGCAGCCATTCACCAAGGGAATAGCTTGTACAAAATGTAGGACAGGAGGTGTGGTTTAGCAAAAATACCAAGACAGACTGCTGCAAGGGAGACCTGGCGCAGCTCTGCCAAGGCCCTATGTACCAGATTGGGGAGCTCGGAGATTCTTTAAGAGCGGTTGATCACACTGGGTCTGGGAAATGGCTATGGATCGGTGGGAACTAGCACCTGCTGTCCAAGCCTGATGACCTGGGTGGGATCCCTGAGGAACACGGATGCAGAGTATTTGAGAAAGGCCGTACCGGCAAGATTTAGCCATTGGCGACACGTTGTTAAGAGTAGCCCGTAAGTCACTAGCTACGAGATTCAATGAACAACACAAACAACGGTGAGATTCTGGAAGTTGTCCTTCTCACCTCCACACCAGCTATGGTGTGGATGTGTCTAACACACACACACACTCACATATGCAATATGTAACACATAATATACAATATACTTTACAAACTACCATGTAATTGGCAATATACAGACACATACAGCAACATACACAGCATATGCAGACGATTACACATCTAGTGAATACAAACATGCACACACACATATGTGTGTGTATGTGTATATACATGAATGTGTACACACAAATATGAATATGCACACATACCCATACATACATAACATACATAAAGAATATGTTGGGCACTGGAACACTATATGCACAAACTACTCACACATAATGTACCCCACCCCAGAAAGACAGAGTAATCCATGGCAGGAATACACACCCCATCAGCACACACACACACACGTCAGCATAAAACCTGTGTGACATGTGTATATCTACACAAACAATGAATTTTTAAAATTAACGTAACAATTAGAAAGAAGGCCGAGGGAGTATTGGCTGCTCGTGCAGAGGACCTGAGTTCTAGATCCCACATGGCAACTATAAGGGGCCATAAATCCAGTTCAGGGATCTTATCCCTCTTCTGGATAACCATGACAATGTAATGACCTGAAGGCTACAATAACTCATAGACAATAAGAACAAATATTTATTTTTGTTTTTTTTTTTTTGTATTTTTGAGACAGGGTCTCCCGTGGTAGTCTCAGCTGCCTGGAGCACTCTATGTAGACCAGGCTTGAACTCATAGAGATCCAACCTGCCGCTGCTTTCCAAGTGCTGGGATTAAAGGTGCACCACCACGAGACCCTGGCCAATTTAATTTTTTTTTTTTAATGTAGAAAAGGGGCTGCTGGACAGATGGCTCAGCAGGTAAGAAAACCTTCTGTTCTTCCACAGGACCAAAGTTTAAATTCCCAGCACCCACAAAGAGGCTCACAACTGCCTGTAGTTCCAGCCCCAGGGGATCCAGCAACATCTACTGGCCACCACACAGATACTTCATGCATGGACACAGACACACATACAGAACTACAGGCATACACATGGGGTCTGGAGAGAATGGGCCTAGCGATTAAGAGCGCCGGCCGAATCTTAACGAGGACCCCGTTCGATCCCCAGCACCCCATGGCGCTGAGAACCATTGTAAACGCCAATTCCAGGAGAACTCCAGTTCCAGGGGATCCGATAACCTCTTCTGAACCTCCGCGGCATTGCACAAAAACCTGCATGCAGACAAAAAAAAAAAAAAAAAAAAAAAAACATACATAAATAAATAAAATTATTAAAAAATTAAAAAGAAAGCACTACACACAAGGTCTCCTTAAAAAATGAAACAAGTATTGTTTGATATTTTGCATCATAAAACAGCTGGTCAAACAGGCCAAAAACAGACCCTTAGATCAATGGAAAAAATTGACGATCCAAACTTAGCACATACAATTTTCAGCCACCTCATAATTGGCAGGCCAAGAAATACCATGAAAGAAAGACAGCATCTTCAGCAGTGGGGTTGGCAAACTGGATCACCAATTGTAGAAGGATAAAATTAAATCCCACCTCTCATCCTATAAAAAAATCAACTCCAAATGGAGCAAAAGCCTCAATGANAATTTTAAAAAAAGAATCAAAATGAGCCTACCACCTGACCCAGCCATACCACTCCTGGGTATATACCCACAAGACTCATCCTACCTCAAAGATACATGCACAGCCATGTTTATTGCAGCTCTCTTCACAATAGCGAAGAGCTGGAACCAACCCAAATGCCCCTCAACTGACAAGTGGATGACAAAAATGTGGTACATCTATACAATGGAGTACTACTCAGCGGTAAAGAAAGATGACATCATGAACTTTGCAGGTAAATGGATGGAACTCAAAGCCATTATGCTGAATGAAGTAACACAGTCCCAAACTTTGATATATTACTGGCAATAAATTCAGCAACTTCCAAAGGCTGGTTATTGTTTTTTTTTTCAATTTTATTTATTTTTATGTGTATGAATGTACTGTCTGCATGTAGGTTTGTGCACCCGTGTCGTGCAATGCCACGGAGATCAGAAGAGGGAGTCGGATTCTCCTGGAACTGAAGTTAAAGATGGTTCTCAGCCACCATGTGGGTGCTGGGGATTGGTTATTGTTTTTTGAGCTTATCTAACAACAGACTTTATTATTTATTTATTTATTTATATTGTCTTGCAATTTCATACGTAAAAATATAATGGATTTTGGTCACAGCCTCCCTCTTACCTTCTCTCGTTCCCTTTCCCTGCCCATGGAACCACACCTTCACAAGACTCTGCCTACTTTAAACATACATTTAATGTACAGACTTCATACCCAGAAACACACACACACACACACACACACACACACACACACACACACACACACACACAGAGTATCTGTCCCTCCACTTTCACAGAGCCACTGGGTATCAAGGCTTGTGCCTCCCACTGAACACGAGAAGGGAACAGACCAGCTTTACAGCTGTGACCTCAGACGCTCATGGGGTACGTCAACTGTTCAGGTGACTCATCTCTCATTAACTTTTCATGGAATCATTGTCTTCTCCCTTTGCTGAAGGGAGCCAAGTCCGAAGGAGACCCAGCCAATATTCCAAAGATGATCCTTGGCTCTTCTTTATCAAATGAAACTATTCTCCATTGAAGAACATGAAATCTTCTTTCCACAGAGAGATTTGACCATTTTCTATGCCTCCCATGCTCCTCATTCATAAATGTCTTCATTCCTGTAGCCAATTCATATATTCAGGATCCATAACACGTACCTCAAGAAGCCATCCACAGGTCAGACGGAGCATAACAAGAAGCAGGTCCATTGGCTGTAGAGTTTTATTTCATTTGCATCTCACATTCTAAAAAGTGTAGCCAGCTCTCTAAAACAGGCACTCAGAAGAGTCAAATATTAGTGAAATCTTTGTTGTTTCAATTATTTCAATGGGAACATTCTTTCTTGCTCCTATATATGTTTATTGGTTCCTTGTTGTTCTTGTAACAACTGGTCATAAATTGTGTGGCTTAAAACAAAATAAAGGGTTTTTTTTAATCCTATAGCTCTGGAGGATAGAAGTTAGGAATCAAGGTCCTGGCAGAGCCATAACCACCCCCCCACCCCCGCCAGGGAGGGGCTTTATCCTCCTCTTCCAACTTGCTATAGTGCCTGGCAGTCCTTGGCATTCCTTTCTCTTACCAAGGAAACCTCCGCCCTGGGTCACATGGGCTTCTCTCTGTTTCTGAGCCTTTCCTTATAAGTACCAGTCATTGACTTAGTAGGATTGCAATAACCCTATTAGTCATCCTGAATGAAATTCCTGGGCAATCAATTTATGAAAAGGAGAAGTTTATTTTGGCTCCTGGTTTTAGAGAGTGTAGTTCAAGACCAGACAGCTGTTGCTTTGGGGCTTTGGTTGGGTGCTGGATGCCAACCATAGAGGGGACATGTCAGAACAAATTGCATACGTCTCATCAGGAAGGAAGAGGAGACGATAGAGACAGAAGTGAGATAGAGATAGAGATACAGATACAGATACAGATGATAGAGATAGACAGAGATAGAGATGAGAAAGAGAGAGAGAGAGGCTGAACTACCACAATCCCCCTCTAAGACATGGCTTCAGTGACCTGAGGACTCCCACCAGGCTCCATCTTACAGTTTCCGCCCCCTCCTCTCAGCTGCACTGCCTTGGGAGTGAGCCGCTAATATGAGCCTTTTTGGATACATTGAACATTCAAACCATTGATAACCTCATTTTAACTAAATCAATGACATTTGAAATGATTCTTTTCTCAAATAATGTCACATTCTGAAGTACCAGTGGGTAGGAGATGGAAGGTGGGGAAATAAATAATCAAAAGCACTGGCCTGGCTTCTCATCTGCCTTTTTGCTACCAACCCCACTCCTCAAAGTTGTGACTGTGGGCCACTGTCTCACCGTCTTGACCCTCTTGAAAGAGGAGTAGGAGGAGTTAGTTATTCAAGTGCGAATGTGTGAGGCTGATACGTCTGGGCTGATCCTCCAGTATACCACCAAGTTGAACTAGTACCAATAACCTGAAAGAAATGTGATTCCAAAAGCAATATGGAGATGGTATATTCTACACCTACATTCAGGCTGCTCTAAAAATTATTCTCTCTGCAGGACCTAGGAGACGGGAAGAACTAAGGATATTTAACAGCTCCAGCCTGTCCCTGTGCTGCTTGCTGGACACTTCTCAGCTTCGCTCCGCACTCTTCGTGAATCTTCTTTCACTATTGGTTTCCCTCCTGATGGAAGTAAAACTGCTTAAAGATTCTAAAAGAGAAAAACAAGGGAGTCAAGGCAATGAAACTGATAACAATTATATTATGAAAGTATAATAATCTGAACAGTATGGTTTGTTAAATATAAGTTAAAAATTCACTGGGGGCGGGGGGCTGGAGAGATGGCTCAGCAGTTAAGAGCACTGACTGCTCTTGCATAGGACCCAGGTTTGATTCCCAGCACCCACATGGCAGCTAAGAACTGTCTTTAAGCTGGGCGTGGTGGGGCATGCCTTTAATCCTAGCACTCGGGAGGCAGAGGCAGGCGGATCTCTGTGAGTTCAAGGCCAGCCTGGTCTACAGAGTGAGTTCCAGGCCAGCTGGGGCTACAGGGAGACCCTGTCTCAAAAAAAAAAAAAAATTCACTATGATTGCGTATGCCAAAAGACAGATTTGCAAAAATATGCCATTTTGGGGCTGGAGAGATGGCTCAGCGGTTAAGAGCACCAACTGTTCTTGCAGAGGGCCCAGGTTCAATTCCTAGCACCCACATGGCGACTAAGAACCGTCTTTAACTCCAGTTCCAGGGGAATCTGACACCCTCTTCTGACCTCCGCAGCATTGCACAACACGGGTGCACAAACCTACATGCAGACAGTACATTCATACACATAAAAAATAATAATAAAAAACTTTAAAAAATGTCATTTCGGATGGACCTGATACATTCATTCTACAAAACCTAGTAGTAAAATTAATGGAAGATGTACGAGACCCTCTGGAAAAATATGAGTATTATTTTTAGAAAAACATATTAAAACTTAGTAAGAAGAATAGTAAATTAGTTAATGGATCAGAATATTCAATGTAGTAAATATTCTTATACTCCTTTATTTTGTGTTTTTTTTCAAATTATTTTTATTTTTCATGTATGGATGTATTGCCAGGGTGTGTGTAAGTACACCCATGTAGTGTAATATCCACCAAGGTCAGAAGAAGGTATCAGATCTCCTGGAACTGGAGTTATAGACAGTTACTAGCCCCCATGTGGATGCTAGGAATTGAACTCAGGTCCTCTGCAAGACCAGCCAGTGCTCTTAACTGCTAATCCATCCCTCCAGCTCCCAACACTCCTTTAAATTGGCCCACAGACCTGCTGAAATTTTTAATAAAAATCAAGTTGAGTTTTCCTATGTATGGACGTTCACAAGCTCTGTGCTGGGCTTATGCTGGGGACAAGGGAGGTCTCTGTCATTTGTAGAGTCTTTGGAGGACTGATTCTCTAGAATGGACTTCCTACCTCCCCTGAAGGTGAGCAGTTACCTTGACTCCACACGTGGTCCTGGGCACATAGGCCTTGACATTGGACCTCTCACATCCCCAGGCACAAGAGGTTTTCCTTTATCTCTCTACTACTCTTCTTCAGCCCAGTGTACATTCACCTGTGCCCTATGGAAAATGTAAAACACCTAATTGAACTTCTAGAGATAAATTCAGTCTGGGAAGTTTAAAAAAAAAAAAAGGAAAGCACTTTAATAACTCACCTGTTATAAATTTCAAATTAAAATATGTAATTGTATTTTAGAATAAAAATTCATAACTATTTAGGTCTACTGTAATTTTTGAGTAATATTTACTAACAAAACTCTATTACCAAGCTTCAACAATACTGTGAAATTTATTTATTCACTGTTTCTGTGAGTGTGGCATTTCCAAATTTCCAAATTTGGAAACCTATACAAAGTCTTTCAAGGTAATCATGCTATCTTTTAAAATAAAGCAAAGCTAATACAATTTTTTAAAATCAAAATCTATACATGGTAGCAATGCAATTTTAACAGAAAAGCAAGAACGAGGAATTCTCTGGTGAGGGTCATGTTTTTCCAAGATTTTTTAGTGAAGAGTTTGTAATATTAGGAGAAAACAAACGACTAACTAGCAAAAAGTGAAGAGACCCCAGAAAGGTCTTGTGGCATATAGATACTTGATTTTTTTTTTTTTTTTTTTTTTAAGACTGAGAGAATGATGCAAGACTTGTATAGCAGAAGGCATGAACTGGGGTGGGGTGTTTAATAAAGTATCTGAGCAAGGTAAGCAAAACCTTTTAATTAAATAATGTTGGATCAACTTACAGTCTCTGTGGAGAAACAATTACAAAATAAATATACAACAGCAGCAACAATAACAAAAACCCACTCAAAACACCACAAGGGTATTAGAATCTCAAAGAAAAAAAATGAACTGATGCAATTTCTAGAGGGTCATAAAAGGGAATTAATGATTTGGGATTGTTTCCTCTCCATGGTATTTGGAAGATAAATGTCCCCATAGGCCCAAGTATTTAAACACCTGATCCCCAGTTGGTTGTGCTGTTTGGGGAGGGTCACAGAACCTTTTGGAGGAAGCGAGGAGGCAGGCTTTGAACCTCATAGAACCATCCCAGTTACAGTGGGTGTGTCTCTTCCTGTTTGTGCTTGGAGACGTGAGCACTGTCTTCTACCCCAGCCACTGCAATGGACTCTGTCCCTCTGCATCTTAGGCTCAATAAATTCTTCCTTCTATAACTTGCCTTGCTCATGGTGTTTTATCACAGAACAGAAAAGAAACTAATACACTCTCTTTAAAAAGTAGATTTCCTGGGGCTGGAGAGATGGCTCAGCAGTTAAGAGCACTGACCGCTCTTGCAGAAGACATGGGTTCAATTCCCAGCATACGCATGGTGGATACAAGTTGTCCATAGCTCCAGTTCCAGGGGATCCAATGTCCTCTTCTGACCTCTATGGGTAGTGTGCGATATGGGTGCACTTACGTATATGCAGGCCATACACTCGTACACATAACAAATAAATAATGATAATAATAATAGTTGGGCGTGGTGGCGCACGCCTTTAATCCTAGCACTTGGGAGGCAGAGGCAGGTGGATCTTTGTGAGTTCAAGGCCTGTCTGGTCTACAGAGTGAGTTCCAGGACAGCTGGGGCTACAGGGAGACCCTGTCTCGAAAAGACCAATAATAATAATAATAATAATAAAAGATCTTCTGAATCTGGGTGGTTGGGATATGTTTGCCTACTTTTTTTAAGTTTTAGGACTTTCTCTACTTTGAACTTTCTTGCTAAGTATATAAATGAATGCGACTTAGATCCCGTACCCGGAGATCATTAGGAAGACTCCCTCCAGATCCATCATCCCCCCCACAATGACCTTGAGCACCTCTCCCACATGAAACCTCTATTCTCACCTTTTCATCCTGTGTGTGCGTCGGCATCCGAGCTGGGCAGCTGACTTCTGGTCCCACCCTGTGATGGATACTGGGACAGTCCAGTTTCTCCACCTGGCCTGAGAGGCTCTTGTGAATTTTGCCCCTTGCTCAGACTCTGCTAGCCAAGGCTCCTCATATCTGGGAAAGATTTTAGGTTAACTGGCCAATTCTAGAATTTAGACTCCAGAGGGAGCCGATGGTGTGGTGCTGGGGGAGGACGGTTGGTGATCACTCCAAGTCAGTGGACCGCTTCTGGCTGGTCAAAGCCTCAGTTTAGGACCACTCAGGGCCAAACGCTGAAAGTGATTTCACGCACAGCTCATGTACTTCCCAGCTGCACTGAGGAGTGTTTTACTTAGAAGTGAGAGACCCAGTGTAAGAGCACTGTTCCTGCCCTGTGCCCAGAAGCCATGATTGGGTTGGACTAACATAGCTCTGTCCTGAAGTATTATGTATAGCCCAGCACTAGCCAGGGCACAGTCCACACTCTACTTCTGCCTCTGTATTTTCACGAGATGATGTGTGAGACGTGCTAGAGATGAAATTTGGGGGTTCGCTCAAACTATTGACTCTTGGTAGAACATAAGACCCAAATGAGGGCCCTAAAATGTGACTGTGATGGTTGGTTTTAATGACTACTTGTCACAAATTAGTGACCTGAGAAGGAAGCCTCAAATGAAGAGTTGTCCTGCGCATCTTAATTGATATGGGAAGATGCCACATGGGCAGCACCTCTGGTAACAGTCCAGATAAAAGGGTCGGGCAGAAGGAATATTATCTGCCTTTTGCTGGCTTGGCCTTCCCTCTCATCCCTGAGTTGATTTATCCTGTTCCTGCTGCTGCTGCTGCTGATGATGATGATGATGGTGATGATGATTATGATCATGATTCCTTTGTTGACATCAGATCCAGATCCTTCTATCATCAACAGCACTTCAGGAACCCTCCAGGTATTCATTGCTAGATTGGGACTGCTGAGGCACCCAGCCCGATGTACTGAGCAACTACTGTGGTCTTAACCTCTCCAATGTGAAACTCCTCCCACGGCTGAGGTCCCAGTCAGCCTCAAGAACTGAGTAACTTAACTACCAGCTACTTAGCCTCTCAGGTGTGATTAAGCCGCTATTATAATACTAAAGATATATATATATATATATATCTTCAATATTATATATGCTTATATTATACTTACTAATATTTATTATACTTATAATACAGTATATATTATACTTATTAATAATCCAGTATATAATAATATACTAATAAGTATATTAGTATACTTATTATATATATGTAAATGTTCTGTCGGCTGTGTTCTTCTAGACAACCCTGATAGTCCAGAGACTCTTAAGGAAATCTCTGATTTGGACAAATCAGCGGAGTTTCTATGGCAGGCAAGAGGAGGTGTAACTGGAAGGGATCTTCTGGGGATGGAACTTTGGTGTAGCAGTGTAGTTTCATGGTCCCAACAAGCAGAAGTGCCAGCTCTCCAGACTAGCAATCCTAAATCTCCAAAAGAGAAGCCCGGCCATCTCCTGGGTGTTGTTTTCTCACAGTCCATTTGTCTAAGTCTCATTTTCCAGCAGAAGTGAAATCTCTCTCTGATCCAACCATGCCTCCACGTTTCTCCTTTCAAACCTGTGCTAGGTCAAGTTCCTGTCTCTAGAAGTCCACTTCCTGTCAGAGCCTCACTCCCCTGTTAAGAAGGTCCTACCCATCTCTCCAACCCTGTTGAATTCCTAGAGTCCATCTGTGCTGATGTTCTCCGGGAATAAGTAAAGAAGGTGGAGGGGGACGAGGCAAACAAGCTTAGCTTGATGTCCTTCAGAAAGGAAAAACAATGTCCAATGTCTAAGCAGGTGGGTCAGGTGGCTGAAAGGCGAGAGACTACAGAAGCCCAGCTCAGCCCAATCCCACTGCACACCCATGAGCATCTCACAGGTCCTTCAAGGCACAAGGAAGAACACAGCCCACTTCCTCTCATGCCTAGCCCTGTCCCAGTGTCTTGGTGAAAAGAATCCCTTGAAGGGATCCCTGTCCCTTCCATGTGCTGGGAACCTGCATGGAGCGGCTTTCCTGGAACTGCCTAGCCATAAGATGCTCCTACAAAGTCAGATATGAGTCCTGTGTGCTGCCATGCATGCCAGACCTCGTTCACAAGACATAGCTGCCGTCAGAAAAGCCAAAGATCAGAAAGAATGATCCAGCTATCTGCGCTCTCTTTCACTTGCTCTCTCCTGACTTGCTAAGTCATAAATGTCAGGGTTCTGAATAATAAGCTGGGAATAATTGCTTTCAAACCCACCACGGCCCACAGTACCTCCACCCACTTGATTTCCCCAGGGTGGCAGGTGATCTCCTGAGATCCCAATCACTTGCACCTGTGAGCTGCTCTGCCTCCCTTCTGATCTGCGTCTGTCTTTTTTCCCCATCTGTGGTTTTACAGAGTCCTTTGCTGGTACCACATTCTGTCCTTTCTGCAGTAATCCCCATTGCCAGTCAGCATGGCATCTGCCACATCGTGTTCTGTATGTAAGGCCAAACAGCCCAGTGCTCTGTTCCCCCAGGTTTCACCTCACACTCAGTCTCTCCAGCCTCACTGGCACAAAGCCATGGAGGTGCCATGCCTGTCCCTTGGTGTAGCTGAGCAACCTAGAGACTCCTCACTAGTAGCTCTTCTCTAGTTCAGGCCATGAAGGATGGGGGGATGGGGGGCAGGTGTCAATGAGCTGTCCCAGGTCAGAGCTGTGTGATTTTGTGAGGTCTGCAAGGTGAACTGTGGTTATTATTATCTGATAGTTGGTCGTGACTCACAGGATGCAATCAGACTAATTCCTTGCTAAATTCCATGGTCCCGCAGCTGCAGCAAAGCACAGACACTGGCCACAGAGAGGCCAGTGCCCCATGGGACTGAACAGTCAGCACTGCATGTGCGAGAGCTCCCAACCCGACAGTCTGAGCTCCAGACAAGCTCTGGCAGTCCCATCTGGCAGGTGTGTGTTTGGAAACTCCAAGTGTGTGGCTCTCTACTTAAATTCTAGATGCAGATGGAGCTTTCATAGTATGGTGGACGGTTGTGAGTACGACTTCCAGGCCATCACTTTGCTCTGTGTTCTTAGAAAGAAGTCTAATAGCCCATGCCTTAGTATCCTCATCTTCAGTGTAACAGGAGAACTACCTTCATTGTTGTATTAAGTTTAAGTGCATCACTACGTTGGAGCCTCTGCATGAGTTGTGGCACAGAACAGATGTGAGCTACTGCTGTTATAATGCTGCACAGAGCTTTGAGCTAGGCCTTTCTGTGATGTCTTCAGTTACACCTGCACTTCCAGTGCTTGTGTCCCTAAGATGAGTGCATCTGGTCTCATGTTACAGTTGGGCACAGAAACACTGATGCAAATATAGGAACTTCTAAGGACAGGCCTTGTTAGGACAGTGACCCAGCCGGTTTTGATCCATAGAAGAGCCAGAGATCCCTGTGCAAACCAGGCTGGTGATGACTTTGGAGATATGCAAATGCAAGGCAGTGGCAAGCGGGCATGCCCAGCAGCACAGACTCTGCGTTCAGGGACGAGCCCAGCAGCCTGCGGTACATTCACAGACTAAAGCGGAATCTCCCAGTTCTGCTGTTTCCCCCTCTGGCTGGGGAACCCATGCAGGACACTCATCTTCTATGAGATGAGGGTGACCTTTGTGGCCTTTTGTGCATGGTCATCTCAGTGGGGGGCAGTGTGTGCTTCCTGTCCTTCAGTCTTGGGAAAGGAGGAGACCTTCCCTCACCCCATCGGAAGACACTGAGGCAGAAGACCATGTGGTGGAGAGGGCTTTGAGCACAGAGCATGGAGAAGCCTTCCCAGTCAGCTTGGCGGTGAGGGGAATCTAAGAATGATTTTTTTTGGCACTAGACCCGGGCCTCTATCACAGAAGAAACAGTTAAAGGGGGCAGAGAGAGACATCCCCAGATGACCAAAAGGACAAGAAGGATCCGGGATGACCTAGTGAATATTTTTATTACTTTTGCACAAATGAATAAGCAATGGTCCTAAGCAGAAGAACTTCTTGGAGAGATACAGAAGTGCTGGGGACACAGTGGGAGGGGCCCAGTGCTGGGTGCATAGGGTGCATGAAGCTCCGACATAGCCACAGGGACTGGCTACCAGGCCATCTGCAGGTCTCTAAAAACAAGATTATTGCTTCAACCACTTAGGGTAGTATTTTATCTGAATTATGTCCCTTTTGAAGTTCACATGCTAAAGCTTTAACCACCTAAATCCTAGAAAGTGACCATATTTAAAGACAAGGTACCCTAAGGAGGCGATTCAGGTGAGATGGGGTTACTAAGATGGGCCCTGACTACACTAACACACAGAGGGAAGACTGTCAGGGTGAGGAGAGTTGGCACTGTGCTCCCAGGAGAGCAGCCTCGACCTTCCAACACATCTCGATAGTGGATGTCAAGCCTCCAGACCTATGAGCAGTTCACATCTATTGTAGATACTGCTAGGTTTGCCGTATTTTGTTATGGCACCTGGCCACACTAACTCACTCCTCGGAAGAGCTAGCCTTGACACAGGGTGGCAGCCATTCACCAAGGGAATAGCTTGTACAAAATGTAGGACAGGAGGTGTGGTTTAGCAAAAATACCAAGACAGACTGCTGCAAGGGAGACCTGGCGCAGCTCTGCCAAGGCCCTATGTACCAGATTGGGGAGCTCGGAGATTCTTTAAGAGCGGTTGATCACTGGGGCTGGTGAAATGGCTCGGTGGGAAAGAGCACCTGCTGTCAAGCCTGATGACCTGGGTGGGATCCCTGAGGAACACGGATGCAGAGAGAACTGAGTTCTGTAAGTTGTCCTCTCACCTCCACAACCATGCTATGGTGTGGATGTGCATACACACACACACACACTCACAAATATGCACATATGTACACACATACATATACATATACATGTACACACATACCCATGTATATGCATATACATACACATACACAACATACACACATATGCAGACATACACACAGATACAAACATGCACACACACATACATATAGACACATACACACAGTAAATACATATACATATACATGTACACACATACCCATGTATATGCATATACATACACATACACAACATACACACATATGCAGACATACACACAGATACAAACATGCACACACACATACATATAGACACATACACACAGTAAATACATATACATATACATGTACACACATACCCATGTACATACATAGCACACATACAGTAAATAATCTGTGGGCACATGGAGACACATATATGCACACACATACATCACACATATGTACCCCACCCCAGAAACAGAGTAATCCATGGCATGAATACACCCCCCCATACACACACACACACACACATAGAGCATAAAAACCTGTGACATGTGTATATCTACACAAACAATGAATTTTTAAAATGTAACTTAAAAATTTAGAAAAGAGGGCCCGGAGGGAGTATTGGCTGCTCTTGCAGAGGACCTGAGTTCTCAGCACCCACATGGCAACTATAAGGTGTCCATAACTCCAGTTCCAGGGGATCTTATGCCCTCTTCTGATAACCATGAGCACTGTATGACACATGAAGGCAATACACTCATATACATAGAACAAAATAATTTAATTTTTTTTTTTTTTTTTTTGTATTTTTGAGACAGGGTCTCCCTTTTAGTCTCAGCTGGCCTGGAGCTCACTGGACTTGAACTCATAGAGATCCACCTGCCTCTGCTTTCCAAGTGCTGGGATTAAAGGTGTGCACCACCACGCCCGGCCTAATTTAATTTTTTTTTTTAATGTAGAAAAGGGGCTGCTGGACAGATGGCTCAGCAGTTAAGAGCACATAGTGCTCTTACATAGGACCCGAGCTCCATTTCTAGCACCTTAGCAGGCTGGTCACAACGCCTGTTAACTCCAGCCCCAGGGGATCCAGCAACATCTACTGGCCACCACAGATACTGCATGCATGGACACAAACCCACATACAGAACTACAGGCATACACATGGGGCTGGAGAGATGGCCTAGCGATTAAGAGCGCCGACCGCTCTTACAGAGGACCCGGGTTCGATCCCCAGCACCCACATGGCGGCTGAGAACCATATGTAACGCCAATTCCAGGAGAACTCCAGTTCCAGGGGAATCCGATAACCTCTTCTGACCTCCGCGGCATTGCACCACACTGGTGCACAAACTTGCATGCAGACAGTACATTCATACACATACATAAATAAATAAAATTAATTAAAAAATTAAAAAGAAAGCACTACACACAAGGTCTCCTTAAAAAATGAAACAAGTATTTTGTTGAGTATTTTTGCATCATAAAAACAGCCTGGTACTGGCACAAAAACAGACCTGTAGACCAATGGAACAAAACTGAAGATCCAAACTTGAGCACATACAATTTCAGCCACCTCATATTTGACAAAGGCCAAGAAGACACATTGGAAGAAAGACAGCATCTTCAGCAAGTGGTGTTGGCAAAACTGGATCACCACTTGTAGAAGAATAAAATTAAATCCCTACCTCTCAACCTATACAAAAATCAACTCCAAATGGATCAAAGACCTCAATGTGAAACTCTGAAGGTGATAGAAGAAAACATTGACAGCAGCCCAAGACACAGGTGTAGGAAAAGACTTTCTAAATCAGAGAGCAGCTGCACAGGAAATAAGGTCAACAATTG
Source organism: Rhizomys pruinosus (assembly GCA_009823505.1). Taxonomy (NCBI): domain Eukaryota; kingdom Metazoa; phylum Chordata; class Mammalia; order Rodentia; family Spalacidae; genus Rhizomys; species Rhizomys pruinosus. Next base: position 1,639,913 of record VZQC01012059.1, on the reverse strand, counting down.
ACAAGTGGGACCTTATTAACTCAAAAGCTTCTGTACAGTGAAAGAAACAATCAGTGAAGAGAAGAGAAAACCCACAGAGTGGCAGGAAACCTTCACCAGTGATACATCTGACAGAGCATTAACTTCCAGAATATATAAACTACTCAAAAAAACCAAAAAGAAAACAAATGACTCACTCAAAAGATGGAGTAAAGAGCTGAACAGAGACTACACAAGTGAGGAAATAAAAATGGCTGAGAAACATCTTGGGGCTGTAGAGATGGCCCACAGAGTGGGAGGAAACCTTCACCAGTGATACATCTGACAGAGCATTAACTTCCAGAATATATAAACTACTCAAAAAACAAAGAAGAAAACAAATGACCCACTCAAGAGATGGAGTAAAGAGCTGAACAGAGACTACACAAGTGAGGAAGTAAAAATGGCTGAGAAACATCTTAAAAAGCATTCAACATCATTAATAATTAAGGAAATACAAATTAAAACCACTTTAAGATATCATCTCACTCTGATAAGACTGGCTAAGATCAAGAAAACAAATGATACTAAATGCTGGAGAGGTTGTGGAGAAAGGGGAACACTCATCCACTGCTTGTGGGAATGTAAACTGGTACAACCACTATGGAAAGCAGTGTGGAGAACCCTTAAAAGACTCAAAATGAGCCTACCACCTGACCCAGCCATACCACTCCTGGGTATATACCCACAAGACCCATCCTACCACAGAGATGCATGCACAGCCATGTTTATTACAGCTCTCTTCACAATAGCGAAGAGCTGGAACCAACCCAAGTGCCCCTCAACTGACAATTGGATAGAGAAAATGTGGTACATCTACACAATGGAGTTCTATGCAGTGGTAAAGAAAGATGACATCATGAACTTTGCAGGTAAATGGATGGAACTAGAAGATAGTATGCTAAGTGAGGTAACGCAGTCCCAGAAAAACAAAAGATGAATGGTATCCCTCATTTGTAAGTAAGGCAAACTGAGCAACATTAATGTTATATTTCTCTTTATCTGAAAGCAACTGTGCTCTTAGAATGTGAATCCCTTAACAGGTTCTAGAATTAACCTACTACCCATTTTAAGATGTTATAATTTTGGTACAAATGTGGAGGGTATGTTTGCATATTTTAGAGCAATATAAAATTAAAAGAGAAAAATGTGAATCCCAAAATATGATTTGGAAATGACATACAGTTTATTTTCAAATTACGTGATTTTAGTACATGTGTGGCATACATAAATGGATATGTTGAAACAATATGGATTGGAGGAAACAACAACAACAAAAGAACTGGGACAGGGAACTGACTGAAGCAGTAGAGTTCTTCCCCACAAAAAATAATCTTCTGCTTTGAAAAACTTTGAAAAGTCTCAGAAGAGGAAACAGGACATGTATGGCTGACTGCATGAACTTGGGAGGGGTGGGGGGCACGGAGGGGGAAATGAGTCTGGATTGAACTGAGAAGTGATGTATGAAATGCACACACAAAACTTCAGTAAAAGATAAAAAAATTAAAATTAAAATATGAAACAAATTGTGCTCACGTTGGTAGCACATATACTAAATTGGAACAATACAGAGAAGATTAGCATGGCCCCTGAACAAGGATGACATGCAAATTTGTGAAGCATTCTGTATTTTTAAAAAGAAACAAATAAATTAAAGACCCAAAAAAACATGGCTGGAGAGATGGCTCAGTGGTTAAGAGCACTGACTGCTCTGGCAGAGGACCCAGGTTCAATTCCCAGCACCCACATGGTGGCTAACAACCATCCATACGACATGCATGCACTTACATCCATGTAGGGAATGCATTCATCCACATAAAATAAAAATAATTTAAAAATTAAAAGCAATAGGGAAATATTGGCATGTTAAGTGGGGCTTAAGACTTATGAACAGCCTTGAATTTTAGCCAGTCATTGCTCTGAGCAGAGCAACAGTGACCATCTGCTGACCAGGAGCTCCCAGGCTCTGGCTGCTCAAGACTCCGGCTGGGAGGGGGCCAGCTGGGCAGGGCAGTTCCTCTTCATTTTCATCCTCACCGGCAAGTGTCCCTGGCCTGTTGTCCTCAGACTCCCTGAAGGTGAGCTGCAATCATAAGGCGCTGCTCTCTCAGCCCACCCTCCTTGACAGGACTGGATACTCCAGTGCACAGGTTGGAGTGGAGACCTCAGGACAGGCCTGGCCAAAACTCCCCATCAGCCTCCCCTCCTCCTTCCCACTGCTTCTGACAGAGCGGGTTTCAACCCCACCCACCTTGAATCCCAGGACCTCCTAATCTCCTTCCTGCCCACACTTTATTTCTGGCAGAGATATGACCCCTGAAACAGTATGCAGATGCATGTGCACACAGTGGGATTGCAGCCTGCATGTCGCCCAGATCAGGGCCTGCGTGGCCAGCGTGAGCACAGGTGCAAAGCAGGGTGCAAAGGTCACCTGGAATCGCACTGAAAACAGCCTGGGACATCTGGTGATGGCAAAGTTCTCTACCTTCCTTCTTAGCTAGGAAGAGAAAACATCGTTCCAGCAGGTGGGAGAGTAGTGGTTCTGGGAAAGTTCAGACAGAAAAAATAGAGAAAACATAGAGATGCTAACAGAACATTCACAGAAACATAGAGATGGATCCAGAACATTCACAGAAACATAGAGATGGTAACAGAACATTCACAGAAACACAGAGATGGATCCAGAACATTCACAGAAACATAGAGATGGTAACAGAACATTCACAGAAACACAGAGATGGATCCAGAACATTCACAGAAACACAGAGATGGTAACAGAACATTCACAGAAACACAGAGATGGATCCAGAACATTCACAGAAACATAGAGATGGTAACAGAACATTCACAGAAACACAGAGATGGATCCAGAACATTCACAGAAACACAGAGATGGTAACAGAACATTCACAGAAACACAGAGATGGTAACAGAACATTCACAGAAACACAGAGATGGATCCAGAACATTCACAGAAACATAGAGATGCTAATAGAACATTCACAGCCAGGCCCTGCAGGTGCCACTGGAGCCTGTGTCTTGACTCTGGAGAGCAGTGGCCCTGTCTTCCCTCCCTTCAGGGACACGGCTGGGCCCTCAGCACAAGTGCAGATATGTGCTGCAGTCAAAAGGCTGTGAGAGAGCTCAGCGGTTAAGAGCACCAACTGCTCTTGCAGAGGACCCAGGTTCCATTCCCAGCACCCACATGGAGGCTAAGAACCATCTTTAACTCTAGTTCCAGGGGAATCTGACGCCCTCTTCTGACCTCCACGGCATTGCACGACACGGGTGCACAAACCTACATGCAGACAGTACACTCATACACATAAAAAAAAATAATTTTTTTAAAAAAGGCTGTGAGAGACAATGCTATCCCATTATATGTAAGACCCAGGCTCCACCATATTGTGGTGTGAGAGGCTAGAATCCCAGGAAAGAGCCAGACTGGGCAATCAGCGAGTCCCTGATGATAGCAGGCCACTCATTCCCCAGTGAATAGGTTGAGCCCTGAATGCTAATTTGTTCAATGACCAGTTTACAGATTTGCCAAAAGCATTTAAAAATCTGTGCATTAAAGTCAGGTGATTGGCAGGGCCTAAAATTCCCATAGGACATAGGGCTCCGGGGCCTGGGGCCTCCATATTGTTCTGCTCCCCCATTCTTCCCGCCCCGAGCCAGGCATCCAGGCAGCTATAACTGGCTGTCCTGGTCCTCTCCTCCATCAGAAAATTCCCCTTCCACCCGTGTACTCCTCCTGCAGCAGGAGGGGCAAGCTCCTGAAATACCAAGAGGCCTGGAGACATCACGTCAGTAAGAACCACCAAACTCTCTGTAAAGACTTAAAAGAAACGGAAATATTGACCAATGTGCATATGTGAAATGCATTCTTTTTTAGTTTTTTTTCCCTTTTTTTTGGTATTTTTGAGGCAGGGTCTCCCTTTTAGTACCAGCTGTCCTGGAGCTCACTCTGTAGACCAGGCTGGCCTTGAACTCACAGAGATCCACCCACCTCTACCTCCCAGGTGCTGGGATTAAAGGCGCGCGCCACCACTACCGGCTGTGAAGTGGATTCTTAAATGTTTTTCTCAGAATTGAAAGAGCAGTCAGCTAGGAGCAGCCCCAAAACAGAGGAACTGTAGCCTACAGGACTGACTGAGGAAGTGAGGGGGGACGCCCTGCAGATGGAGCCAGGGACCACAGAAGGGGAGAGGAGGTGCCGAAGGTAGGGAGGAGGGGGAGCACAGACTAGTCCCGTGTGCACAGCCTTCTCAAGTCTCCATCGCCTTCCCACTCTGTGCCTCTTTGACCCTCAAACACTCTTGGGACATGCAAGGCAAGTCTTTCAATCACTTTTCCAGAAGAATCAATGTGCTTAGAGATGTGATTTTCCAGGATTATAAATTCCATCCTTTATAAACTTAAAGCCCAATTCTGGAGACTCTAACATCCATATTCTTTTCTGTCCCACAGTTAAACAGCCAAGTAGAGACCCAGACAATGGACCCTGGCTGCTTAGCTCTCCACTGTGTTCTTGGGGTCTCACCCATAGAGAGTACACAACAAAATCCTGAATGATTGCATGAATGAATAATGACAAAAGATCATGAAAGTAATTAATATATACTGTGTGGAGAATTATTTGGTTTCCAAGTATATCCAGTGGCTCTTCTTACTTAAAACATTCTTCAAAGTTAGCTTCAAAAAATCAATGCGCTTCAGCGGAACTAACAGTCCTTGCATAAAGTACTAAAAACTGAGAGAGAATGTTTGACCAAGTCAAGCTTTGCCAAAGGCAAAATGCAGAGTAGGTAGCTTGACCTTGTGACAGGAAACCAAGTGTGTAACCCAATCCAGGTCCTGTTTATCTTCGGATTCTTGGGCCACATGTCTCAAATATTCCAAGAAATTCTGCCTAGCCTGTTCCATGAGCTTTATAGAGGTGACTGTCAGAAAGGCTCACACTCTTCCTCACTGATGTCCAGATCTCATGCCTACGGCCCAGCCCGTCACTCCTGCCCTTCTGCCCCCTCTCCTGCGATACCTGCTAGCTGCCCCCCTCCTGCAATACCTGCTAGCTGTCCTCTGATCTCCACATGCATGTTGTGGAACACACATGGGCATGTACACATGCAGGCTCACACCCTCCCAGCCTCCCCCATGTACACATATGCATGCACACACAAAAACACACACAAATAAATAAATGTAATAAAAATGTTTAAATTTATGTTCGCCTGCTTTCCCTGCTTCAGGATGCCAGCTGTCCCCCAGACACTTAGATCCCATAGTCCCTGTGCCATGGATTTCTTCCAAGCTCAGAGAGGGCAGTTCCCTTAGTACCTTGGTTCTGCAGGGCTGCAGGGATGGGGTCCCTGTCCTTGCTTCCAGTGGGGAGATAGACTCCCGGGTGTGTGAAGAATCAAGCTCTCAGCACAGCTGGGCCTGAGCTCTGCTCTTTACTTGCCTCTGGTAGGTCATTCAGAACCTCAGCCCTTTGACGTGGGCTCAGATCAAATGGCCATTTTAAGTTCAGCTCCTTGAATATGGGTGTCACCTGTCACGAAGAAATGATGCTCAGTTATTTGTAGGCTTTGGCCACAGGAGGCTTAAAGATGAGCTTGTCTGTCCCAGTAAACCCTCTTGGGACTAGCCCGCCGTAGCTACCATATGTTCATCGGTATTCTCTAGATAAACAGAACCAGTAGGACGTGGGCGTTTACATACATACACAAGTGTGTTCTAAGGAGCTGGCCCTCATGACCTTGGATGCTGGCTGAGATTTGTAGTGCGGGCAGGTAGGCTGCAACCCCAGGAACAACTGGTGCACAGGCCATATCCAAGTGCTCTGGACACAGAATTTGCTCTCCTAGGTGAGACCTCAGCCTTTTTTCTATGAAGACTTTTTAAAATTTTTTTATGTGTATGAATGTACTGTCTGCATGTAGGTTGGTGCACCTGTGTCATGCAATGCTGTGGAGGTCAGAAGAGGGTGTCGGATTCCCCTGGAGTCAAAGATGGTTCTTAGCCTCCATGTGGGTGCTGGGAATTGAACCTAGGTCCTCTGCAAGAGCAGTCACTGCTCTTAACCGCTGAGCCATCTCTCCAGCCCCTCTATGAAGACTTTTTAACTGATGAGGTCACCTGTGTCATGAAGGTGTTATGGTTTAAATCTGAAAATTTTGTCAAACATTCATGCATTAAAGGCTTCCTGCCTAACACAACCATGTTCCGAGGTGGGATATGACTGGATCATAAGCACTCTCATGTCATCAACGGATTCTCCCATTGATTGAGTTATATGTTAATAGATCCATCTGCAACTTTAGGAGATGTGGCCACATCAGGTGAGGCAGCCGCTGGGGCGTAGTTTTGAAGGATGTGCTTTGTCCCTTTCTTGTCTCCTCTTTGTGTTCGGACCACCATGAGGCTGGGCCGTTATGATGGTCTGTCTTACCACAGCCCAGAAGCAATGGCACAAAGTGACCATGGACTAAAAAAGCTTCTGAGATGTAAGCCAAAATATTATATTTATAGTGTTGGGAATGGAACCCAGGGCCTTGGCACATGTCAGGAAAGCACTCTGGCATTGAGTTGTATCCACAGCTCTGTAGGTTCCCAAATCCATCTTTTTGGATCATTAAGTTAGATTTTGCTCAGATCTTCTGTCACAGTGACAGATGTTAAGCTAGCACAGAGTATAATTTGCTTTACTCCAACTCTATTGACATAAATACTAATTTCATCTTAAAAAGTACATTTAGAGTGACATGTAGGCTATTTGTCAAAATCACATTTGAGCAAATATCTAGATACCATGACCTGGCTGAGCTAGAAAATAAAAGGTCATCAGAGATCTGTTTACCAGAGTCTGGAGATCAGGCTGTGAGTCACATAAAAGGCAAGAAAGAGATACTGAGTTCGCCGGTCCTAGGAACCCAGTTGTCATCCCTCCTGCCCAGGTCCCCAATGTAAAAAGCATCCAGTTCCAGCTCCCACGTCTCTTCTAGCCATTCGTGACTTCTGAGCTGAGGTTTGGGAGACCGTGGGTAGACACACCACCTCCATTCCTCCCAGTTGCGTCCCATGAAGCCCCAAATCTGTGATGCTGCCCTAGAAGCTTTGAGCACAGTGAGATGCTGGGAGCTTGGCCACACTGCACTGTAAGATGGTTGGCTACGTAGGCTATACAACTAGACTGAGAAATCTTCAGATGGAACCAAGCAGGATTTTGCTAGTATAGACGAAAGAAACAGCTTCCCAACAGTCCTCCTTTGGACAGATTACATACTCTCTCACTTCTTCCCGCATCATCTTCCTTTAATGTCTTCCCTGTCATAAACTGGTCAATAAGCCAATTCCAGTAAATCTCTATTTTAGAGCCTTAAGTCACCAGTATCCTTCAGTTTACCTCCTATTCTCTGTATCCCTAAAAATCCAGGGCCACAGAACTCATTAGTCCAAGCTTACAGAGAAATCCAATTATGTCATGAGCATAGGACTTTTACTTTGATGAACAGTTCAGCTTAGGATACATTGAGAGCTACTGCATTAGGAGAAAAGTAAGGATGTCTTCATTACCAATTTTCCAGTGTGTCTTCTACAGAGGCTTCCTTATGAGGCTTGGCTTTAGGTCTGAGGCCTGAACTTAGCACCTCACATGTGACACGCTTTTGCTCTACCATAAGGAACATCTCCAGCCCTCTCAGGAATTTTATGGATTAGCCTTGAACTGGCCTGGAGTAATTTGCCATGGCAGACACTGGGAAAATACATGAAGGCTGAGGCTGCTTTGGAGGGAAATGCATTTCGGTCAGGAGTGGGAGCCAGGAGCACTTCTGTTGAAGGGAGGGATCACAGGGCTGGGAAACTGGTTCTTCACATTCTCACTGTAGGAGGATTTCATTCCCACCCATGACGTCATGAGCATGCTGTGTCAGAAACAACCAGATGTGTTTGTGTTTTTCCACAGTGTCAGAATTTATTGACTAACAATTCAAAAGCTACATCCATTTTATTGGCTTCAGTTTCCCGAATACTGCTAATATCACATGGCCATTAATGCTGCCATGGGTTTCCCTTCTAGTCTTAACTATTAATATTAACTCTCAGATGATACTTTTTGTTTTACATTGTAACACATAACACACGCACATACACAAACACATACACACTACAGAAAGGGTAACAAAAAGGGGATGGGGATTAAGGATGCTGTATTTTTTTCAGAGAGGCTCCCCTGAACTCTGAGCCAAGGAAAAGCCTTAGTATGGGCCAAGAAAAAGGCTCTGTAGGGTACCAGATAAGAAGCCTTAAAACTGGGGCTGGAGATATCGCTGAGGTTTAGAACACCGGCTGCTCTGGCAAAGGACCTGGGTTCGATTCCCAGAACACATGTGGCAATTATCTGTAACTCCAGTTCTAGGGAATCTGATGCCCTTTTCTAATTTCTGAGGACATTGTATGATATCGGTGCAATTACATGCATGTAGGCAATACACTCATACACATTAAAAAACTAAATAAAATGATTTTTTTTAAAAAGAAGCACTCGAGCTGGGAGTGGTGGCTCACGCCTTTAATCCTAGCACTCAGGAGGCAGAGGCAGGCAGATCTTTGTGAGTTCAAGGCCAGCCTGGTCTACAGAGTGAGTTCTGGGACATCTAGGGCCACAGGGAGATCCTGTCTCGAAAAGACAAAAAAAAGAAAAGTGTTCAAACTTTCAGACACAGAGCTGTTCAGGGTGCAGGCAGATACAGGTCCCCATGGCAAGCTGGTTCAGAGTGTCAGTTTGAGGTGGTGTGTGTCACAGACAGATGAAACTGTGAGCGAGCCAGAGCCCTGGATAGAGATGTTCTTCACTATGGAGATTTTCTGTTATGAGGCTTCTGACCACTGACTGGGTGATGGGTCAACAGGTCTACCCCATCTCTGTCTTGGGTCATGTCCTGGGCTGCTCCTTCTTGCACAGTCCCAGGTAAGGGGGTTTGCCTCTGATTTGATTGATGGGCTAGTGTGTCTGGTGTCTCTCATGTAGTTTGATGTCGTCCCAGATGCCATTATTATTTGGCACAAATAAATTATTAATTTGTGTCTTCTGGTACACTGGCAAGTGATGGTTGAGTATAAGTCTTAACACTTATACTCAACAGAGTGACCCAGAGTGACTCATCTGCTTCTTACATGATCTCCTCTTTAATTTTTTCTATGAAGAGTATAATTAGGAGGAATTGGTGAGGGATTGGGGGGAATAGCAATAATTCCAAGACAATACTCATGTGCGGAAGTATCAAAAAAATGTGTGTGGAGACTGGCTTTAGAAGCCTGGTAGACCTCTGGCTTCCAGAAATATTTGAGGACTTGGAGGACAGGATGGAGTAGGCAAACGGATGCATCATCTCCACAGGGCACACAGGGCTGTTCATGTAGCTGGGAAAACAGGGGATGACTTGCACTTAGGCAAGGTGGAGACTCCTCACTCCATCCTTCCTCCCTTGCATTCTGAGACATAATTCAGTTCCAGATGCCTGTCCCTAAAATGGACTAAAAAATCTTGCATAGTACAGAAGGTACCTATGACACTGGTGAAGAAAGTAAAGATAGCTCAGAAGAGGAAGAAAGGGACAGAATATGATTGTCCAGAGCTGCCTGCCAGGTCTCCCTAAAGCTGCTGCAGATGAGGGACCAGGGGCTGAAAGGGCATTTGGGACGTTCTATTGCAAACTCTGGGATCAAGACGTTGGAAGCGTGAAGCTAGAAGGGCTTGAAATGCTGTGAGTGACAGGACCAAGACCCAAAGTAAACCTGGCAAACCCAGAGGTACAGACAGAGAAGTGCCAAGGCTTTATTCTTCTCAACCCAGGCCTCAGAGGCACCTTGAGGCCACAGGCACTCCAGCCCTGAAATTCCCAGCAAGGTTGATGAGGTCATTGCGGTTGTAAGTAGCTGTGGTCGGTCCTGAGAAAGTGTGGGCAGTACCCTGGTCTGCTCAGGCACAGCCTCTCTACCTCCCAGTTGGGACTCCTGAGTAAGGAGATCCTGAAAGGGCAGGGTCCCCCCAAGTCTTAACACAGGGCTCCTCCACCACCCTGAGAGCAAGTGGAGCTAAGGAGATGCTAGGACATTGGGTGTGCGTGGACCCAGGCACGGGAGCAACTGGGAGCCAGCTTCTCAAGTGGACTACCTCCCCCTCTCCTCACCTGACCCAGGATTGTGCTGGGGAGAAAAGACTTCTTTGCTTACCTTTTACTCTGCTGAGTGCCCTATAATAAAAAACTAACATACAAGAGAATACGTATAGTTAATTTCATGTTGTTTCATGAGCCATGGGCACCTTCAAGGGCAGAGGGTTAATCTGATGACAACCAGCTGAGGGAACTTCAGGCCTGCTTACCCACATTCTTCAATTTGTCTCTGAGTTTTCTGACATGAAGGTGTTTCATTTGCCACAGGTAAAGAGAAGAGATGGTCATTCTTTTCATTCTTTGTTATTTTACTTATTCTTTTTATTGTCTATGTATTGCCTGCACCTGTGTCATGCAGTGCCCCCAAAGATCAGAAGAGGGCATCAGATTTCCTGGATTTGGAGTTACAGATGGTTCCTAGCCACCATGTGGGTGCTGTGAACCAAACCCAGGTCCACTGTAAGAGCAGCCAGTGCTCATAACCACTGAGTCATCTGTCCAGGCCCGAGATGGACTTTCTTGAATGGAGGCATTGCCACTCACTTCAGGGGAGAAGGGTGAGAAGGAAAGTGATCTCCAGGGTCTTGGTAAGTGTCCCCAAAGGTTGGCATGCTAAAGGCTTGGTCATTAGTCCATGACACCATTGGGCAGTGGCAGAACTTTGAAGGGAGGCCTCATAGGGACTCAGTGAGATTGGCGAGGAGGTGGCCTTGAAGTGGATATTGGAACCCCAGCCCCTCAGCCTTCTCTCTGTTGCCTCCCAAATACCATGAGGTCAGCCACTTCCTCAGCCTCCCGCCATGATGTACTGTGCTACCACAGGCTCGGTATTTTGTCACAGGAATGGAAAACTGACTCACAAGTCATATTCCCACTGTTCTTTTCTTACATGCCACAGAGCCATGTTTGGGAGTAGCATTTTCTAAATACAATCAATAACAGTAGGCATATTTTTTCCTGCATTTAAATTTCTATACTTTCTTCTAGGGTAGGTGTTGAAAGCATTAAACTTGCACCAATTTTTTGAATTTTTTCTCCATATTATGCAGTTGTTCCCAGACGGTTCTTAGCCGCCATGTGGGTGCTGGGGATCGAACCCGGGTCCTCTGCAAGAGCAGTTGGTGCTCTTAACTGCTAGGCTATCTCTCCAGCCCTCGCATGGTAATATCTTAATGAAACCCACTGTTATATATGATCAATATATGCTAAAATCATTTAAAAACTACATATCCTACGCTTAATCATAAGGACCAAGTTGTAAGGCAAACTGAGCAATATCTATGTTATATACCCCTTCCCCTGAAAGCAACTGTGCTCTTATAATGTAAATCCCTTAACAGGTTCTAGAATTAACCCACCGCTTATTTTGGGACTTTGTAACCTTGGTATATGGGTGGAAGATATGTAGGCATACTTTAGAGTAATATAAATTTAAAAAGGAAAAATGTGAATTCTGAAATATGATATGGAAATGAGAAACAGTTTGTGTACAGATGATATAACTTTAGTATAGGTGCGATGTATATATGCATATGTTGAAGTGGTACAGATTGGAGGGAACAACAGCAGAGGAACAGAGACAGGGAAGCGACTGAAACAGTAAAGTTCCCCCAAGGACAATAATCCTCTGCTTTGAAAAACTTTGAAAAGAATCAGAAAGAGATACAGGGCAGGAATGGCAGGGTGCATGAACTCAGGTGGGGTGGGGGGCATGGAAGGGGAGATAAGTCTAGATCGGAATGAGAAATGATGTACAAAATGCACAAAACTTCAATAAAAATGTTTAAAAAAATACCAACCTGTCTTATAGTCTTATCTCTATATTTTTTACCTAACAGATGACTTTTACACGTGGGTTAACCTGAATCCTACACACAAAACAGGCTTCAAAATTTGAGTTAAAGTGAGAGAAAGATGTAACTTGTATTTCTGATAATTACAGAAAAGGACCTTGCTTCTGAATGCTTTGCTATTATACTGAACTCTACAGCTCATGAATATTAATAACCTGCAGTAATGAAGCCAAAGTTTGAAAACACCCAACCTGATTAACTAGGAGAAGGGTCATGTGCACCTTGGAAGAATGGGTCATTTTTTTTCTCCCATGAGATCTTACAAAGGTAGGACCCGCTGACCTTGGGCACAACTGGGGATAGGGGGTCCCCTCCCTAGAGAGGAAGAGGGGAAATAACCACTCTTTAAGGAAAGTTCATTGTGGACTGGGGCAAGAAACTTTCAATTACTCCTGCCATTCCAGGGAGAACATTGCAGGAACAGGCAGAGGTCAGAGGAATGGGGAACCTTCCTGCTCAGAGTGGGGTGCAGCTGGGGTGCACCTTCCCAGGAGTCTTTGGTCAGCAGGAGAGCCCAGTGCTGGGCTCCTGGTAGAGTGATATGGAAAAACTGTCAAAAATAAACCTCAGGTATCATATGCCCCAGCCTTCAACAAGGGGTACAATGTAAAATGACAGGAAGAAACGGCCTTTGCAGATGCCAGGTCGAGGAGATGGAGAGACGCTGGCAACTAAGAGATCCGTCTGCCTGGAAAAGGCAGGTCACAGATGCAGAAGTCCTGAATGGAAGCTTGATGGGGTTATATCATTTTCCTCTAAGCTTTGGGGAAGAGCTAAAGTGTTTAAATGAAGGTTGGAATCCTGTCTTGAATTGTTTTATGATGTGGTTTGTCAAGTTGGGGCCACAGAAGGCAACAGAGAGGGAGAATAGTCTATGTGTGTATGCCACCCAGGGCAACACGCGAACAGACCAGGGTAGTCAGGAGGCAGAAGTCAGGAACCAGGGGAGAGAGTCGCTATGTTATTAGGGGTGGGGTACTGGGTGCTGGGAAGTCAGCAATTCGTGTTCACTATAGATGATCAGGAAGCTCTGCCCAGACACCCAGCAGCCCTGCAAGTAAACCTAGGACCAGGGTCTCCAGTGTCCTAGAAAACTCAAGGATTTCTCGGTGCTCAGAGCTTTGGGGGCCAGCTTGGAGCATGACAGGAGTCCCAGCAGGAGGCACTGAGCCCCTGGTACAGGCTCTGTGTGGAGGAGGAACCTCTGTGCTCCTTGGGAGTGTTCCAACTCAGCTTGGCACATTCCAGGACCTCTTACTCTGTTCCCTACTGTAGACGCTCTGAGCTGGTCTGTGGGACTTGAGGTCACTCACTGAAGTTCTGCTTAGGAACCACTGTTGCTCCGAGTGTGGGGTCTTCACTTAAACACCCCAGGACTCTGCTGGAGAGGGCTCAGACCCTCGACTTAGGCTCTGGCTTCCAACCAAGTTGCAAAGGCCTACGCTGCTCCCGGTGAGGACCAACTCTCAGTACATCCAAGGAGGAAGCTCCTGGCTTGTCTTACCTTGATAAACACCAGGGGAATGTGACTGGAAATTTGGACATGCCGAAATGAAGCTCTTAACTGCTTTCTTTCAGCCACAAAGGAAAAGTTTTAAACTTTATCAATATACAGATAATCCATAGTATACGTAGGGTCCAATACTATCCAGGATATGTGGGGACCGGATCGGGCTGAAATCCCCTTCTGGAAGCTGTCCCCAAGAAGTTGTGTGGGGTCCCCTTCCACCCTGTCCTGTCCCAGGCTTGGCAGGACACACTCACCCTGACTCCAGGCTCCACCCTACAGCCCCTCACCTCTTTCTCTCTGATTTTTTGCAATTTTGGGGTTGCTCCAGCCCCACAGAAAAGGCATCCTATCCTGGATTGGCCTGTGACCTGAGCCTTCGTATCTGGTCCCAGTCTCTTCTAAAGGATCTTTCTCCGTGTGTGTATGTGTGTGTGTGTGTGTGTGTGTGTGTGTGTGTGTGTGTGTGTACCTGTGTGTGCACATGCATGTTTGTGCGTGTGCACTTGTATGCATGTGTGTGCTGGGACTGTTTCCAGAGTCTTGCATGGGGCTCACCTTCAGTCTGCTGGGCACTGCAACTCACCCTTCCCTCCATGCCTCAGCAATATGTAGGCCCAGCCCAGGTCCTCATCTCCTTTCTGCCTTTTTCTTTTTTTTTTTATTAATTTTTTTTTATTTATTTCTGTATGTGTATGAATGTACTGTCTGCATGCAAGCCTGTGCACCCGTGTCGTGCAACGCTGCGGAGTTCAGAAGAGGGTCTCGGATTCCCCTGGAACTGGAGTTCTCCTGGAATTGGAGTTTCAGACGGTTCTCAGCCGCCATGTGGGTGCTGGGGATCGAACCCGGGTCCTCTGTAAGAGCGGTCGGCGCTCTTAACCGCTAGGCCATCTCTCCAGCCCCCTTTCTGCCTTTTTCCTGTGCCCCTGACCCCCCATTTCTGTTCCCTCAAGTGTGGGTGCCACAAAGCCTCCACTCTACTGAGCTTGAGAGCTGCCTGTGGACTCTAATGGCTCTGGCTGGGAGGAAATCCAGGTTAGGTGACCTAAAGACCAGTCCAGTTCCCACAGCGGTGCTGGAGACTAGCTGTCAACAGAGTGTTGCATGAAGGATGAGGGAGCTGCCAGGAACCTGTGCTTCAAGACCCCACCGTCCCTGCAGCGACCTCCTCCTGGGACCCTTCCCACGGCCACTGCAGTCTTCCCTACACATAGGCATGGAGGCAATGGGGAAAGGGGAGGTCAGTTTATTCCAGAGGCCCAGGCCCTTCTGCTGGACAGAGGGAGCACTGTCCAAAGCGTCACTCCCAGTACTGACGTGCACTGGGCCACCGCATCCCACACCTGTGCCTGTTGCACCGGTGTCGGCAGTGTCTTTAATGACCTTCTGAGCTGATCCTGATCAGCATGTCTCTGTTTTCTGTGGGGACTCTGACAATGACTGAGCACAGGCAGTCTCACGTCCAGATAATGTTTGTCCAGTGTCAGCACTTCCGGCACCAAGTCTGCTACTTTGAGAGTAGAAGTAAATGGTGGAGATGCATAATGGAGGATGGCAGTGGTCAGCACTCTGCAAGGGGTCAGGGTTCAACCTCAGCAGGGGCACATGCTCACCCAATTCTACCACCCGTGCGTAAACATTTCTGGAGAGGAGTTTAATTCTGTGAATTGCAATGAATCCTAAAGAATTTACTAAGAACGTCTCAATTCACACCCTGCCCTGGGCATACCACAACTCTAGTCTGCTCCAGGTTTGGAGTTATCAAGGCGAGTTAGGTCTAAGTTATAGTCCAGAAGTCACTTAACCTTTCCAAGTCTCATCTCAAAATATTACCTTTGGTGAGAACTAATTAATATTAAAAAATGTTTAACATAATGAACACTCAGTATGTGCTCAAACCATGATGATGAGTATCACTATGTTTACTATAATATTAGTTCATGCTTAGAACAGTTAATAAATACAGAATTTTTTAAATTTCTGTATGTGTATGAATGTACCGCCTGCATGCAAGTTTGTGCACCTGTGTCGTGCAATGCTGGGGAGGTCAGAAGAGGGTGTCGGATTCCCCTGGAACTGGAGTTCTCCTGGAATTGGAGTTTCAGACGGTTCTCAGCAGCCATGTGGGTGCTGGGGATCGAACCTGGGTCCTCTGTAAGAGCAGTCGGCGCTCTTAACTGCTAGGCCATCTCTCCAGCCCAATAAATACATAAAATTATGATCGACTGGAGTTCCCCTTTTCATTGGGGGATTTGTTCCCAGACAAGCAGTGAATTGCTGGAATTCTAGTTAGCACCGAGCCCTGTGTCTAAATACTTCTCTTCCAAATGTACTTACAATGCCAGGCATTGTGGCGCATGCCTTTAATCCCAGCACTCAGGAGGCAGAGGCAGGGGGATCTCTGTGAGTCCTAGGCCAGCCTGGTCTACAGACCAAATGTACTTACATTCCTTGATAAGGTTGTTCTATGAATTAGACACGGGCAGTGAACAACTGACATGGCAGAACAGCCACACCAACACACTACAATAAACGCTACATGGTTGTGATCTCTCTTTCTCAAAATACCTTATGGCACTGCACCACCTTCCTCCTCCATGTGAGATGACAGGATGCCCTGATGATGGGTGGACGTGAGGTGAGTGATGGACTTGTGACTCGGGGTTGGGCTACTAATGCATGAAGGTAGGACTTGAACCTAGGACAGCATTGCTGTGAGGCCCGATCTGGTCAAGACATCTATCTGTCTACGAAGTCGGAGCAGACGCAAAGCTCTAGTGTGAATTCATTAGATAAGGTGAAGATTCACACCCAGGCACGGCACGAGGGAGTTGGGATTAAAGCGGTGCACAATTTGAAGTTTATGATTATTCATGTCTGGAAGTTTCCATTTCCAGACCATACTTGCTCCCAGGAGGTTGCTTTTTCCCGGATAGTCTGGCTGTCCTGAGTGCTTTCAGACCTGGAGGATCCCAGGTCCTAGTTAGTCCCCATCAGAGTGGCAAAGACCTCTCATCAGCACCCCTGTGGACGGCAGGAAGCCTCCAGTCTTGCATCAGCAGTCATTCTCAACTCCCCGTGCAGCTGCATCTGAGGAAGAAAGCTGCCTGTGTTAAGGTCCCCAGAAAGCTGCCTGCTCGAGTGGCTGGCTGTGAACGAGCATCTTGTGCTGGGTCGCTGAGGGCTCCATGGTCGACTAGTTTTAATATGGGATTGCTCCAGGCCCTCGATGTTGCTCAGGACAGGTATTTTCATGAATGGCAGTCACCCTGAGTACTTCCCTTGGTTCTACGTGGACCCAGGAACATTTTCCCTCCATTGCTGGCCTGCTCTCGCTCCACACCCCATTTCCATCCAGACGCTCCGTGCCCACAGATAGATCCGACCTACTGAGCTCTGCCACTTTGTGGGTCAGAGCAGTACATCTAACACCAACAATAATGGAGTTATGGGATATGACGTTAGAGAGAGGTAAGCTGAGGGCGCTGTGCCTCCAAGACAGAAAGATAGAAGCCGCTTTCTTGTACAACCCATCTGGTGTCACGTAGACTGCCATATTCCCCCTTTGGCCCATAGATAGCCCTGTCTCTGAGAAAAGCAAGGCTCTCACTTGTGTGTAACAGTTCAGTAGCTTGGGACCCTGTCTGTGGTCATCATAGGCACGGCCCCATTCCAACCACGTGGTACATGCCGTACAACAGGGTTCTTCATGGTGTCAGACCCCCTACCAGGTGACCAGCCGCTCCTGTGGGCCTGTGTTGATCACTGAAGCATGAGTTTGGTCTGTCTCTTCTTGCTGAGGAGAGACAAATCCAAGTTCCCTTCCAGGGACCCCAGGCCCAGTAATGCCTGCCTGTGGTGACCTCCTAGACCTATTAAGGGTCCCCCTCACCTCTGTCTCCCCAACATCCCCTTTAAGGGGCCTCTACAGTCCCTGGGAAGATAGTCTCGTGCCTTCAGCCCTGCCTCATCTCTGTCTAACTGCCCCCATACCCTTGGGTCATTGACCACCATCCTGTTCAACATGTGAAGTTCATAAGGATATAAATAGGCAGATTTTTGTCTTTTTCTGTGTCATCGGGACCCTGGAAGGATATGGAGGAGATAGTAGGTATCTAGTAAACTTGCAGGGACGGTGCACCAGAGCTCAGTTGCTGTCCCAGGTTAGATACAAGGGGTCCTGTCGCCAGGACAGGAATCCCAGCCACCCACACCCTGCCTTTCTGTGGACCAGCAGTGGAAATGAGGACATGGTCCAGTAGGAAGAACCTCCTGAGAGTGACAAATAGGGAGTTTAAGTGCAAAAACATGGAGTCACTGATACTGGGGGTTCCAGAGAACTGAAGGTAAGAGATGGGGTCCAACACAAGCTCTACAGCCAGGCGGTTTGCCCAAGCCGCAACTGGCCAGTCTCAGCTGAGCCTCCCTGGAAGAGAAGGCCTGTCTAAACAGGAAGTTCAGCACCCAGATGCTGATGTGTCTTTGATAAGTGCTAAGCCCTTTGGAGACTCTTTTCCCCAAGTATTTTCTTTGTGGGGTGAACGACCTAGCTCTCCGCCAGAAAAATGGCTTCTGATCTTCCCAGCCCAAGCTCCATACTCCAGAAGAAAAGAGACAGACCAGAGACAAGAGAGACAGGAAGAGAAGGAGGGGCACGGAACACAGGAATACCAGGAAGAAAAGTAAAGAGTAAAGGAGAAAAAGAACAGAGGCAGAGGCAGCGGCGGGAAGAGGCCAGGGAGAGCTGGGTGCCTGTGAAGTTTCTCTAACGTAAATCTCCTGAACACGCAGAACTTGTAAAGGCTGACGACGCTTTAAAGGGATGACCTAGGAGGCCGCAGGGCCTCCCCTTCTGACAGCTCCTGCCTGCAAAGAATCCAGGCAGAAGTGCGTCCCCGTGGAAGTGTCTCCCGTGGGACCCTCGGGACCAGGCAGAAGTGCGTCCCTGTGGAATTGTCTCCCGTGGGACCCTCGGGACCAGTCAGAAGTGCGTCCCTGTGGAAGTGTCTCCCGTGGGACCCTCAGGACCAGGCAGAAGTGCGTCCCTGTGGAAGTGTCTCCCGTGGGACCCTCAGGACCAGGCAGAAGTGCGTCCTTGTGGAAGTGTCTCCCGTGGGACCCTCAGGACCAGGCAGAAGTGCGTCCCTGTGGAAGTGTCTCCCGTGGGACCCTCAGGACCAGGCAGAAGTGCGTTCTTGTGGAAGTGTCTCCCGTGGGACCCTCGGGACCAGGCAGAAGTGCGTTCTTGTGGAATTGTCTCCCGTGGGACCCTCAGGACCAGGCAGAAGTGCGTCCTTGTGGAAGTGTCTCCCGTGGGACCCTCAGGACCAGTCAGAAGTGCGTCCCTGTGGAAGTGTCTCCCGTGGGACCCTCAGGACCAGGCAGAAGTGCGTTCTTGTGGAAGTGTCTCCCGTGGGACCCTCGGGACCAGGCAGAAGTGCGTCCCTGTGGAGGTGTCTCCCGTGGGACCCTCGGGACCAGTCAGAAGTGCGTCCCTGTGGAATTGTCTCCCATGGGACCCTCAGGACTAGTCAGAAGTGTGTCCTTGTGGAAGTGTCTCCCATGGGACCCTCAGGACCAGTCAGAAGTGCGTCCCTGTGGAAGTGTCTCCCGTGGGACCCTCAGGACCAGGCAGAAGTGCGTTCTTGTGGAAGTGTCTCCCGTGGGACCCTCGGGACCAGGCAGAAGTGCGTCCCTGTGGAGGTGTCTCCCGTGGGACCCTCGGGACCAGTCAGAAGTGCGTCCCTGTGGAATTGTCTCCCATGGGACCCTCAGGACTAGTCAGAAGTGTGTCCTTGTGGAAGTGTCTCCCATGGGACCCTCAGGACCAGTCAGAAGTGCGTCCCTGTGGAAGTGTCTCCCGTGGGACCCTCGGGACCAGTCAGAAGTGAGTCCCTGTGGAATTGTCTCCCGTGGGACCCTCAGGACCAGGCAGAAGTGCGTTCTTGTGGAAGTGTCTCCCAGGGGACCCTCAGGACCAGTCAGAAGTGCGTCCCTGTGGAAGTGTCTCCCGTGGGACCCTCAGGACCAGGCAGAAGTGCGTCCTTGTGGAAGTGTCTCCCGTGAGATCCTCAGGACCAGTCAGAAGTGCGTCCTTGTGGAAGTGTCTCCCATGGGGACCCTCAGGACCAGGCAGAAGTGCGTCCTTGTGGAAGTGTCTCCCGTGGGACCCTCAGGACCAGTCAGAAGTGTGTCCTTGTGGAAGTGTCTCCCATGGGACCCTCAGGACCAGTCAGAAGTGCATCCTTGTGGAAGTGTCTCCCATGGGACCCTCAGGACCAGTCAGAAGTGCATCCTTGTGGAAGTGTCTCCCGTGGGACCATCAGGACCAGTCAGAAGTGCATCCTTGTGGAAGTGTCTCCCGTGGGACCCTCAGGAACAGTCAGAAGTGCGTCCTTGTGGAAGTGTCTCCCGTGGGACCCTCAGGACCAGTCAGAAGTGCGTCCTTGTGGAAGTGTCTCCCGTGGGACCCTCAGGACCAGTCAGAAGTGCGTCCTTGTGGAAGTGTCTCCCATGGGACCCTCAGGACCAGTCAGAAGTGCGTCCTTGTGGAAGTGTCTCCCATGGGACCCTCAGGACCAGTCAGAAGTGCGTCCTTGTAGAAGTGTCTCCCATGGGACCCTCAGGAACAGTCAGAAGTGCGTCCTTTCGGAAGTGTCTCCCATGGGACCCTGAGGACCAGTCAGAAATGTGTCCTTGTTGAAGTGTCTCCCATGGGATCCTAGGACCAGTCTCTAGTGCTTCCCTCTGGACAATGAAAGCCCTCACCCCTCAGGAATCAAGGTCCTGGGCACCACAGCAGCCCCCAAATTGCCTTGTACTTGGTAACCTCTAAAAACCACAGGAGCCCAGCTAAAATTCCTGCCACACCACTGCTGGCCATGCAGCCCCTTGCAGCTGTCTGACCTTGAAGAGGCCTTCAATACCCTGAGCTTTGGCTTCTTCATCTCTAAACCAAAGAGAACAAGAGTATCTATCTAACCTTTAAGGTTCCTGACAAGGCTCAGAAGGAGGGGTTGGAGAGATGGCTCAGCAGTCAAGAGCACTGGTTGTTCTTGCAGAGGATCTGGGTTTAGGGTCCCAACACCCACTAACTACTGTCCATAACTCCAAGTTCCAGGGGATCCAACATCCTCTTCTGACCATAGGCATTGCATGACTCTGCTATACCTACATACATGCAGGCAATACACTCATACATATAAAATAAAAATAAATAAAAATATGCTCAGAAGGAATAGTAAGGTGAGACTGAGGTATCTGTTAACAGAACACTCTGAAAATCAGAGTGCTCAGGACACAGGGCCGAGGACACAATGGAGAAGTCTGCCAACTGCCACCTGTCCCTAAAGCTTAGCCAGAGGACTTCCTGGATGAATATATAGAAGAGAAGGTAGTCGCATGAGAGCCCTTTTCAGGTAGATAGTGAGGACATGGAGGCAGAAGCTGGGACCGTCTCTGCCTGAACCAAAGGCTCATTGATCTCCGCCATCTTGTCTTTTCTGACAAGTGGGAGTTTAGACACAGCATTTAAGTTATTTAAAGCAAACGTGGCAACGCTTTTCTGCAGTACGAACCAGCGTATTCATATTGGATACCACAACTGATTCTCTCTGAACGAGGCACAAAGAACCAGGGGCTACTTGAACATAAGATCTGCGGTACTGTCCGTGGCTCTGATAACCAAGATCGCCGCTAACGCCTGGGTGGTTCACACGGTGTACCTACAGTTTACAAAGGGCTGGTTCACATTCTCAGTAGAATGTGAGAGATTTCAAATGTTCAGAATGGTGCACAATGTACATTTATGAATTATTTCTGGAAGTTTCCATTTGATTTTGTTTTTCCATTTGATATTTTTTAGGAATTTGGTTGAAGGTCTGAAAGGACAGAAAATAAAACCAAAAAATAAGAGACCTCATGTAGTCAAACCTGACAGAAATGTCCCATACTCCCCCCAGGCAAAGGATTACATTTAGAGGGTCAGCCAAGAGGCAGATTAACATTCCAGAGATGGACCATCTCCTTTGATCTTGCGATCTCATGATTCCCTTGCTTCGTAGCCCTGGTCACCACAGCATGAAGTCCCATATCTTTATAACGAGAGTGAATGTCCAGGGTCCAGAGCCCATGTGTCCTTTATCTTAAGGCTGTCACCCTGCAGCATCACGTCACACTTAGTGGCAGTTAGGAATGTGCATGCTTGAGGTCCATCTGGAACTTCTGAATCAGAGGCTGAGCACTGGGATTTCTACAGAGCTTCAAAAGTACGGCTTCCCACATTCCACTCCTAGGGCTGATCTCAGTGGTCATAATGTACTGTAGTTTGAAACCTGAAGTGGTCCCAAAACATCCATATGCTGAAGACTTGATGTCCAGGGTGGTGCTTTGGGAAGCGGGGGATCCTTTGGGAGACAGGAGCTGATGAGAGTCCTTTGTCCATTGGGGTGCCCTGGAAGGAGGCTAAGGGGCCCTGTCCCTTTTCTTCTCCTGCTATGGGATGTGAGCAGTTTTGCTCCAACACGTGCTTCTGTCTCCCGAGGATGCAGAGCACCGGAGTCAGTTATTTATGGACTGGAACCTTAAAAACTGTGACTCAAAATAATCCTTTGTCTTTACATAATAATCACTTCCAATATTGTGTTATAGTGATGGAAACCCGACAGCTAACACAACATAGAGGGGCTACATTCATGATGCTTGCTAACAAGCAGCCCGGGGGTAGGGGGTGGGTGGGGTGGGTGGGGGACGGCGCTGACTTCCTTCTAGAGGAGCTGTCTGTTGCTTCTGGGCTAGTTTTCACCTCACTTTGCTCTCCTGTATTTCTTTTCCTAGATCTTGTTAGGTTTTGCCTTCTTTTCCTGTCACTCTGCTTCCCAGCCAATAGTTGAGGGGACTCACTTCTTTCCCAGTGTTTTGGGGGAGAGGGGGATGTCTAAACAGAAGACTGGTGAGCGTATCTTTGTCAGGGGGGGTTATACATGTCTAGTGAAAAGAGAATCTTGCCAGGCGTGGTGGTTGCACGCCTTTAATCCTAGCACTTGGGAGGCAGAGGTAGGTGGATCTCTGTGAGTTCAAGGCCAGCCTGGTGTACATAACAAGCTCCAGGCTAGCTGGGACTAAAGGGACATCTTGTCTCAAAAAAAGACAAAAAAAAAAAAAAAAAAAAGAGAGTGAGAGAGAGAATCTTCCATTTTTCTCAGTGCTGTGTCTGTTTTCTGAGAAGTGACAGTTTTTATAGTAAACTGACTAAGCTGTATTACTTATTTTAAATAATGAATATTGTAGCTTGTGTTAATAGAATGTTTTCCTTGCAAACATAATCCTATGGAGTATTTTAGAGAAATATTAGTTTGCTGCATTATTCACATTATGACAATTTGATCAATGAGAAATCCCCAGGATGTGTGGGCAACCCCCAAATCAGGACTTCCTTTTCCAAACACCTAGGCTGCATAGGAGGCTTTGGCTGCCTTGCTTCTCGGACTCGGCTGAGAGATGGAGGAAGTCTTCAGAGACGCAAACCTATGGTCAGTCAGCGTTCCTCAGATGCCTCCTGGCAGGGATCATTGCAGATAGGGTATGGAGGACAGAGTTCACCTTGTAGAACTCACATCCAGCTGTGCTGGATAGCTTTAGTGTCAACTTGACACACCTGGGTTGAGGGAGCCTCAATTGGGGAATTGGCTCCATTGGATTGGCCTGTGGCCACGTCTGTGGAGTATTGTCTTGATTATCAGGCAATGTGGGAGGGCCCAGCCCACAATGAGTAGTGCCACCCTGGGCAGGTTGTTGTGTACCATATAAGAAGGCAGGCTGGACATGAGCCAGGGGAACAAGCCAGTGAACAGCATTCCTCCATGGCCTGTGCTTTCAGCTCCTGCCTCCAGGTTCCTGCCCTGAGTTCCTGTCTTGGGCTCCCTCAATGAGAACTGTGACCCAGGAGATGTAAGCTGAATAAATCCTTTCTTCCCCAAGTTGGTGTTGGTCAGAGTGTTTTGTCACAGCAGTGGAAGACAAACTAGAATACCAGCTGACCACAGACACATGATCAAATAGAGACGAAGCTCAGACCGGGAGTGTAAAGGAAGCGAGGTGCAGCAGAGCCAACGATCTAAGAGGCATCTTATTAGAGAGAAGGGTTGGGTCTGTCCAGGATAAGCAGGTCATAGGCAGCTGGGCTGGGAGGAATCTTGGGCAAAGAAGGATGTAGAAGAGGACCCCAGGGTAGGCAGAAACAGGGAAGCATGGCTGAGGTCAGGGAGGGAATGGCTAACCAGGGGAGCTGTGGGAAGTTCTGAGGGGCTTTCAGATAAGGACTGGCAAGTTCTATGGCACAGCAGGGTGAACGTAGTTAACAATAATACACTGTGCATCTCAAAATAGAAGAGAGGATGTGAATGTATCCATCGTAAAGAAAATGAGGTGATGGATAAACTGACCACCCTGAGTTGGTCATTACCCATGTGCATGTGAGTCAAAGGACCATAGAACGGCTCATAAATATGTACCTAAATCACATGTCCATCAAAAGTTAGAATTGATGCTTAGATGCTTTTTATAAGAGTCATTGTTGGAAATCCTTAAATAAAACTGATTTAAATATTTAAGAAGAAAATGAATCAAATTAAAAGGAAAACCTTTGTGTATCTAAAATTTTATTTTTTAAATTATGTGCATATGTGTATGTGTGAATACGTGCAGGTGAGTGCAGAAGTCTGAGGCATGAGGTCTCCAAGAAGCTGGACTTACAGGCGTTGTGAACCATCTGACATGGTTGTTGGTTGGGAATTGAACTCAAGTCCTCTGGAAGAACAATTGGTACTTTTAACCACCGAACCATCAATCTAGCCCTAAAAAATTATTTTTAAAAATTTAAAGAAGTGAATCGATTGGTCAATAATTTCTGCACCATGTTTTTATTTAGTACTTACACTGGTATCGCCAGAGGCGAGCCTCAAAGCAGAAACAGCAGGTCTTTTTGCCCCAGAATCTGACCAGTTTCTGCTACCTTTTAAAGACGTGCCAGACTGCTGGGAGGGATAAAATTGGACAGACCCAAAATTCTAAATGCTCACAGTGGTTATTTAGGCCCTGCTAACACTTAACAAATAAATGCTTAACATTATTTCGCAAACCACACCCCAATTCAACCTTTATTTGCTATGCTTTCTCCGAAGCTCCAGGCTCTCCTTGGCCATATCTGCAGCAAACTGCTCAGCCGCTGGTCTCTTGATTCTGGATGTCCATTAACGCAAAGCTCCCTGAGCCTGTCTTCATCACACTGGACACCAGGGAGGAGCTGTCCCCAAAGCTCATCTCACTGTTTAAACTGTGTAAACTGCCGGGGGTGGTGGTGCAGGCCTAGGCAGGCAGATCTCTGTGAGTTCAAGACTAGCTCGGTGTTCTAGTTTCTCTTCAATTGCTGCGACAAAACACTGACCAAAACCAACTTGGGGAGGAAAGGGTTGTTTAAGTTTATTCGAACCCGAGTCTGAAAATCCCCATGCCGACAAAGGAACAGCAAAGAATGCAATATGCAAGCAGGCGTTTATTGCGAGGCTGGCTAGCCAGGGTCAAGCCTCCTTCCGGACACGCAGGTCAGGGCGAGATGGGCAAGACCCCGAACAAAAGGGTCGGATTATATTTATAAGTCCTTCAGGCCTTTGTCCTGAGGCCCACGCTTTTTTTGGCCAATCATTTTGTACCAGCACATATAATTGTAACATGCCTTACCTATTATCCAATGGGTTTTATAATTAACATTGCATAGTTCCCGCTCAAGCAATTCCCGCGCAAGCAGTGAAACCTTACAACTGTCACATAGATAACAGCTTTGAACATTTGCTTGTGGGCAGGGTTTAGCAAGCCATGAGTTAGCTACTTTGGGCGGCAACTGGAAACTTTCCTCCTGACGGCCTGGTTTCTCTCTTCACGTCCATTGGGGTCTGTCCTTACAGGGTCAATTTGGCTCACATCTCCTGGGTCACAGTTCATCACTGAGGGAGCTCACCATAGGAATTCAGGGCAGGAACCTGGAGGCAGGAGTCAAAGCACATGCCATGGAGGAATGCTGCTTACTGGCTTGCTCCCCTGGCCCATGCCCAGCCTGCTTTCTTATACTGTACATAACCACCTGCCCAGGGTGGCACTGCCCACAGTGGGCTGGGCCCTCCCACATTGCTCAAGAATCAGGATAATACTCAAGATAATCAAGGTAACCCAGATGTGGCCACAGGCCAGTCCAATGGAGCCAATTCCCCAATTGAGGCTCCTTCAACCCAGGTGTGTCAAGTTGACACTAAAGCTATCCAGCACACCTGGTCTACATAGTGAGTTCCAGGCCAGCTGGGGCTAAAGGGAGAAATAATAATAATAATAATAATAATAATAATAAAAACTGGATGATAGAGGACACAAGGTCCTTCCTCAGCTGGTGCAAGAGTTGCCACCCTCAGGCTGCTGTCGTTCTTGTGATGGATCTCCATTAGCTTCTCTAGCACACGCCTGTCTTAATATCCAGTCTACGCCTGCCTAAGGGGCTTGTTTCTCCCGTTGCCATGATTTGAACATGGTTTGTCCTCTCCAAAAGTCATATTGAAATTCGATTGCCATATAGTACTGCTCAGAGAAGGATGAGTCACTAACAGAGACACGGGCTTTCTCTCAGGGCAGGATCAGTTACCTCACCCAGCCCCCACCTTCCCGGCTTTCTTTCTCTGTTCCTTCTACTTCTCCACAATGCTGTGACCCGGCATAAGCCCCTTACCAGATGCAGCCACTTAGACGTCCAGCCTCCAGATCTGTGAGTTAAATAAATGTCTTTCCTTTATAAATTACTCAGTCTCAGGTACTCTGCTACAACAGAAAGCATATGAAGACATCTGTCTTGTTTCGTTCCACTTTGATGCTGATGGTGCAAATATGTGAACAAAAATGATGGGGAAGGAACATTTCAGTGCTGGGACCTTCTGAAATTTGCTGTACTTTGATCTGATTCCTGTAAAGCAGCTCGTGCTGTGTGCTGTTTCCAACCTGCATGGAATATTCTGACATCGCTAAGCGAAACTCTGAGTAATGTCCAGGTGGGGGTTGGAGGAGGGAGATCCTTGTCTTTGTGTATGGCTTTGCATTATTTTATATTTAATTTAATTATTGTATTCTGTTTGGGAGATCATGTGGCTATTCTGAGAAGGTTTCTTTATGACACTTACATAGGATGGTACTGGGGGTCCCTGATGGAACAGCTGGTGGAATAAATTTGCCAAGGCTAGAACAATTAAGAATGAAGGATGGAATTTGGGAATCTGAAGTCTCAAGAACACATCCATTCAAAACCACGGAGATTTGTGCTTTGTGAACCATCAGCAAAATTAAGAAATGGTAAAATGCAGAGGTTGAGATTTTTCTGTTTACAGGTGAAAGAGCTAAAGTGGTTTCCAGTCCCATGCCTGCAGACATGCAATTAGACATGCCTTTCTTTCCAGAGTGTTGCAAGTTCAAATGCTCTTTAAGAGCCCTGGGGTCTGTATGGAAATGTGACTACCCGAGCCCCTCTGGAGTTGAAAGTCAGAGAGCTGTAGTGGGTGGCAATTTACATAACCTCAGGCTGTTTGTTTAAATATTCTGTTCAACCTGGACTTAAAATGTCTTGCAATGAGACTTTGGTGACGTTTGATCTTTGGAAGTGGAAATTTCCATGAAACTCAGCAGAGCCGGTGACTCCTGCTAATGAAGTCAGTGCAGAGGGGACCATTACCCAAAGCTGGCATTGAATAGGGCATCTCACAGAAGGCCAAGCTAGGAGCTGGGTGGTTCCGTGCAAAAACTAAGGCCAGGGCCAAACTCGTGAGCACAGAATCCTGCATGATTTCTGAAACCTGATCTCTAATAGCATCCTGCCCCTGCAGTTGGTTACTACAAAGCTCTCAGGCCTCTCCAGCCTGAACCCATGGAGCCAAGACTAAACGAGTAAACCATAGTCCTGTATGTAGAAGCCCAACTTCCAGTGATGAACATCCTCAATACAGACAGCTGAAAGGAGCATCTGCATGTCATGGAGGAGACCTGTGTCTGATTCCAAATGAGCGGGGAAGAGGGGCCAAGAAATAAGACCATGTCCCGCCCCCCCCCCCCCCCACCAGGCTCTAAGGGGCAAAGACAGGCTGGAGAAGCCCAACTCTCCAGCACTTCCTGGTCTCAGCTGCACATTCAGCCCTAAACCCTAGGGTTAGCCCTGACAACCAGCACTATGCCAAGAAGGCAGGAAGTGCAGCGGGTACCTGGGTGACTGAAGACTTCCCAAGTCTGCTCCTGGGTGGCCCTGTCTGCCAGAGACATCCTTTTTCTTCCAAATGTGTCAGGATTAATGATGAGCTGTCAAGCCTGCCCTAGGTACTGCTGCTTTACGTAATATATGACTGAGGAAAGTACTTAACTTGCTGGTTTTCTCCTCTGTAAGACAGGAATTCCACCTCTTTGTAGGGACCACAGAACTTTACTCAGATGTGTTAAGTATCTGATACACAACAGGGTGCAATGAAGCAGAGTTAGTGTCTTCAGGTTCCTCCTTGCTGTGCCCCCAGGGCAGTCAAGGGCTCCTCTTTCCACACACAAAGCACTCGGTTGTGAATGAACGGCCTCAGACAAGAGGACCAGGGCTAAGAGCCTCAGAGACTTCCTGAGCCTTGTGATGAATCGGCCTCAGCCCTGTGCCCAGCAGTCCTTCTCAGACTCTGCCTTCCGATCTTGCCTCTTCCTGGACTCCATGACTGACATTGGCTTGCAGAGAAAACAGGAAGTCCATGCTCTGGCTGAGGTGAGGCTCAGATGCCCTGGGAAGCAGCTCTGGTTTGGGTGAAGAGAGGAGATGGAGACTGGGGAAGTAGAGTAGGATGTGTGGCTTCCCGGAACTGGAAGAGAACAGGGAGATGGAGATGAGGTAGAGAGAGGGGACCCTGTGGTCCTTCCAGAGCACGAGCTTAGTGGAACCCACAAAGGTGTTCCTCCTTTGACAAGGGGCTGCATAGCTTATCATTCATACTAGGGTTTAAGAGAGTAAGAGGATACCATCAGTCCTTGTACTGTGACAATAACTAGACACCGGGCCTTCTTAGTCACATCAAGATGGAGGACCTTCCCATAGCTTGGGGTCTATGAAAAGCCAACTGACCAATAAATCATGGAATCCCTTGATTCTTCTTTGGTAATCTTGGAGTTCAGGCCTCTGTTCTCCGGGACTTCACATTCCAGACCATGCTCTGAAGTTTCTTACTGAGGGCAGACCAGGGTCATGGAGCACAGTGATCAGACTTGAGGTGTCAGAAGGACCCAAATCCCCGCTGGGCTGTCTGAGAACGAGGTTGTGGTGGCTACAGCAGGTGGACTCTCTATACAAAAGAGCACAGAGCTCGCTCACTGCACCTTTCCCGAAATCATTTGAAACTCAGACCTTCCTAGAAAAGACACAGGAGAATTGGGATTGGGGTGCAGAGCTGCAACCCCACATGTGTGGGATGAGGGCTCCACCGCACTTGTCTGAGCCATGAGAGCCCTGAATGTAAACTTGTTTGTGGGCATCTTCGTGGCACGCCCAGAGCACACTGATGCATCACGGAGTCCAGCACAGCTGACTTGGAACTCGCTCTGTAGACCAGGCTGGCCTTGAACTCACAGAGAACCGCCTGCCTTTGCCTCCCAAGTGCTAGGATTAAAGGCATGCACCACTATGCCCGGCTTATGATCACACTTTTTAAACTCTGGGTTATTATCATTAGGAGAGAAGAAAATAGCCTGAGAAGCATATTTCAGTAGTAAAGTATATTCTAATTCTAGATTTATTTTAAGTGTTTGTCAAATCAAGTAAATCCATTGTGACCTATTCCATTTTTTGTTCAAACTTGAAAGGAGGAGCTGACCTCATGGTAGAGACTGTGTACACAGAGCAGGTACCATCTTTTAGTATAATCTACAGTAAAAAATTAAAAAATGAATTTTGCATCCTCATGTATGTGTACATACAGATTTTTCTTCTCAGTATGTGGGACATATGCCAATGATTTCCATTTTGTTCTGTTCTTTCCTATTTGATCTTATTTTCTTCCTCCTCTTCCTTTTCTTCTTTCTTTTCCTCATTCATCTTTCTGTTTCTCCTTCTCCATCCTTGAGTTGTTTTTCCTGACAACTTATATGAATTCCATGGTTCAGGTTTTTACAAACGCTTCTAAATAGATTCTAATTTAAACCCAGAAATAGCCATAGACCCTGAGCCCACATCTTCTTTCTGTAGCTCCTCACCTCTGCCAGGGTCACAGATGTGAAAACTTCAAGGAAAGGTTGGCCCACTGCCATCTAAGGATGTTTGATGTTGATGTGACACAGAGCTGCCACCACTGATGTAGAACTCACTTTCTCTGTTTCTCTGCCCAGGGACAGTGTTGAATACTTGCTGTGAATATTTAGACAACTTTAGATGGAACTCCAAGTACCAT
Source organism: Rhizomys pruinosus (assembly GCA_009823505.1). Lineage (NCBI taxonomy): Eukaryota > Metazoa > Chordata > Mammalia > Rodentia > Spalacidae > Rhizomys > Rhizomys pruinosus. The sequence continues at coordinate 1,609,861 of VZQC01012059.1, read as the reverse complement.
GGAGACAAGCTGTCTCTTGGCGTGTCTCTTGGAATGTCAGCGGAGCGGAGAGCGCCTGACCAAAGTGTTCCTTTGCCCTGTGGGAACCGGATCCTACAGGACTCTGTGAGCACCTTAGCCTCCAGCTGCCCTTGGCCTCCTGAGCAGGGCTCCTGCACAGCCTCCTGAACTTGTGCTTTTTGGAAGGAAGAACTGGAGAGAACTGGTCATCGGTGGGCCTCATTCCCAGGCGCTGAAGTATTGGCATGGCACTATTAGGTTCTCATGGTGGCTGAAAGTAAGGTTAGGACCCTGGGGCTCAGGAAAGCCCCAGAAGGTTAGTTGCTCCCAGCCTATGAGCCCGTGCAACCTGGTCCAATAGTTCCATGTTAGGAATTACCTGGAAAAAGGGAAGGACGAGGTCAGCCTGTGGCCGCATCTTGGGCTTCCCAGGCTGACCAAGCCCTGAACCACTTCTCTGGTGACAGTTAAGAATTTGTCTGCCACCTGGAAATACTGAGCCCAGTCTCTGGCCACCCTGAGATCTTCACCCCAGCCTCTCCTACTCCCTCGGATGGCCACCCTTGTTGGCAGCCAGCTCTCTTTACGCCTATCCAGCAGTACACGGGAGCCAAGCCTGGGCAGAGCTGTTAGGCTCTGAAAATTCTAGAATGGAGGCAGAAGAAACTTGTCATGATGTGTTGATATCTAGAGCCAAACCAACAGCAGTCCTACAGTGTGCCACTTCTTGGCCGTGTCTGATTTGGGGGCAGCTGATTCTGCATAGACTTGTCTGTTGACCCCTTTCCTGCCTGGCAGTATCTCTGGAATCATGCTTTGGTCCTGGCTATGTCCCACACAGTGTTATACTAAACCAACTCAGACCTGTGCCAAAACATCAGGAGCAGACGCCGGCCCTAGGGACCTGCCTCCCTGTGGCTGCCAACTTTTCCCTCCTAGTGAGAAGCCACATTGGCAGAGACCACAAGAAGGTCAAAGCAAGTGGTTGCTACACAGGCTGTAGAGAACTGTAGCCTTTCTAGACAAGGCTCTCTTGAGATGAGAACCCGTCTTGTTCAGGGAGAAGAGAAGATCAGCCTATCTGTGACAAAGAGAGGTCAACTCCATGGTGATGGAACACGATGGCTTGAATCTTCATATACTCTATTACTGCACAAACCAGGAAACCACTGGAGAGTTTAAGCTGTAGTACTGTGGCCTGCTATTGTCACAGAGCACTGTGACTTGAAAGGAGCATGCTGAGAGGGCTCCAGCATGGATCGGTCAGGAGGCTTGGGACACATGTAGCTCGGACCCAAATGGTAACAACAAGAAGTGACTGTGTCTGGAAACTTCGTGCAAGTGACTCATTGAGTTTGCTAATGGGTAAGCTCAGAATTGCAAGGTGATACGATGAATCTAATGACTACAAGGTCTTTGACCTGATGGAGTTGCTATTTACAGAAACCAGGAAGACAGGTTGTGAGAGGGGACAGGGTTTTTCGTTACTGGTTTTGTGCCTGATACGGTTCAAGAAGCTGTGTGTATGACAGTCTGGAGCCTGGAGTAAAGTCTGGGCTGGAGACAGCAGTCTTGGGGCAAGTGTCTTTATGGCTACGTGGTGTTCAAGTCCAGGAGAGAGGGGGAGTTTGCTAGGAAGAGCCACCTGAGAGGCCCCTGTGCTCAGATGTGTGGAGAAGGAAAACGAAACAGCCAAGGGCTGTGAGAAAGTGCCACTCCAAAGAAATGTTGGGGTCGGGAGGGACACGTAAAGCCAAGCAGAAGTGTGTCTCCAAGAACGTGCTCAACAATGTCACATGATGCTGATGGATTAGTTCAGCTGAAAATTCATAACTGATTTTTGTATTTCCCAATGTGGACTTCCTGGTGATGGAGGTGGGAAAGGCATTTTAATTGGAATAAAGTCAGAAAGAGTAAAAGAGAAAGGAAGCAGACAGGGGAGATGGGCTACTCTTTTGGTTTTTTTTTTTAATTTTTTTTAAAATTTTATTTCTTTATGTGTATGAATGTACTGTCTGCATGCAGGTCTGTGCACCCGTGTTGTGCAATGCCGCGGAGGTCAGAAGAGGGTGTCGGATTCCCCTGGAACTGGAGTTCTCCTGGAATTGGAGTTTCAGATGGTTCTCAGCCGCCATGTGGGTGCTGGGGATCGAACCCGGGTCCTCTGTAAGAGCGGTCGGCGCTCTTAACCGCTAGGCCATCTCTCCAGCCCCTCTTTTGTTTTTTTGTAAATTATTTAATGAATTTTTATGTATTTCATATGCACTTTTTTTTTTTTTTTTTTTTTTTTTTGGTCTTTTTGAGACAAGGTCTCCCTGTAGCTCCAGCTGGCCTGGAACTCACTATGTAGACTAGGCTGGCCTTGAACTCACAGAGATCCACCTGCCTCTGCCTCCCGAGTGCTGGGACTAAAGTCGTGTGCCACCATGCCCAACTCATACAGAATATCTTAATCAACTTTATATCCCCTTCTCCACTGGTACCTTCCCATACCCCCCCCCCCCGACTGGGGTTCATGCATTCTGCCAGTTATGTTAAGGCCAATCATGTCAATCATGTCAAGTTAGTGTCCCAGATGTCCTTCAATGCAAGTTCATCTACGGGGGTCTTGTCAGCCTTTCTAGAGTCCTTCCCTCTAAGAAGATCAACTCTTTCCCACCCAGCAGTAATCAGCTGCCAATAATTCTTCAACTAAGGTTGGGGCCTGCTGTCCATTTCCATAGTTCTATGCTGAGTTTCTCTCTGCTTGGGTTTGCAAGGCCTTGTGCATGCTGACACCATTGTTGTAGGTTCATGTGAGGAGGGTCCCAGGAGCTGGTAGGATTCTATTTCCATGTGGTTATGCACCTCCTCCTTGGCTCTTACAGTCTTTCTTCCCCTTCTTCTGCAATGGTCCCTGAGCCCTGGGTGGGTGAAGATTAATATAGGAGTCCTGTCCAAGGACCTCACTCTGCAGACTCTAATTCTCTATGTTTTGGTTATTTGTAACTTTTTGTGTTCCTGACCATCTCTGTTGCATGAAGGAGCTTCATTGATGGGAATTGAAAGATGCATTAGTGTCCTCTTTATCCCTTGTTCTACGTTCCATGACGCTTAGGTGTAGATGCTGCATAGTAGATATGTCACTTGGGCTTGGGCAATTTACAGATAATCTCTGTGTATGAGCAGTTGTGGAACTCTGTAAAAATATGTCTTGTTGAAAAAGAAGCTTCTTGGATGGGTACTTGCAGTAAATATTAAGATCCATATTTTGTACATAGTAAGAAATTACATTTGAGGCATAGGGCAGCCTTGGGTTTTTCTCTAATAGCTGTGACCTCTCCAGCCATGTGTATTTGGCTAGGTTTACAGTACCACACATGAGTTTCCTCCCATTGAGTGGGCTTTAAGTCCAGTTAGGTAGCTGCTGATTACCCCAAGATAAAAGTGTCACTACAGCACCTATGTCATTTGCTGTGCTGGTCATTGATGTGATTATTAGGCCTTGAAGCTGGGGTTGGACTATGCATTGATGTTTTGTTTTTTTGTTTTGTTTTGTTTTTTTGGTCTTTTCAAGACAGGGTCTCCCTGTAGCCCCAGCTGTCCTGGAACTCACTCTGTAGACCAGGCTGGCCTTGAACTCACAAAGATCGCTTGCCTCTGCCTCCCAAGTGCTAGGATTAAAGGTGTGCGCCACCACACCTGGCTTATTGATGTTCTTACCTAACACCTTGTATAGCGCTCTTCAAAGCTATGAAGGCTAGACTTCAGGGGGACAACTCTTTTGAGGACTCTTATGTAACATGCAGAATCTTTGGGGAGACACGGATGGGAAGAAGACAAATTATTATTTTTGCTTCTCTTTTTCTTTTTATTATTTTTAGTTTGCATGCCAAGTAATGGGTTTTCACGGTGACATTTCCAAACATATATATCATTATTTGCTGCTAGCACCGTCCCCCTACCACACACACTGCCCTGTCTTCTACCTTCTCCCCTGCCTCACTGGCTCCCTTCTTAACTCCAAGAAGTCCCTCCTGCTACCGTGTCACATATATCCCATTATCCACTACCATCCCCTCTTCTCAGTCGCCTTAGATATCTTCCTCCTGTCCTACGACCTCACTTCATGTCACATGTTTGTATGTGTGTACATAAATGCAGCTATACATCATTTTAAATTTAGATTCTGCATATGAAAGAAAGCAGGAAAACAGGTGATATTTGTCTTTCTAAGTCTTGCTTATTTTGCTTTTGTGGTGATCTCTAGTTCTGTCCATTTCCAAATCATGTAATTTCATTCTTCTTTGTAACTGAATAAAAGTCCATTGTTGCATGTTCATATTCTTGACAAATCACTGACTGATTTATCCCCCATCTTGGCACTAATTTGCATTCCTACCAGCAATGTGTGTTTATCTTTTTCTACATCCTCACCATGTTTGTTGTTTGTTTTCTTCCTGGGGTCAGATGGGAATCTCCCTATAGTTTTAATTTTCATTTCTCTAATGGCTAAGGATGTTGAACACTTTTTCAAATATTTATTAGTCATTCATATTTTTCTACTTTGAGAACTATCCAATTCATTGGCTTATATATGGATTGAATTAGTTGGGTTTTATTTTTTGCTTTCCTTTGTTTTTTGTTATTGTTATTTAATTTTCAGAGTTATTTATGGATTCTAGATCACGATCCCATGTCAGATGTATAGTTGATAAAAAACTTTTTCCATTATTGACTGTCTCTTCATTCTGCTCATTGTTTTCCTTCTGTGCAAAAGTTGTGAAAGCGAGGGCTGGAGAGATAGCCTAGCAGTTAAGAGCACCAACTGCTCTTACAGAGGACCTGGGTTCAATCCCCAGCACCCACATGGCGGCCGAGAACTGTCTGAAACTCCAATTCCAGGAGAACTCCAGTTCCAGGGGAATCTGAGACCCTCTTCTGACCTCCGCGGCATTGCACGACACGGGTGCACGGATCTACATGCAGACAGTACACTCATACACATACAAAAATAAATAAAATTAAAAAAAAAAGTTGTGAAAGCGTTCTCATGGAATCCCGTTTATTAACTTACTTTGGGTTATTTCCTGTGCTATTTGAATTCTTTTCAAAAGCCCTCATCTATGCCTATATCTTGAAGTGTTTTATCCCAGTTTCCCTCAAGCAGTTTCAGAGTTTCAGTTCTTACTTTAAAAACTTTGATCCATTTCGAATTGACTTTTATGTAGGATGAGAGATATGGATCTAGTTTCGTATTTTTATGTGTAGAAATCCCCAACATTTATTTACTGAACAGTCTGTCTTTTCTCTGACATATGTCTTGACACCTTTGTCAAAGGCTAGGTGGCTACAGTCAGGTCTTTTCTGTTCCACACTGTTTTTCTTACTGTGACTCTATGGTATAATTTGAGGTCAATATTGTAACCAACTGGTCATTCAAGAGGGTATTATATTGTAACCAAGTGTCTGAATGCTTCTGTGGTTTCTCTTGCTATAGGTTTCTAATTTTATTCCACTATGATCTAATAAGAGACAATAAGTTATTGGGGGGGGGCTGGACAGCTGGCCCAGTGGTTAAGAGCATTGGCTGCTCTTGAGGAAGATCTGAATTCAGTTCCCAGCACCCAGATGGTGGCTAATACCAGACAGCAACTCAAATTCCAGAGGATCTGACAACCTCTTCTGGCCTCTTCAGGATAGCATACATATGGTAAAGGCAAAAGACTTACACACATGAAAATAAACAAATGAGGGGCTGGAGAGATAGCCTAGCGGTTAAGAGCACCGATGCTCTTGCAGAGGACCCGGGTTCGATCCCCAGCACCCACATGGTGGCTAAGAACCGTCTGTAACTCCAATTCCAGGAGAACTCCAGTTCCAGGGGAATCTGAGACCCTCTTCTGACCTCCGTGGCATTGCACGACATGGGTGCACAGACCTGCATGCAAACAATACATTCATACACATACAAAAATAAATAAAAAAAAAAAAAAGAAAATAAACAAATGAAAAAACAATTCAAAGAAATTATTCTGGTTCCTTTTGCATTTGCTTTTTATCAAATTTCCTTCATGTCCTAGTCTAAAGAAGGTTCCATGACCAGCTGAGAAAGCTATGTTCCACATCTATTGGTGGAGTGTTCTGTAGATATGTTACGACCATTTGAGCTATGGTGTAGCTTAACTCTGAAGTGTCTTTGTTTATGTTTTTTGTGAGACTCCTATATAATGATGACAGCAGGATGTTGAATTCACCCACAATTACAGCATCAGGGCCTAGCTGACCTTTCATGCACATTAGTGTCTGATTAAGAAACTGGGAATGACAACATTCAGCGCATGCCATCTTATAAGTGTATCTTCTTGATGAATGATTTTTATTAATATATTGTGGTCTTTGTCTCTTCAGATTAAGCTTGGCTTGAAGTCTACTTTATCCTATCAGAATAGCTCTGCCAGCTTCTTTTCAGTTTCTTGACAGATTAGCTTGATAGAATAACTTCTACCTGTTGATGTCTTTGCCAGTGAGGTATATTTCTTGGAGATAGCAGATAGCTGGATCTGATTTTTAATGCCAACAGCCTGACTGTGCATCTCTTTATTCATGAACTGATACCATTTATATTTTTTTTTATTTATTTTTGTAGGTGTATGAATGTACTGTCTGCATGCAGGTTTGTGCACCTGTGTTGTGAAATGCTGCAGAGGTCAGAAGAGGGTCTTGGATTCCCCTGGAATTGGAGTTCTCCTGGAGGTACAGATGGTTCTTAGCTGCCATGTGGGTGCTGGGGATTGAACCTGGGTCCTCTGCAAGAGCAGTCGGTGCTCTTAACTGCTAGGCTAACTCTCCAGCCCATGACCATTTATATTTATAGCTAGTTCATAGAATTCTATGGGTTGCTTGGAGTATTCCTTATTCTTTTCTTTCTCTCTTTGATAGGAGCTTGCTGGTTTACTATGGTAGATATGATGGATTCCTCCCCCTTAGCCTTTGCTTACCTAATCCTCTTGTGAAATATATTCTTTCATGTTCTTTCATGATTGAGACTATCCTTATTCTTCTTTTAAAAAATGTACTTTATTTATTTTTATGTGTATGCGTGTTTACCTGCATGGGTATAAATGGGCCATGTGCATGCAATGGCCACAGGTCAGAAGAGGGTGTCAGATCCCTTGGAACTAGAATTAAGGAAGATTGTTAGCCACCATGTAGGTGCTGAGAACTGAACCTGGATCCTCTTCAAGAGCAGTCAGTGCTCTTAACCACTGAGTCTTATTCTGTCTCTTCTGCTCCACTGGTCACAGGTAGACAGCTTCTAGTCTGCCATTTAACTAGAAGACAATCTTTTGTTTTCCATCTAAAGTATAGTATACTGTTAGTATGTTGATGTAGCTCAGGGGTGTCCAACCTGCATTCCATGGGCTTGGTATAGCTGTGAATGCTGATGAACAGAAAGTTGTAAACTTACTTACAATATTATGAGACTTTTTTTTTGGTACTGCGATTGCACAGTTTTGGAACATGAAGTTTGAAGATGGAATCATTCAATTATGTGTACACATTCTTGATATCTATACAGATATGTGACCTCAGTTTTGCAGTAGTTTGTAGTTTCCAAGTGTGTCATTTTTCAAGCCCAGACACTGGAATTGGCATCACCAGATGTTACATGCTGGTGTTGATTTGGTTAAATGTGGTGATTGTCAATAACATCTTAACCCACCATTATAAACAGCAGATGTATAATGTTAGAAGGCAGGTGAGTATTCCTAATTGATTATTAAGGCCAATTCCATGTGTCTGCCATGCCTTGTGGGCAGTCTGTTCTACTTTACAATTGGCCTCTACTTCATGCTACTACATATGGAAAGACCTCATCCTCTATTTTCCTGTCAAGTATAAAGAAGTTAATGAAGTTCCTTAATTCTTACTTTTTTTGTGTCTTTTTGAGACAGGGGCTTCCTGTACCCCGAGCTGGCCTGGAACTCTTGCCTGAAGACCAGGCTATCCTTGAATTTACAGAGATCTGCCTGCCTCTGCCTCCCATGTGCTGGAATTAAAAGACTATAAAAGAGTATGCCACCACACCTGGCTTCTTACCAGTTTTTAATCCTGGCATTTTTTTTTTATAATATCTCAAAAGAATATTGAACCTGAAAAGAAAAACTGCAGATGAAGGAGGATCTTTCGATGAAAACTGGACAGGTGACCACTTTTTTGTTGGTACAAACAGTGAAGCACTTGTCTTCATCTGAGTGGAATTTGTGCAGGTTTTGAAAGACTGTAATTTAGAAAGGCAAGGGCATTGGCCGAGTTAAGTGTGACTGAGGGTCAGGTTATAAGGACAAAAGAAATGATCAAATCATCTCTAATTCTAGGAATCCCTTAAAAGTTTGATGCTGACTGCGGTGACATCATTTGCTTTTCAGAATATGACTAAACTGATTTTGTGAGTTTCTGACATACCATCAAGTTATTTACAGTATCAAAAACTTAATTTGTGCCAGAACTTGATAAAACTGACTTATAGATTGAACCTTTTTAACCACTCATTTAAATGAGTTAAATGTATATCTTCTAGCTGAAAACCAACTTATCAATACAACGTTTCCAAATCAGAACAGTTTTCAAACGAAACTAAAATTTTGGCAAGCTCAGAATCAGGTAAACATTTTTACACATTTCTCTGTATTAGTTAAACAGAGTCCTGGGAACAGTGAAAAATATATAGCCTTACTTTGTGATTTGATGTAAGAACTTGAAAATAGATTTCAAGGGGCTGGAGAGATGGCCTAGTGGTTAAGAGCACCGACTGCTCTTGCAGAGGACCTGGGCTCGATTCCCAGCACCCACATGGTGGCTGAGAACCGTCTTTAACTCCAGTTCCAGGGGAATCTGATGCCCTCTTCTGTCCTCCGTGGCATTGCACGACAGGGGTGCACAAACCTACATGCAGAAAGTACATTCATACACTTAAAAAATAAATAAAATTAAAGCCGGGCGTGGTGGGCACGACTTTAATCCTAGCACTTGGGAGGCAGAGGCAGGCAGATCTTTGTGAGTTCAAGGCCAGCCTGGTCTATATAGTGAGTTCCAGGACAGCTGGGACTACATGGAGACCCTGTCTTGAAAAGACCAAAAAAATAAAAAAAGAAAATAGATTTCAAGATTTCCAGGAAATGAATCAACATTTGGGTATATTTGTGACTCCATTTTTTGTCACTTTAAATACAACCCCCACCAATTCTCAAATAGAATGAATGCATAGAGTTGTGATCTGAAAAATTAACAACAAAAAAATCATGTCTCTTTAGTGGATGCTTATGTGTCCTATCTTCCCAGAGACAAATGTCCCTCTTTTATAATCACCCTGATGTGAAAATTAGAAGCTAGGATCTGCATATGAGGGGGAACACGGGGGGCTTCCCTTTTGAACATGTTACCTCACAGAATATAATATTTAACTTACAGAGACAAGCAACAAGAACGAGTCTTTCTTCTGAGCTTCAGTCAGCTTTGGAGTTCAGCTGCCACAGGGCCCGAGCGGCTCGTGCAGCGGCCCACAGTTCCCTGAGCTTCTCACAAGTCTACCTGCATGAGCGTCTCCGGCCACGCATCAGAATGTCTTCCATCTTCAGCCATAAACAGAAGGTCTGACCTCCCTGCTTCATTTCCATCTGCTCTCATGGGCTGTATTAGTTGCTTTTCTGTTGCTGTGATAAAACTCCACGACCAAGACAACTTATAGGAGGAAGAGTTTACTTGGCCTATGATTCCAGAGGGATCAGATCCCGTCATGGTGGGGATGCATGGCAGCAGGCTGCTGGGGTAGAAAGCCAAGTGTTCACATCTTTGAGCATGCACAGGAAGCAGAGAGAGAAAATTCCAAGTGGGACGAGGCTATGAACTCTCAGTCTGTCCCCAGTGATGTGCTTTGTGCAGCAAGGCTGTACCTCCTGAGGAGTCCATGTCTTTCTCCAAACAGCACTAACAACTGGGGACCATATACCAAGTGTTCAAAACTTGAGCCTATGGGGCCCACTTCTCATTCATATCACCACATGGACCAGAAAATAGATGCCCTCTGTTTGCTTCAAAAACTTAGCAGAGCACTGCTGCTGAAGCTTGGATCCTAGTGGGGCACCCCAGGAATGGGCTTTACTGAGGAATTCATGGCCTTAATTTCCTCTTTTCTGGACCATCTTTCTACACAGGCTGGGTGTGGACTCCATGACCCCATTATGATCCAATACGGCTGGACCTCTGGATGGGTCACTGGGTATTCAGCTGTGTTTCTTTCTTTTTTTTTTTTTAATTTAATTTTTATTGATGCTTTGTGCATTTCGTACATCATTTTCCAATTCAGATCAGGCATATTTCCCTTTCCCTTCTTTGTACGTGTATGAGTGTACTGTCTGCATGCAGGTTTGCGCATCCATGTCGTGCAATGCTACGGAGGTCAGAAGAGGGTCTCGGATTCCCCTGGAACTGGAGTTAAAGATGGTTCTCAGCCACCATGTGGGTGCTGGGGATCGAACCCGGGTCCTCTGCAAGAGCAGTCGGCACTCTTAACCACTGAGCCATCTCTCCAGGCCCTCAGCTATGTTTGTACAAGTGCTTCTGGACCTACAGGCTTGGTGCCAGTGGGTATATTCAGGGATGGAAAAACATTTTGGCTCTAGGTGGATTGCAGACATCTTTTATATGAGGAGGGGCTTGGGCGAAGCTATGGAGTCTTTGATCAGTCCAGGGGGGCAGGGAGCCTAGGACACCTCTATGGGTGCAATAATATTTTCTTGAAGTTCTGTCTGAAGCTGGGAAGTATGCTCTAGGAAGATCTGGGAGTTGAGGCTGGAGAGATGGCTCAGCAGTTAAGGACACTTTCTGTTCTTCCAGAGGACCTGGGTTTGATTCCCAGCACCCACATAGTAGCTAACGACCATCCTTAACTCTAGTTCTGGGGATCCTGGTGGTTTGAATGAGGTATCCCCCATAGATCCACATGTCTGGACATCTGGTCGGTTGATGGTGCTGTTTGTGGTGGTTCAGGAGGTGCGGCCTTGCTCAAGGAAGCATGTCGCTGGGGGTGGACTTTGAACATTCATAGTCGTGTCCCATCTCCAGGGTCTGTCTGTCTGCTTCCTGTGTCGGGTTAAAGATGTGAGCTCTCAACCATCTCTACCATGCCTCCTTGGCTTGATAGACTCTTATCCCTCTGGAACTGTAAGCCAGATCAATTCCTCCTTCTAGAAGTTGCCTTGGTCATGTTGTTTTATCACAGCCACTGAAAAGTAAATAATCCAGGCCGTCTCTAGCATCTCCCCGTGCAAGCACAGCCGGTGACCACCAATCCTGGTCCACTTGGCCTAGTTGACATACAAATGACTGTTTTAGTGGTGTGGATATACTGTTTTTTTTTTATTTTAGATGGGAGTGGACTTAACCAAAGTACACAGAGCCCAGACAGGGACTATGAGCCATCTACCAACGCCTTCTGAGCCTCTTTACATCATTCATATCTCACCAGCCTCTTGGGCTCCCTTCTCTCTCATCTCCATCTCCCTCGCTGAGTCCTGTGGATCAGGCTATGGCCCCCTCTTTGCCTCCTTCTCCGAGTGTCCACGGTCCTGAGTGTCAAATCCTCAGTGTGCGCACAGAGAAACTGAAGCTGAACTTGAGGCTGTTTGAACCCCAGCTCTGTACTCCAGCAACAGGACTGGCCCACTGCGCACCCTGGGCATCCATTCTGTCTCGTCGCCCACACTGAGGGCTTTCTGGTGTATTTCCTGACCCTGCGACACTAAGAAGGTAGGTCTCCACTTACTCTAGCTGCCTTTGAACGCTTATACCTCACCTAAGTGCAGCAAGAGGAATGAAGGAGCCGAATCCTCCCTTTACTCCTTGCTGGGCTTAGAGCAAGGGCTGCTTCTGTTTCACATAAGGATACCCTACACGTTCTCCATGGCCCCGTGGGGTCGGCAGACTACACTGCAAAAGAACCTCCTTTCTGTGATGTCTCAGGGAACCTTCGCTGATGCTTCAGTTAGATTCCTTTCTGCTCTGAGATGCTCTATGCTGTATGAGAATGCAACTTCCTTGTCCTGAAGACTGCAGGCTCCATGGATTGGGAGAAAATGCATCCTACACACCAGCGTCCCACCCCCTAGTGCAGGGCTTGGCATGAGGGCAGTTTCTGGCCACTGACTGAATTGGGAAGAGGGCATGGTGAGTCTTGGACAGGGATTGTTTTGAAGTCAACTGGTTGTCCAGTCATGGTGCTGGAGCACGGGCTTGGTGTTCTTGCAAAAGAACTGCTCTGGCCTCAAGGAGCCCACAGGGACCAACCCAACGGAAGCATCTCCCACCATCAGCCAGGAGGGCTGGGTTCGAACTCATCACTGGACTTTGACCAGGGGCTGTTTGAGAAGCCAATTTAATTCCTATTCCCCCAGTTCTGTGGAGTCCACAGCACAGGGGGGCGAGGGAGCATCTTCAGTGAGTGCAGGGATGGGCTTTTTCTTTTTCTTTTTTAAAATTTTATTTATTTCTGTATGTGTATGAATGTACTGTCTGCATGTAGGTCTGTGCACCCGTGTCGTGCAATGCCGCGAGGTCAGAAGAGGGTGTCAGATTACCCTGGAACTGGAGTTCTCCTGGAATTGGAGTTTCAGATGGTTCTCGGTCACCATGTGGGTGTTGGGGATCAAATCCTGGTCCTCTGTAAGAGCAGTCGGCGCTCTTAACTGCTAGGCTATCTCTCCAGCCCCGGGATGGGCTTTTTCTATGCTTCTAGTTGGCCCTATGTACATCCTCTCCCAGTCTAGTCTCTGTGCTCTTGGCAGCATGTGGTAGAGGACGCTCAGACCTGGAGGAGGCTGTGATTGGTCTCAAGTCATGAGGTGAGTAGAGGAGGAGAGAGTGGGATTTCAGCTCTTCTCTCTGCTGACATCTTCACATCCATGGGGTCTCAATGACTTCCCATTGCCTCTCCTAGGGACTAACTCTCCTTCCTTACTTTCAAGTACGGTGTTCGATTTAGCACTCACACGCCACCCACCCTGAAAGGGTCAGTCACATGGAGATGTCTAGGCCACTAACACAGTTGGCTTCGTGTTGGCCTCTCTTTTCCAGCATAGCTCAGAGGGGAGTAGAGAGAATCAGACAGTGTTAAACACCAAAATATAAGTGAGAAGGGCTCTGTCTCTGTCTCTGTCTCTGTCTCTGTCTCTCTCTCTCTCTCTCTCTCTGCCTATCAGGAAAGCAGGGTCTCTCTCTGCCTATCAGGAAAGCAGGGTTTTGGGGGGAGGCACAAGTGGATCAACCTTCGACTCCTGGTGGTCCCTCATGCAGGGTGAGAATGTGTCAGGGGCCATGGTCTTCAGCTGTCTCACAGGAAGAGAGCCCCCCACCCCAGTCTTCTACCAAGATATAAGTGTGTACGGTGGGGCTGCCTCTCCTACATCAGTGGAGCAATGGCTTACTGCAATGGTGACATTGCAGTAAGCCATTGCTTTACAGTGGAAGACTGGCTGGCCTCTAAGGAGCAGCTGTGGATCACGGGGGAGAAAGGGGAGCACCTTCCCATATAACAACTGTATCACCTTAGCAGTCCCTGGATTAAGAGTGACAGTCTCATGGTCTTCGCTTGCCAACCTCTGTTGCTAGGGTGGCACAACCCCTTGGAATAGGGCTCGAGGAAGCAAAAACAAGTGTGGAAAATGCCAGGCGATAGTGCCCATGATAGTGCCCAGTTCAAATTCTTGGTGGCTTCATTTGAATACAGATCTTTATTAGGAAGATTGTAGGTGCAGATACATTGTTTTCATTGATAATGACTTCAGAGTAGCAATGGTATCTCAAAGAATTGTCATGAATCAGGGAGGAAAAATAAAGCATATACTGCATATAGGAAGCTGCCTTCTCCTGGACCGTTTTCACATTATCTGGGAGACAGAATTTAAACAAAATACAGCATTCATCACACACAACACTGAACCATGACTTCTCAGACACTGAGAGCCCAGCGAGCTTGGCAACAGACTTGCCAGGTGGTTTTGTGAACTTGACAATGTAACAGAAGCCTGCTGGGGGGGACTTAGAGGTTCGTAATGGAGCATTTCTTAGAATAAGATGCCCTTAAAATTGAACAGTGAAATTACGTAGAGGGACATCTTCCAGTTCTCATCCAGCTGCAAGGGGCCATACTAGCTGGCAAAAAGTCGACCTCAGTGAAGGAGAGAACTGGTAATATCACCAATGGGAGAAATCTATCTCTTCGATAGATAGAGCTCAAAGGAGAGGGTGAAGAAGATCTTGAACCGTCTCCTGGAGATAATGTTATCTTTTGTTATCCAGACTCTTCCTCAAAGCTGAAACCTGTCTCAGGAGGTGGACAGGTAAGGAAGCACAAGGCTCTCCTGTAATTCCCGCTGGTGTCACAGTGCCAGAGTCAGGACAGTGTAAATACAAGGCACAGATTTGAGTTTCAACACAAAACAGGCTGTGCTCCCGATCCAGATGCAAAGACTGGGAAGTTACCAAGGAGACGAGGAGAGGACTGGAAGGTGGGGACAGGCTGCGCCAGGGCCAGCAGGGACCGCAGGGAGGTGTCGCCAGTCAACAGTTCACTGACGTTCTAGATTTTTGTATTTTGAAAGCAAAGGGGGAGATTAAGATGGGGAGGGCTTTTCCTATGTAAATGTTCTATTTAAATGCGGATTTGCTTTGGGCAAGCTGTCTCCATTTAAAACCTGATGGTTAGCGGAGGGAATTGTTACACAAATAATTCTCCCAGCAGTTTCTGCCCTTATCTATCTTTCCTCCTTTTGGAGGCCAGACCGAAAGGATTCCTTAACTGTAATAAAGATTCAGGGGTTGTTACCTTCCAGGAAGAATGTGAAGAGCCTGGTTTTACAGATCTTGAGGGAAGATGTCTTTAAATTTCCAGGAACAATTTAAAATATCATGAATTACCTGGACAATGTCTGTTCAGCTGGAAATTTGGTTACATCATATATATTTCAGAGGCTGATTTCAAAAGAGGACTTTGAAACCACTTCTGTATCCATGTAAAGATCCACATCTGTAATTTACACTGTGCTCTACATCCTAATTGGCTTGAGAATTTTAATTTCTGTTTAAATTTGACCAAAATCTTAGTGAATGGATTTTTTTTTTTTTGGTAGCCTCAGTGAAGGGTCAGTTTAAAGGAGTACTTAGAGGAAAGCCCCTTCACACATTACTAATAACCCTATAGGTTATTAAGTCTCAAATCACCTGAGATTCAAGATTAGTTTATTCCTCCATGTGACTTGGAGTCTCCAATCAATGTTGGCTGTCCTTCTTTCTCGCCCTTTTCTTTTTCATTGCAAGAATCTAACTGTGCTTTAGTCGCGGGGCATAATATTCGTGGGACTGACTGCATAAAACTGAGGTGCTTAAAACACTTCCAGGACCAGCATGCCAGTGGTGTCTGCTCCACCTTCTAGGACGACAAGGAAAGGCAGGCATACAGAGTCTGGTATCCTCCTTTTGTAGAAGAATGCCCAGCTGGACACAATGCGATGTATGTCAGGTAAGAGAGGACAGCACCACCCAATGGTGAGAAAGATGGGGTGGATTTTAATTGGCAAGGGATCGTCAGTTCAGGATTATTTTATGTTCAGAGTTTAAAAATAATTAAAAAGAACCGAGAATAGTTGTTCCTCAAACAGTATTGAGTTTGGTGCCTGGAAGACAAAAATGACAGTTTGAAGATAACAACTGTACTGAGTATCAGCCCTTCTCGGCTGACTCCTGGTGCAAACCACGTTCCTTTGGGCTTGGTTTGCCCAAAGTGACCCTGTGACCAGTGGGGAATCCACATCAAGGCTGTTCTCATTCTCCATGACCACAGCCTCTCGGGGACTGCACAGGGCGCCAAGCAAGAACATCTCCTCATACTCAGGCTTTGCATTTGGGTTAGGGACAGTGATACAAAAGACATCAGTCAAACCACCGAAGAAGACATGGACTTTGAACAAAAACACAGAGTTGAACAATAGACAATATTCCAAACAAGACACAGATGTGCACAGTGTTTTGGGGGGAACACCGACATTTTCCTCTCCTTCTTGGTCCCCAGTTTGAATGAAAGCTTTCGTCTTGAGAGAGTCCTTTTTCATAGTCATGGAGAGAGTCTCGGAGACACATGATGATGGATGACAGAGAATGATGAGCGAGCGTGGCATGGGATGACAGCATGGAATGAGGGGTGGCTCTTGCTCTGCCCTGGCCTGTCGCTCCTGCCTCAGCTTGGGGGACACCCTCCCATCCTCAGGGGGGGGAGGAACACCCAGCTTCCATTCAGAAAGGGGGTGAGCCTCTAGTCTCAATTTATACCTGGGGAGTCCTTAGTCAGAGAAGGGCATCCCTGGGAAAGATGCTATAACAAAAGAAATTACATAGTGGCCTTAGCCTGTCACCAATGATATTGGATAATCAAACTAAATGAAAAATATAACACCATGTATTTTGCTACATAATCAAATGGTGAAAATACAGCAAACTGTGCAAAACAGGGCCCTTGGAAAATGCCTTCAGCCCTGCCCAGGAGCAGAGGGAATGGCTGCCAGGCCCTTCCCTAACACTGACTTCAGACCTAGGATCCTTCTGTAAGGTTTCCTCAGGAGGTTGACCCACCTCTCACATCTTGAGCCTCCTGTTGACAAGAACAGAAGAGACACCATTAAGGCAGATTCTCACCACGTGCCTAGGATGCTGGGTCCCACCCCAGCAGGTGGCTGCTGCCTGGCCCAGCAGGAGCCACGGGCTCCCTATTCCTCACTTCGGCTTGCAGCCATGTATGTCTTCTTCCTTCTGAGGCCCGAGAGAGCGGGAGAGCAGCCAAGGACCAGGCCAGGGCCGGAGCAGAAGGACTGGATGATGGCAGGGAGCAGAGAAGACACGTGGACATGGCAAGCACAGGGTGTGGCAGACACATAATGGCATAGTAGGTATGGCACAAGGAGTACATGACAGGGCACACTGCCTTAACCTCAAGGACACTAGGGTTAGGGCTGTCACCTCCCTGCCGGCAAATGGTAGGAGTTCTGAGGCCATACATCTGTCCCCAGACCTCAGAACTCCCAGAGAAGAGGCACTTCCCAGAGCTTCCACCAAAAACTCACTTGTCCTCGAAACCTCTTGGCTGGTAGCACACCATCAGAAGAGGCCATGGCAGTCCAGAGGCGGCCTCTCAGTAGCTGCGTGTCCTCCCGGAAGGCATCCGTGCCAGACAGCAGCACAGCCTCCTTTCTCACCTGCCTGCAGACTTGCAGGGCAACATCCCAGTTTCCACCCACAGAACGAGGTCAGCTTCTTGGGATTTCCATGGCGATTCTGTCCATCAGGCTGGGGTTGCCCATTGTAAGAGCTTTATAAGCATCTTATAGAGGCATGGAGAGGCTTCTCAGAGTCACCTAAAGACCAGCAGAGCTTGATGTGTTCCCTAAGGACCGGCCTTACTCTTCTAGTCCCTACAGCCAGCTCTCCTAGGAGTGGCAGATGGGAGATGGGAGTCAAGAGTCCCTGGGTATTGCAGAAAGTTATCTGAATTCACTTCAAAGCAGCCTCAACTTGGCCCTGGTTTACTAGGGAGCAACAGTTCTTCCCAGGGCCCTGGAGAGACTCGCCACCCCTTTCTAAGCAGAGCTGTGGCTTAGGCACAGACCTGGCCTTCAGGGGTGCTTTTATACAGTAAGAATATTCCTGCTGAGGCTGCGTAAACCAGATTTCATCTGGGCTAGCTCCCACAGGAAACATGAGCCGTGGCCCTGGGCAGCTCAGTGAACAGCTGGATGCCTAACAAGGTGCCCATCTGTAGTGTACCCTGTTGTCCCCAGAGCTGAGGCTGAGGGATGGCAGAGCTGCCCAGATAAACACAGGGTCTTCCCTGAAGCTACCTAGTGGGATGCTTCTCCAACAAGGAAAGTGAAGAGTTCTACCTGTTTAGTGCTGGTCATAAGGAACACGGCAGAGACTTGCCACTAAGGGACCCAATAGAGTCTGACATACTAGGCCCTTGGGCTTCCTCCCCCTGAAATCCATTTGCTCCATCCTCAAGCCATTTCTTCTTTCTGCACCAAATATGGAAATTATGCCCAGAGGTCTGGATTACAAGGTGTGTGTGTTTTAAGGAGGTGAAGAGGAGGGTCAAGAAACTTAAGGTGTTCTTTTTCAAAACACTAATGAAGTCAGGCCTTGCCCTCCATTTTTCCAGTCGAAATTGGCAAAAACCAAAACCAAACAAACAAATAAAACAGACATAAACTGCCAGGGGAGGTTGGAGTTGGGTAGTGGAAAGTTCTAGAACTTGAGCCATATTTACCGAAAGCAGACATAGCACACTGTCCCAGAGATGTTTGGGACAAATGGGGAGGGGACAGACTAGAGTCCCTGAAGCTGCTGGGTCTTACTTCACAAAGTTCCAGAGCACATCTGTCCTTCCCACGGGGAACCCGTGTTTAAAGATTAAGTGAACTGTCCAAAGTGGAGGCTTCCTGAGAAACAGGTCACATCTGTCCTGAGAGTGTGGTCCCCTCCTGTTCATCCCTCAGTCAGTAGAAACCCACCCAGGCTGGAGGGAAAGCTGTCACACAGCCAGGGAAGGGCTGAAATTCCTCCCTGGAATGCAGAGTGGTGGGGGGCTAGGCAAGAGGTACTTGGAAAAAGCTCACGGCGGGACCTCTTCTGCTGAGAAGACCACAAAGGCAGTGTGACTGAGGGCAAGATGCAGCTTAAGGCACATGTCCCTCCTTGGGCAAGGGGCAGACCAGCCTGGTCTTCATAGGGTTGTGACACGCTTTAAGTGTGAACTGTGAACTCCTGGCCTGGGGCTCAGCTCAGAGCAGGCTGGACAGGTCCTGAGGGTGTGAACTCTGCTTTAGCCCCCACCCCAGCCTTTTGACACCTACGTTCTTCATAACTTAGCAGACCGAGGAGGGCCTTATGAAGCACATAAATATTGCAGCTGGTGTGGCCGCCAGGGCAGGAAAATGAAGTCTGAGCACCTGCTCAGGGCACGGGGTCTGCCTTGGAAGAGGGGCGGAGCGGATTTACAAAGCACGGAGAGCACTGTGATCCATCTGGAGGAAGCAGATAACTAGTTTTTCCTTTTCTGGGCAGCCTTTCTCTTCTTCTGTCGCTTCTTTTTTCCTATCTTTTCTTTTTTCCCCACTTTTTCTTCTCTGCGCCCCCTTAGATAAAATTAGTAGAACCATTAATCACATTGCAATACATAGGAGCTTATCTTACCCTGCAAGATAGTTAACAGTGGCCCATGAGTCCATTTAATTCTATTTTCAGCCTGAGGCCTGGAGGCCCCTTGGCAAAAAAACATGGTTCATAGGCCATTCATTAAAGTAAATTAGATACCTCCCCCTCCCCCCAAATTTAACAGGCTTCCTTAACCCTATGGCCTGGGAACTGCTTACAGTGACTGACAATTTACTGAGCTGAACCTAGTTAGTTTCTACTATAGCCTCCCCCCAAAGCTCTCACTAGAGACAGGAATCCACATCTCAGAGGCAACAGATGGGCCTGCCTTCCTTGTCAAGGCAGAGTTGTGCCTTCTCTACAAAATGCCTCTGCATTTTAAATCAAACAGTGGTTTGGAAGTCGGAGGTCCCAGGAGAGAAGGCAGCGTGATTGATCCACCTCTCCTTTCTGGATGCTGGGGAGCATCTCTGGGGATAACTGAGATTGTTCTAGAGAGCTAGGGAGAGAGGCGGTTAGCAGAGCTTCATTAGAGCAACTGGTTTGTGACTGTCACATTAAAATGATTCCAGGTGAATGGTATTTAATGATTTATGGGGTGAGGCCACCTGTTCCCCCCCCCCCAAAAGCCTGATATTAAACATGGTCTGGAGTCATGGGATTTTTACATGGGAACATAGGAAAGCTTGATATTACTGGGGTTGAGTCTGGGGATTACATGAGGATGTTAGGGGGGGCTGAGGAGGAGGAATTAGTAAGTCAAATATTATTCGTCAGAAAACTAGTGTTATACTTCCATTCAGTGTTTTAAAAAGTAAGCCCCCCAAAAACTTGCGTTGCAGATTTAATCTGCTCATAGCAAAGCCTGTGCAGCGTGGCTCACCCAGGACCCTGAATGAGGGTCTGCAGTACCCGACCCGCACCTAGGCTTCTTTGTGCAATCTTCTGAAATCTCTATGCACGCCATCTGACAATTAACGAATTGATTTCAGGTAAATAAATTCCCATATACAATAGGGGGTTCATATCGTGAAAACAAATAGCATTTTATTGCTAGTGTGTATGACATCATAGTTGATACAGTTCAGGTACAAGTGAAAAAATACACTGTGGTAACATTGAAAAGCTGCATTCACATTTATATATCATATATATTTCTTTACAAACTGCCAGTAGTTTAAGATCATAAAGACTTTTCTACTGACATTATTATGGCTCCATTTCAAATATATGAATTGCTTGACTACAAATATATTCTGAAATGCATTTGTTTTCTAAAGAAACATTTAAAAAGTGCACAAAAATATATGTAAAAAAATGCCTTGCAAAAAGTTACAAATACCACCAGGGCCATCTGTGGATCACAGGGGCATATGAAGTTTCATCTTGCCCACATCTCGAACCCTGATGTAGCTTTGGAGGAGGAGTTCATGGCAAGATGCTGGCTTATTCATTTATTTTGACCTGTGAGTTCAGAAACCTCGGAGCCTGTAGAGCTACCGTGGTTGGTAATCAGAGAAACCAAATTATTCAAAGCAAGATATCAGATTTGAAATTGCATTCAGTCCAATTATGCAAAGACTTGTCTTCAGTGGGAAATGGGGCAAAGCTCTCACATTGTCCAGGAGGGGCTTGGCTCCATTCTGCAGGAGGCCAAAGAAAAATCTCACAGAGGGGCCAAGTAAGAGGAAAAGCAAAGGGAGGAGAGGAATGGTGGGAGGGAGGAGGAAGGGAGAGGCCCCAACACTCTCCCTCCTTCCTGCGCAGCAAGGCATTGATCTGTTGGGCTCCGGAAGTAAGAAGCAGACATAAGTAATGCATGCTTTTGGAGGCAGGCAGGGAGAGCGGGGTGGCAGTAGAGGGTCTCTGAGCACAGGCCCCAGGGTTCACTTCTGCAGGGAGCCATCTACAGGGTCTGATCTTTGAACTGGAGAGAGGAGGTGAAGGCAAGGGGCACTGTCCAACCCTGCTCTGTGTGAGACTCACAGGCAGGCCTCTGTGGAAGGGTGGCCCTTGCAGAGCACAGCATGCCCCACACTCTTTCTCCAGACAGTTCTGGAAGACGGCTACTTCCGGAGCTCCCTGTAAAGCTATTACCCCTCACTGTGCCCAGAGGCCCCGAGGAAGAGAGAAGAGGCTCCAAAACATACGGAATACAGATCTTAAAGTAATCACTGATTTTAAAAATGAATATGAATGAGGAGATGATGATGAGGATGAAGCTAACTGGTTAGGATAATACAAATTCTCAGAAAAACCCCAGTTATAAAAGCTCCATTGTGCACAGGTGAGGGTGTGGATGAATACAAGATGCAATATCGTACCATACACTATAGGTGCAGTATCTAGGTGCTGGCAAACCTCAGCACAGCCCCAGTCAGTGCTGCCCCGCAGGCCCACCTGGCCAGGGTTCAGGCCCTCTACCCTGGCCCCTTCATCTCCCACCGATGTCAGCCTTCCTCTGGGGGGTCTACTGGAAAGTCCTCTGAACTGCTGTGCTTACTTGTTTAAAGCTTTCTCCAGGTACTCCTGAATCCACTTCAATTTTGGGTCAATGCATACTTGTCGGTTGTTGTTCTTCAGCCTTGCCCTGCCGAGACAGAAGGGGAGACGCTGTATAGTTGGGTGGGAAGGAGGCATCGGCCTGCACTCACCCAACACAGCCCATTCATTTAAGGATGGCTAAAGGGTCCAGGACACAGAGGACACAGAGAGGACACAGAGAGAAGCCATAGTGTTTGAGCTTCTGGCCTTTAAAGGATAAGCAGGGGCCTTGGCAAGTGAATAAAGCAAAAGCAGAAACAGGAACAAATACACAGAGGAGCCAAGGAGCCTGGAGAATATGGGGACGGGATGCTCCAGGAGCCTCACGGAAGGGCCAACGAGTGAGACTTCATGGGGAAGGTCACGGAGAGTTCCAGAGACCAGAGAGTGCCACGTGCAGAATTTTAACTTCGATGGCCCGTCTCGATGGCACACGGATCAAACGTGTAGCTCAGGAAGAAGACTGAAGTAGTCTTGGGGGGACAGTCCAGCAAGAAGGGGAGAGGGGGAAGGAGGTCAGTGCAGGTTGGGGAGGGGTGTGGTAGAGGTGAATTGCCAGAAAATGGTTTCCAGAGAGATTTTACAAGTTCATAGACTATTCTTATACTTCTCATGCTTAAGTCTTCCTTGCGGGAGGTCTCCTGGTGGGAGCTAACATATCCTCTACATATAGCTCTCTGTAAAGCCCTGTGTGTCAGCTAACCCCATGCAGCATGAAGACATCACTGCCCAGCCACCGAGTGGTCTACGGGAACGACTGGCTAATGGTCCCAGAGCAGCGAGACATCTTCAAGTGGGCTGTACATTTACTGAACGGGTGTGCAGAGAGGTATTTGACTAGGGACACGGGGTTACATTTAGATCTAGCCATTTATTAATCTGGTGCTTGACTAGACCTGAGAACTGGATCTGGCATCATCAAGGGTCCTTCCCAGGCAATAAGTGAGCCAGCATAACCTATGCAAAAAGGTCCCATGCTAGCTAAATTCACTATGTTTAAAATACCCTTCTCAGGAGAGTATTGCACTATAACCAAAATAGTGAAAAAATGTTCATCTTCTAGGTCCTTAAAGTGTGTTGTGCAAAATTAACTGTGAAAAGTCTTTGGAATGGTGTAGCTTTTATTTCAACCACCATGTCCTTCCCTCTCTTTTAGCATTAGAGTTTCTGAAAACTTGAATCTTTCCCAGGGAACTCTGAGCTCTCACCATCCCAGGTGTGTAAGGATAGACCTGCCCAACTATGGACTCCCAACCTCGAGTGTGTGGCATATGTCTGCCAGGCTCCTGTGCCCCAGGTGAGATGTTTGTGTCTTGTGGATATGTACTTTGGGCTTTTCTTATTTCTCACCTACATTTAAATCAAATGTTGATAGCTGTCACAACCTCAAGGAGAAACAAAAATTCATAAGTCACACTTGAGGAAAATAGAACAACCCTATAATGTTGACGTTTAATTGCTAAAAATGACTTGAAGAATGACTTCGGCTGCATTTAGATCTGTATTCTCTGGCTGTGTGAGGAACGTTAGGGCACCAGAGTCCTGACACTGACAGGACAAGCATAATTGTTACTGGTTACTGGCTAATTGTTACTGGTTACTGGCTAGTTTCAGTAAAGTCGTCCAGAAGCAGCCAGCTGTGCTGAAAGAAAGAATCAGCTTAGAAAAAAGGGGTCAGAAACACTGAGCCTAGCAGGGGACTAGGAACAAAAGTCACTTTTGAAACTCATGCCCAATGGCATACCATGAGTTCTCCTGGTGATAACAGCTGCTGCTAATTATGGCAAGTCTGGGGCTTTCTGTACTGTGCTCATAGATACACTGTAACTGGAGAGTGACAGTTAAGACTTACACAATCTGAAGGGCACAGTTGGGAGTATTGAGGATTTTCAGATGCTTGACATTGCCTCTGGCAACATGGCTCTCAAAGAATCGGCATGGACATCTGTAGCTCAGGCTGACAGGCTTACCTAGGGGAGAGAGAACAAGGCCACTTGTTACTCTGCCTGATGCTGGGGATCGAAGGGGTAAGGCCATATTATGCTATAGTGGTAGCAGTGCATTCTGGCAAGGAGCATCCCTACATGCTAGACAGCATGGTGAGATCTGAATGGACTCTGCTTCTGCAGGGCAAGGCGTCCTGAGGGACCTGGGGTACCTGAACTATAGGGGAGTGAGGAGAATATATTGAAGCTACCTCCTCAGGTATCTCAAGATGGAGTTAGGAAATATTATGGGAGATACCGGGTTCAGTCCCAGGTATGGAGATTCCCAGTTTCCCTTTAAAGACCTCTCAGGGCAAATGGATGAAGCTCAAGATTCCTCCTCCTCCTCCTCCTCCTCCTCCTCCTCCTCCTTCTCCTCCTCCTCCCACCTTCTCCTCCTCCTTCTTCCTCCTTTCTCCTCCTCCTCCTCCTCCCTCTTCCTCCCTTCTCCTCCTCCTCCTCCTCCTCCTCCTCCTCCTCCTCCTCTTCCTCCCTAGCCTTTTCTCTCTTTCTCTCTGGCACAGACCAGACCAGCAGTTCTGGGGAGTGCTACCCTCCCCCACCTGTAGTTTTCCCTCGTCCCTTTCTCCCCACTCCCCAAGTCCAGGAAACAACAAAAGAACCCAGGCTGAGCTCCTACCTGTGGTCCCCAGAGGGCAGACCCTAGGCTCACCTTCTCCCTAGCACTTCCCCAAGGCTGGAGTCAAATGTGGTTTTCAGGGCCAGTGCAGGGACGCCTAAGCCTCCTGGATCTTATTACTGGCTTTGTTTGCCAATTCGCCAATTTGCAAAATGCTATAATTGACACTCATTAGTGTACATTAGCAAGGAGCTCCTTTAGAACCCCTTTTAAAACTCACCCTTTAAGTCTAGAATTGCAAGCCCTGGAGGCTGGAATTTGTGTAGTTTTTGTTTTAGTTTTTTTTTTTTTCCTTGCAGATTTTATCCTTGCCCAATTTACTATTCCCAAATAGTTGAATTTGTGGATCTTTTCATCAAGGATTCAATATAAGAACTTTTAGTCCAGGAATTTGTTTTGTAAGTTTGCTTGCTTATAGACTCCCAGAAGGTCTCTGGGTGGAGATGTGGATCAAGGGGGATGTGAGGGACTTTGTTTTTCTACAGGCTTCATTTAACTCGGGGTGGTGTGGCTTGGGAGCAGCAGTGTGGACACTAAATGGGAGAAAAAATAATCCCCCCTTAAAAAAACTGCCACCTGCAATTCCTTGTAAACCTTAGGAATAGTTAGCATTAATGTGCATTAAAGGACCGTGAGCAGACTGTATGTACCATCCTTGCACAGAGGTCAGTACAGTTTCCACAAGCAAATCAACCAGGGAAAGAGACCTGCTCTGGGAGAGGGACCCGGCCACCTGGGCGACCCAGGACCCCGAGTCTCCACTCTGCATGCAGTGTGGCTCCTTGGGGCTTGCATTTCTCTTGGCTTTTTCTGGGTTGCCAGGAGCAGGAAAAATAAAGACCAGTGGCGAAACACAAGGAATTCCAAACCAGAGCCTCGCCGGGAGAGGAGAGGGGACAGCCTCTCTCCCCAGCCAGTAGAGGTGGCCTGCCCTGCTAACCAAGCAGCGGGATCAGGCCATGAAATCAGAGCTGATTCCAAGCTCAAAACAAAGCCTGGCGAACCTTAGTGAAGGTGATTCTTATTTTTACCTTCAGGACATGATGGCCTTAGCTCTCAATGAGTTTCCAGAGTAACCAAACTCCTGGGTGTTCTTTTGGAGAGAACGTGGTAGTGCCCCACTTTTTACAGCTTTTCGATCAGCATTACTTTTTTTTTTTTTTTTGGTGCGACTTTGTGTACAGGCCAAAGTCCCTGCTGGCACCCTGTCACCCTGGACTTGGGACCTAGAGAGGGAGCAGATTCTGGAGAACAGTCCACTGTAATGCAGAGAGAGCCGTGTGCACTTTCTCTGAGCAGGCCAAGGGAGGCCCTCATCAGAGAAGCTTAGGGCATCCGGGAATCCAGCTGCTTACTACATGAGCTGATGGTAGAAGACAGAAGTCCTATCAGCGATACACTACACTACACTGTGGGGCCAGTACATAGATGCCAGAGGTAAAGAAAAGTACTCATTTAATGATGCAATGGGTCTTGCCTGGAAAGCAGGGGCTGACTAAGACAGTTAACTCTAGAGAAGTCAACAATCTAACAGGGTCATAAGATGTCAGTGGGTGAGCATCTCAGTCTCTCTGAGGATTTTGCACTCTAGACTCAAGGACCTGAATTCCACTATTTCCCAGAGAGGTGCACTAGGTCACTCCCGCTTCATCCACTCTTTCAATTATTTATTTAGCCCCAGGTGAAGTGCACTATGGCCCGGGAGTGGGGTTGGGTGGGAAGATGCAGGCCCTCAGACCTTCTCAGCAACAGAAATTCTAATTTCTAAATTGCCATCAGTCTGGGTCCTCCGCTGTTCTGATCGGCAACTCGCTATAACCATAGCGACCACTTATCTCGACCACGCTAGCCTAACCTCTCCGACCATACTCAGCTGAGCACCGGTGTCCCGTTGTCCACCAGAGAGAGAGAAAGAGACCAGACTACGGCACACGGCAGGCGCCCCTGAACCGTACACAGCTCGCTGCCACACCAAGAACGTGAGAGTCCCTGTTCTCTGCGGAATCAGCGCAGCCAGGGAAGGCAGAGCCCACACCCACGGGGTTTTGTTTTGTGAGTTCAGAGGCAAGCGTTTATTTTGTTTTACAGCAGCGGTGTCCTGTAACAGCGAAGAGAGTTTTCTCTTCAGAGTCAAAAAAAGAAAACAAAAAGAAAGCTATTTCCCAGTGAAACGGGACACCACCGTTTCCAGTGGCCCCGGGTCCTGGCGACTGAACTCTGATGCGGTTCCCATCCGCTGCTGGCTGTAAAGGCGCCCGCGCCCATCTGCAGGTGTGCTCCGGAGGGTTGGGGGAAGGTGTGCATGGCCCGGACGACCCTTGGGTCTCTCTCCAGTGACCCCGGGAAGAGACAAGGAAGCAATTAAGAGATACGCGCTCCGGTCCGCGTCGCTGAGGACCAAGGAGTCTAACGAGCCGCGCAGAAGCGCTGTCTTGGCCCAGGGCGCAAGTCCATCAGCTGCGCAGCGCGGTGCAGCAGCTCCTGGCCCGGAGCCCCGCGAGGGCGCGGCGACAGCACCCGCTACGCTTGGAGGGGACGGCGCTCAGCCACAGGGACCTCGCCTCCAAGCAGGGCACGTCGGGCTGCTAGAGTGCCCAAGCAGAGCGCTTTCTTCCAAAGCACCACCCGACAGCATTTCCACAAGGAAAAACGCGGCGCATTCCTGCTGAGAACATCTGCGCGCGGGAAGGGGAGCTGGGTGCGGTTGGCCGGCGCCTGGCCACAGCCCTCGCGCCGCTGCCCACCCGCGCTCACTCCGGGCCAGCCCCGCACTTGCCCGGCCGCCCCGTGCATCCTCACCCTGCAGCCCTCCGGGTCCCGCGGCCGGTGCTGCAGAGCACAAAACCTCAGTGCGACACGTGGGACCTAAGAAGGACACCCGGAGAGAGTGCGTCCTGCAAAGTGCGCTGCCTCAAGTTCCTTCGGGGCGAGCGGCGCCACCCCGGTTCTTTCTCCCCGGCCAGGATGCGGGCAGAGGAACAGCGGACCTCCGCGGGCCGGAGCGCGGAGCTCCGAGCCCTTCCCAGGCTCGGGTCCAGCGCGGATCGCACTCACCGTCGCTGATGCAGAGCGCGGCCAGCACCAGGGCCAGCACGGCGACGACCTTGGCGTCCATGGCGTGTGCGGGAGGGCGCGCGGCAGAGCAGGGCTGGACGCCGGCGGACGCGGAGCACAGAGAGTGAAAGTGCGCGGCGGGAGGCGCTCGCTGGGCGCTTTAGAGGCGAAAGCCAGGCGGGGCTGGGCGGAGCGAGGGGCGGGCTTGGAGTGTGGCCGGGGGTCTCTGACGCGTCCCCTGTAGGGCGGCCACCCCTCCAGTCCCCTCCCTCCGCTTCTCCTGCGTGCCCTTGGTGTTCTGGGCGCCACTGGGCGCTGGGAACTTTCATCCCCTTAGTCCCCCCCCCCACCCCGGCCCCCCCGCCCCCGCGCCTCCAAACCACCCACCCTCCCCACCTGGGTCCCGCTCCCCGGGACCTGGCTGGGCTGGAGGGCCAGCCACTGATCCCATTATGCAGATGGAGAAACTAAGGGAAACTGGGTGTCCTGGGGAAAGCTGCGAGTAACCCCTTAAGAAGACAAAGAACTGGGTTCCTACGGCGAGGGACTGTCACAGGCTAGCAAGATAATCCTGCTGGGTGCCAGGATCTCAAACTGAAAGACTGGTCGCCCAGGCTCTGCAGGAGGCGGCGCAAAAGCTAGGCTTGGGGGATGCGTTAGTTCTTCGCATTCCCAGGCTCTCTTCGCCCGGGAAGTGCTTCGAGCGCGGGGCAGTGGAAGCCGAGCCTGCCGCTCTCCCTGGCTGCAGAGGCACGTGTGAATTTTCTTAGCTCTTAGCCCCTTTGCGCCGCTGTTGGGTCGGTCAGAAGTGGAAGGGAGTAATCCCAGTTCCCACCCCGCAGAGTGGAAGTGGGGGGTTGACCAGAGGCCCCCTCCTGGAAAGGCCTCTATGTCCTGTCTCACACATAGTCAGTGCTCAATTAATGGAAGCTGGAAACAGCTTTTTAAAGTGTGTTTCCTGCCTTTTCCCAGTGAAAGCCCAGCGTGATCCAAAGAGCTAGAGAACTTCCTACCCTCCTGAGTTTAAGAACACTTTGGGGTCCAGAGCACGCCCCCAGCCCCCCCGCAGTGCCCAGCTCTGGCTGTAGGCCACCGTGCTCCTGGGTGATCGTCAGCCACAGCCCCAACTGTGTAGGCAGGGGACAGAGGACAGGGTGACAGGGGACAGGGGGTGATGGATGGAGGTGTAAAGGCGCAGGGCCTCTCTTTGGGCCTCCCACCGTCAAGTCCTGGCACTTTGTCAGCTATGGTCCCACATGGCCGGCTGGGGACATGGGTTCTGTACCCTTCCCCATCCACGCATGCACGGTGGGGACAGACATCCGTCACGGGGCAATCCGTGGGTAGAAGTGGGTAGGCTGGTGGGACCTGGGGCTCAGTGGCTCCGCCAAGGGACGAACGGGAGGGGTCAGCAGGAGAATATTCCCTAAGTATGTTTTCTGCAATCTCTCTAAGCGCTTTGCCCCGTTAGGTGCGCTGCCAGCTTGGACTCATTCATCATCGATTTCACGCCAGGCGCACTGTGGGTCCTGAGCTTCAAAACCAGAAACCGCACGGACTTGGTCCTTTGCGCTTGAAAAATAGCATTCAAGCCCGGCGCGGTGGCGCAAGACTTTAAATTCCTGCACAGAGGTAGGTGGATCTCTGCGAGTTTCGGGGAATCTTGTTTACATAGCGAGTCCCAGGGCAGCTAGGAAACATAGGAAGACTCTGTCCAAACAAAAGCAAGCAAGCAAACAAACAAACAAGCCAAAACTAACATTACAGACAGGGCACCCTGGGGTTTTGCATTGTTCGGAGCGCTCTGGATCCTAAACTCTAAAGTTACCCCGGCTTTGGACTGGCAGCTCCGCAGCGGCTGGGGCTCTGGCGCCCTCTGGTGGCCGCGCCTCCCCTCCCCCAACTCGCCCTCCCTTCGGGTGAACCTGGAGGGTTCATGGACAAGCAGGTCCCTATCAGTGTAAAGACGCCAGGGGCTTTTGGGTAAACCCTACTCTGGACAGAAAAGCTTGCCCTGGGGCCAGCAACCGGTGCGCAGCTGCAGGACAGCAGAACCTCTCCCATAAAACAGCTCTGGCCAAAGCAGCTGCCCAGGCCTCTTGCTATTTGATTTTTGCCACAGAATCAGGTAAGAAGGACCTACCTGCTGACCTGGGTGTGTGTGGGGGGGGGTGGGGGGTGGGGGGCGTGGGGGGCGTGGGGAAGGTTCCCCGTGCGGCCTGAGGACCAGACAGAAGTCAACCAGGGCTCTAGGGCTTACTGGTCATCCCTCTGATGACACACCTTGACGCCCCAGAACAGAACTCAGCACCGGGTACATCTATCTGCACCTTCTTCTGTGTGTTCCTTAAAATACTTTCCTACTATATGGTAGACATGGGCTAAGAGTTTGAAATAGTTAAACCAACAAAACAAAACAAAAACAAACAAACAACCCAAACCAAAAAAACTCTCTTTTCTGGAACTTTCATGCTGAGGTGGTTAGGAGGAAGTCAGGCAGCTCTAGTTAACCCATCCATCAAGGATATGAGTAAAAATAGCCAGGAAGTCTAGTGGGGAATGGAGGAGAGAGGAAGCCATCAGGGTGGGAAATAAGGTGGACAAGAGTCTATATTTTATTTAGATAAAATCTCTGCAATTTTAGCCTTGGTGAATGATTCAAATCTCAAACCCTGTCCATGGTAGGGACTCCACGGGTGGCGTCGTCCCTTTTGAACTTGCTCTATTCTGAGACACACAGGTGTTTCCCAATTTGGAGCTGTCCTTCTTGTTGCTGCATTGTGACTCAATTGAGTCCTTTGTGAGCAGACCCACTGCTTATGAAGGACATCACAGGTCCCCTTCTCTGTGATGCCTGAGGCTCCCACCTGCCTGCAAGGGCGGAAGGGAAGGTGTCCTCTCCTGGAGTCTGGCTGCAGAATTACAGGCAGGTGTGGATGTGTGTCCCGGCCTGCCTCTAGGGCTGCCCTCCCCACCCCCACACTGGGCAGTGTGAAGCACTAATGACTTGAGTTGGTCCTCTTTCGAAAGCATTTTGGTCATGATTTTAGCTCTTTAGAAATAAGTCTTGTTAGCATATGTTGGTAGTGTACAACGAGGAGTTTTAGTGTGACATTTTCCTTGTTGACCGTACTCATCCTTGGTTAGTCTTTCTTATACCTTCTTTTACTCATTGTTTCTGACTCCTTCCATATCCCTAATATTTTCCCTTTTAGTTAAATAGCCTTCTTTTTCTTCTTTTCTCTAGATTTCACGAGAGGAAATATGCAATGTTTATTTTTATGGGGATCACTGTCCATTCTCCTACACATGAGATAATTTCATCCTTTTTTATGCCTGAGTAACATTCCACCGTGATATGCTGTGTCATCCTTTCATCCATTGGCGGGCATCCAGGCTATTTCCATAAATTTTGGTCTTGCAAATGTAATAAAGATGAGTAAAGAAAGCATTATTTTAAGATATAGATTAATACATTTATTTTTGTGTGATAAGAGAAACATGAGCAGTGAAGTATTTCAAATATTGTTCAGGATTCGTTTTACTTTTTAAATGTACAATTCGAGTTTTAGAAGTGAGTTTATCTATACAAGCAGAGGATGCCGTAGTGTAGATGGTTGATGATGACACGAAACAAGATCTGAAGTTTGCCATTGTGCACTCTGTCTCACCCCAGTTCCCCCTGAGAACTAAAACATAAAGTCAAAACATGAAGAGGTAACCTTCCTCACCTCCATATCAGATGAGATGAAGAAAGCCAGCGCAGATCCCAGGAAGAAGGTACAGCATGGAGTGTCTGTAGGGTCCCTGGATACCCTGTCCTGCACCCCCGGCAGAGTGCCCAGTTGGTTGCTCCTGCTCAGTCAGCAAACAGCACCATGTGCTTTGTTTTTCCCTTCCACTCTCTGGGGTCAAGAGCAAATGACCTACCCGAGGAAGCAGACAAGGCCCACAGTCTTGCTGCTGTCACCTGTACTTTGGGTACACTCTCCATCTGGGATGGCATCAGGCTTAGAGTTAGACCATCAGCCATCTATCACATTTGGCTTTTTTCCAGGGCCACCTTATAGAATAAGCCCTCCTCTTTCATCTTTACAGACAGGACCCCTGGTCCCAGAGTGACAGAGTTTGAGCTGACATGACAGAGCCACGCAGGAGAAAAGGCAAAAGTGAGCATGGCCAGTGTCTCTGGCTTTGAGACATACAGAGGAGCGTATATGAAGACATGATGACATCTGTGATGGTCATCCACAGGCCTCTTGAAGTCTCCAACCTGGGGCTGAGACTCAGTGTCTGCTGAGCTAGACATGTTCTCCTTAACAGGATTCCAAATTGGCTTCAGGAGCCAGTTCTAAAAAGTCCCAGGCTATCCTGGAGTCGTAAGGGAACCTTACAGGAACCTTATGGGAAGCCAGTTCCCACTGGTTTGGGGGTACATATGGAGGGAGGCTCACATCTTCAGGAACACACCCAACCAACCACCAGACCAGGTTGTGCATCCAATGTGACCCTGCTTAGAGACTGGTCAGATATTTTAATCATGGATAGCATTTCTGAGACCATAGCTTCCCAAATCTAATACTCTCAAGGAAAACCGAGGTTCTCAGAACTCAGGCCTGTGACCTGGCCAACAACACTAGCTCTCGAGCATGCAGTGGTCATGTCTGGAATTGTTTTGTCTCCTACTGCCCTGCATCTGAGCAGACAGGGCTCAATATGTAGGGTAGCACTGAAGGCTTTAAACTGGAATACATTAGTTACCCTGTATCTGAAATTTCTCTTTCTGTGGTTTCAGCTACCTGTGGTCAACCAAGTTCTGAAAATACTAAGTGGGAAAACTCCTAGAAATGAATAGCCTGTGTTTTAAATTGTGTGCTGCTCTAAATGTGATGAAGCCTCTTGTTACCCTATGTCATCGTATCCAGGACATGAATCATCCCTTTATAGCAGCCACACTGCCTACTCGATCTCTTAGCTGTCCTCATTGCCAGAGGGGAAGCCATAGTGTATATAGGATTTGGAGCTGTCTGCGTTTCAGACACCCATGGGAGGTCTTGGAACTACTGTGTGTGCCACCACATTCTACTTACCACAGACCCAACTGATACCCAGAGACAGCTGAGTGCGGTAGTGTGTTCAGCACGCAATCGCTCGGCATCCCGAATCTTCGTCACTTTGTGTCCCTGTGAGATGGGTCCAGTGTTAACTGTCTATCTCCCAGCTATTGCTTTTTGAAGAATTGGGGTTTTAATCCACTTTAAAGGACAGTTGTTTTGGTGAAGGGTCGGGATGGATTTGCTATGCAAAGATTCAGAATATTAAGTCAAATTTGAATTTCGGGTAATAAAAAGGACTGGGGATTTTTGTTGCTGTTGTTGTTGTTAGTATACATGTGCTCCACATGTTCAGAGGAACAGATTTATGATAAAAAGAATTATTTATTGTTCATTTGAATTTCAAGCTTACCTGGGTAATTTCCTTCACTGGGTCTGAGCCTATTCCAGAGGCTTCAAATGAACATCTTACATCTTCCGGAACATTTGGACAGAGTCTGGGAAGCGATGTTCTTGGATCCTGCACTTCAACATCCCATATCTGGGATGCTAGATAGTAGCTGGTTAGCTAGCGCTCTTGGAGAATAACCTTCTTTTGCTTTCTCTCTGAGAGCTTGAGACCTGCTCAACCCCACCCTTCTAGGAATAATCCTGGCCAGGCTGGAAGGCAAGGCAGGCAGGGCTCTTCTGAACATCCCCAGAACTCTCCTTCTCTGTCCCACCACTGTCACCTTTCTTTCTATAAACACCTTTCTTTTGTAGGTTGTAAGAGCTGCTTACAGGGAAGGAGGAAGTGACATCCCAGATCACAGTGGCATATGAACATTGTCACAGTCCTGTGGGACTCTGATACTGCATACTCCACCCATACTGCAAGCAGGGCTGAGGACTTCTGTGGAGGCGTGGAGGGGACCTAGGATTGATGGCCACACAGTTAACCTCCCCGAGCCCCAATCAGAGAAGCCAGAATTCTAGCCTCACTGGCCGTCCTTGTTCAGTGGGGAGTCTTGTTCTGTTCCCCATCCCATGTTACTTTGGCTGGATATTAGAGTCAGTGACAGAGACTCCGCAGGGAAACTTTCAATACCAGATTCAAAGTCTGGTCCCATTGAGAGCCTGGCCCAGGAGATGGGCTCTTGTGAAGAGGATTTTCAGCACCTCTAGGGTATCTACTCAGTCATCCATCTACTTGCCCTTTTGCCCTAGTTTTGTTTCCCGTTGCTGTGACTAAGCACAGTAAGAGAGAAAGGGTCTAGTTGACTCACAGCTCCAGGTTAGAGTCTATCATGGCCAGAAGTCCCAGCTGCAGCGGCTTGACAGAAGTGGTCTCACTCCCCCCTCAGCCAAGAGCAGAGATCAGTGCATTAACACACACGTGTTCCACTCTTCCTCTCCTTTTTATTCCATCCAGGGCTCAACCATAAAATGGTGCTGCCCACATTCAGGGCGTATCTTCCCATCCTAGTCAACCCAGTTATGATGAAATACTGTCATAGCAATGTCCAGAGACCAACCTAATGTAGACAGTTCCTCATTAGACCCCTTTCCCAAGTGATTCTAGATTATACAAAGTTGACAAATGGTGCGGTCACACCATCTGTCAGTCCATTCACCTACACATCCACCTATCTATCCACCCTACCACTCCCTGTCAACCCACCCTTCCATCTATGTAACCACCACTGTCTGTTACCCACCTACCTACCTGTCCATCGCTCTTTCCATTCCTTCATTTCTTCATCCATAAATCCCTTTCTCCTCCACCCCCTCATGCATCTCCACCACCACCCATACATTATTCATCTCTCTACCCACTCTTCTTTCCTTCTGTCCATTATTATCCATCCATATCAGCAATGATTCTACTTGTCTGTGCTTCCGTCTCCACCCATCTGTCCATTCATCTGCACATCCATCATCATCTCCTCCTCTACTCACCATTATCTGGTTCTTTCCCTTTTGCTATTCCATACCAGCCCCTTTAGTTGTTCCAACCCTAAGATACTTTGTCCACAAGGAAGGTACATGTGCTCTATATCCCAGACCATGGGGGGAAAAACAGACATTTAAGGGCCCCAAAGATGAAGCTCATGCAGAAAGCCTTAGTCTAGAGCAGATCAAAACCTTTACCTTTCTTTTTGTGGAAGGACTAGTCCTTTCTGAGAAGCAGGGAGTGACTGACGCTGAGGAAAGCCCACCCAGGCAGGAGCCCTGGGACAACATCTGAACACATCTCACCCCCTAGTGCCCATCCACGGTTTTCCTCCATAAATTAGAAAAAAAAAAAAAAAAAAAAAGGAAAGAAAGAAACAAACCTTTATTTCTCTGTTTACTCCTCTGCATTTAATGAGCAGTTGTTAACATGACCGAAACCATCTGATGATTTTTACCAAATGGAAAAATCTCCCTACAGGGGCAATAAAATAAATATTCAAGACAGAGAGAGGCAGTCGTAAAAGGCATTACCCGGTTGTAAACAGGCGGGTTGTGGTGATCTATTACCCCTGACTTGGCAGCTTTCAACAGTTCTGAGATTCCAGGAGGGAATCTGACCCAAGGCAGTATTTACTTCTGTGGCTTTTTCGGCAGGTCAGCGTGGGTATAATTCTGTCGACCAGTTCACTGGAGTTGAGGTTTCGAGCAGGAAGCTTGAGCCCTGAACACTCATAACTCAGGAAGAGTAAGACACCCTGTCCAGGGTGTGCCAAGAAAAGCACATCCCAGTGTCCTGGCGGTTGAGGTGAAGGTCTTCCATAACTAGGCTGTTATCAACTGGATACACAGCCTATTTCTTCTTGGTCCAAAAGTACTCCTGGCTGGTGCATTTGCCAGCGGTACGTCAGCCTGGAGCTCTGAGGAGACCCATCTCTGTTTGGTGTTCTACTATCAACAGATCGTCATTTCAT
Source organism: Rhizomys pruinosus (assembly GCA_009823505.1). NCBI lineage: Eukaryota > Metazoa > Chordata > Mammalia > Rodentia > Spalacidae > Rhizomys > Rhizomys pruinosus. The sequence continues at coordinate 1,574,442 of VZQC01012059.1, read as the reverse complement.
GTGTCTTCATGGAGTGTCTTCGACATCTCAAAGATCTTGAAATGTAAAGGGAAAGTGAAGCAGTAACTCACAAGCACAGGTCTCCTCCCCCAAAGACCAAGCACTGAGCCGACTCAGCAGTCTCTGCGGTCCAATGTTTGACAGATTAAAAGTGACCACATCACGTAGAAGGATCCCACCAGCAGCTCTGCAAGCAGGGAAGGTGTGTTTATGGCATCTTCTGAGGTAACACCCAGGCTTAGCTCGGAAGGCCATGTCTTAGCACAGGAAAGCCAGTCCTGTGGTCCAGCTCTGATCTTGGATCTTGGTGTTGGCAATAAGAGTTCTCCTTCTTGGGGCTGGGAAGATAGCTCAGTGGTTAAGAGCACGGGCTGCTTTTGCAGAGGACCCAGGTTCAATTCCCAGTACCTACATGGCAGGTAACAACTGTCCATAAATCCAGTTCCAGGGATCCAACAGCCTCCTCTGATCTCTGTGGTACTGCATGACACAGTGCACTTGCATACATCCAGGCAATACACTCATACACATAAAATAAAAATAATAGATACAATTTTTATTTTTATTTTTTATTTTATTTTATTTATTTTTTGTTTTTTATAATATATTTTTTAAAAGAGCTCCCTTTCTCAGGCCAGCTTGCTCCCAAACCTGACTGCCCAACTTTGATCCCAGGTTTCCAGATGAAGGAAGGAGAGAAGTAACTCCTGAAAGTAAGTTTAAAAATTTAAAGTAAAAAAATAAAAAAGCAAAAAAAAAAAAATTAAAAAAAATTTTAAAGTTCCCCTTCTCCATCCCTGGTCTGACTATTGAATCATGTTCAGATTTTGGTGGCTTTGGGTCCAGAAGAGTAGACACCTCCTGGCCCTAAGGTCCACTTCACGGTCCACTTGCTGGTGCAGAGGTCTGTGTGTGACAACCAGGCTCCAGGATTAAGAAGGACAGTTTAATAACTTTTAATAAACTTTTAGAACAACTGATTTTTTTTTTTTTTGGTCTTTTCGAGACAGGGTCTCCCTGTAGCCCCAGATGTCCTGGAACTCACTCTGTAGACCAGGCTGGCCTTGAACTCACAAAGATCCGCCTGCCTCTGCCTCCCAAGTGCTAGGATTAAAGGCGTGCGCCACTATGCCCGGCTTGAACAACTGATTACAAAGACCAAAATGAGCCCCATGTCGACTCAGTCGTTTCCACAGTCTGCCATGGTCTTTGCAGGACCCAGAAGCCCAGGCCTGAGCTGCAGCATGGGTCAGACAGGGCACATGCATGGGCCATGGTACCAGCTTCTACTGCTCCATGCCAGCCAGAGCCTTCCTGGGACTCCTTAGGCATGAGTTTCTGGGGCTCTGAAGAGGGAGTCTCTTGCTTTCCGCCCTTGCAGACCTGAGCTTGTCGTACGGGACGGTTCAGAGCAATACTGGACATTACAGGAGCTGGAGATGGGGGGCAGGGCTGCTCTTCCCCATGGTGGGACCATAAGTTCTTCCTGTCCTGCTGACGTGTGGCGAGCGACACCTATTACTGTTACTTCCAATGTCCGCTTCACAGTTGATCTGTGAAGCGGCACTCTGTGCATTCGCCTGTCCTATGGGACTGTGGGGGAGGTAGAGTGCTTGTCTTCATGGCAAATATGAGAAGTCTGGGATTCAAGACTGGTCCTGAGGGTCCTACTGGCCAGGTAGAGGGTGGCAGGAAAGCTGGTGGGGTGTAACCACTTGGATGCGTCATCTCTGCAGGCTGAGGCAGAGAGGGAGGGCTGGGAGTCTGAAATTCTGTTGCCTCTTGCAGAGATCTGAGCTTCCTGCGTTAGTCAGTTTTCTGCTTTTGCAACAAATCCCCCAGATAATTACCTTACAAAGAGAAAACCTTTATTTTGACCCTGGTTTGGAAATTCTATCCCAGAATGTGTTCTGCACATGACGTGAAGAGGGTGTAAGGAACAAGCTGTTCACCATGTGACAGAAAAGTGACAGACAGGAAGGGACCTGAGAGCCACAGGTCCCCTTGAGGGAATATTCCCAAGGACCAGAAGACTTCCCATGGGGCCCTCACTCCCCCTAGAGCCCGGCCTGGGAAGTGAGACTTTACACGAAGAGACAAACTACACAGCAGCAAATTGAAAACGCTTCTCTTTTGTCAGCCCCTATGGGCCTCTGCAGGCTCCCTGAGGACCTGCAACCTACTTGGCCTTCACCCAGGAGCTGCTCAGGCAGGTGACTGCACAGTCAGACTCTGAGTCTGTCCTGGACCCGCGTCTGTCTACGTCCCCACACAAATAAGGAGAGCACTGATGGCAGGGCTAGCACGGTGGGATGGGAATGCAACCCGCTCGTTCCTCCCTGTCTCCTCTTTCTTTCTCCTACTTGGCCAGGCCAGGTGTGTGCCTGCCCTAGAACACATCTGCGGCCAGGAGGCAGTGCAGGCTGTGAACAGCTGGACCAATTCTGGGAACCACAGAGGACCAAGGGAGAGGAAGGAGCTTGTTTATCCAGGCGGAACGGCTTCATGTGTGCAAAATCTGACCTCCATGTCCAGGGCTCCAGATGGTAGATGTGTTTAGTTTGCAGAAGAGAGAGAGAGGAAGACACTGGATGGAGAACCAGCCATGAGGCCTCACAGTAGCCTGATTCCCAGTTTGGGCTAAGGGGGCACTGTCCTGCCCAACAGGAGCACACAGCTTGTTTGTGGGAAGGCCCTGCAGGACCTGGCGGTTGCTTGGTGGGTGCTCAGTTCAGCTCAGAGGAATCCAGCTAGCCAGGCTGAGCTCTCAATACCCAGGCCCAAGACAGCGTCTGCTCAGCCCCTAGCCACAGGCTAGGGTTATTTGGAGTTCAGTGTGGGTGTAAGCCTGGTGCTTTCCATTCCGTGCAGGTTGGTTCTGGGGAGGCAGGTGAACTCTGAGCCAGGCGAGCCATCATCCTGACTCTGGACTCTGGGCTCTCATAACTTATGTGCTTTCTTCCTCTAAGTGTCTGTTTTCAACAAGTCGTGAGTGCCACATCTTCAGTCCAAGAAGTTCCACGGAGCACCAGGATTTCTTGCCTGTTTATGCACGCCCTGGACAGCAGAGCTGTCCCTAGGTACTGCCCTTGCCTCCAGCCGCCCTGCTGTAGCGAAGGTCTGCTCTCTCCACAGGGGTCCCCTGGAAGCTAGTCCTCCCCTTTTAAAGGGTGCTATGGTTTGGGTCTTGACTATCTCCTAGAAGCTCACTGATGGCTTCATCTGTAAGGTGGTGTTATGGGGAGGTGGCAGAATCCTCCAGAGGTTGGGCCTATTGTGAGTCCTTGGAGGAGATACTGAAACTTTGGTGACTCTTCTTTTTGTTTCCCAGTCACAGTGAGGCAAAGCTTTTTTCTCATGATATCCTGCATTGTCATAGGCCCAAAGCAACACAAAGTGTCCATGACCAAAGCCTCTAAGACCGTGAGTCCAAAGGATCCTTTCCTTATAAGTTATTTCTGGTGTGTCCTTGTGGTGACAGACGCTGATTAACATGTGGGGCGACTCAGGATTCTGGTGAGTGTGGACATACAGGGCACAGCTCTAATGCAGGAGTCCGCATACATACCCGGATGCTCAGAACCCCTCCCTGCTTAAAGGAGGAGAGGGGCAACCCAGCCCACGAATAGTGAATCAGCTGAAAGGTCCTCCCCGAATGCCCGGAGACCTAGATGTCATTGTTCCTCTCTCCGTGCCAGACGGCATAAGCAGGACCCAGGGGCTTTGTCATCAGTAAGCAGAGAGGGTCAAGTCTGGCCTCACGGGAGCTACCACACCCGGCCTTCCCATTCTGTCCAGCTGTCCACACACTTTCAGCCGGAACTGAAGAGACCTCTCATCAAGACTGGCTCCTTCTCAGCTACCAGCCCAGCATCCTGAGCTGAAGGCAGCATGTGCTCGCTTCCCAGGGAAGACCAGGAGGGTCAGGCAAGAGGCTCGAGGGTGGAAGGTTTGATGAAGACTTGTCTCCATTAAATATTTGAGAACAAAAGGTTTAAAAAGCCGAGGTGTGAAATGGAGGGAGGGAGAGGCTTGGGGAGCAAAAGAAAGAGGGGAAAGCGTGCAGTCATGTTCGGGACAGTCAGAGGACCATGTGGGGGACAGGTGGTCACAGAGCTGTCAGACCAGAGAACAAGGAAGCACTCTTCAGGCACCAGTGCGCCCTGGTGCACAGCCTGCGGTGTGAGTGGGTTTGCAGCTAGAAGCAGCAGCACCTCTGCACTATGCTGGGCCCCTGCTCCCAGTGGGAACCTTGCAGTGCCCAGGGTGTCTGGGTTCAGCTTCTCCTTCATGTCTGGTCCACACAGGTGTTTAGGGGCATGTTGGCACTGGCTTCACTTACGAGGCCCACCCACAAGCTACTGTCGGAGCTCTGGGCCGAGCCTTACTCTTCTCCAACCACATGGTAGGAGCTGTGAGTCCTCTGTACAACAGCAAGCCTGCCTTGCAAACTGCTATCTGCTTGTGCCGATACTGTATAGACACTTATTCTACACAGTACATCCTCTCCACCATATCGTTCCATCACCTAAATAATCTGGAGAGCATGTCCTGGATGATGCAAAGTTGGCCCAGGTAGAAAACATCTGGGATGGCTGCTTAATTCTAGAGAGAACAGGGACCTCCCCATCCCACTCAGATCAAAGACTGACTTTTTCATTTGTATATACATATGTTTCAATGTGACAAGTTGATTTGTGACAACCCCTGGGTCACCCAGGGAGAAGGCAGGAAAGAAGCATGATTGATCAGAGGGTACTTGAGCTGTGATGGAGTCTTAAAAATGGCCACGAGACGGGAGCTCCAGGCCCTAGTGAGTGTGGCTCTTTTGTACCTGCACCGAAGGGTTGCTGGATGCTGCTGGCCTGGAGGAAGGAGTGGCCTGAGGCAGGGCTGCTCCCGGTGGGAGGACAGTCTCTGACTGAGTGACCAGCAATGACTTTGAGACAGCAAGAGATGTGGCCAACATTTTGGAGAAACCTGTCCTCCATGTCAGCAGGGCCCATGCTGAGCATCCAGCATTTCTTGTCCCTCCAGCCCTGCCCTGCCAGATCCTGTCTTGGGAGGTGTCTGTGCTAGCAGAGGGTCCTGGCTGGTGAAGATGTAGATTTGGAAGAAATACTTATGCAGGTGGTGACCTTGGGCAACCTGGTGCACAGGGTTTCTGGGAGATCTCAGGGTGTTCAGTGGAGTTTCATGGGGCACTGTGGATTGGCCAGGTTTAAGTAATATTGAGAAACTTTAAAAAATTTATTTATTTATTTTAAATATTATTTATTTATTGGTCTTTTCAAGACAGGGTCTCCCTGTAGCCCCAGCTGTCCTGGAACTCACTCGGTAGACCAGGCTGGCCTTGAACTCCCAAAGATCCGCCTGCCTCTGCCTCCCGAGTTCTAGGATTAAAGGCGTGTGCCACCACGCCCGGCTATTTATTATTTATTATGTGTATGAATGTACTGTCTGCATGTAGGTTTGTGCACCCATGTCGTGCAATGCCACGGAGGTCAGAAGAGGGCGTCAGATTCCCCTGGAACTGGAGTTAAAGACGGTTCTCAGCTGCCATGTGGGTGTGGGGATTGAACCCGGGTCCTCTGTAAGAGCAGTCGGCGCTCTTAACCGCTAGGCCATCTCTCCAGCCCCAATATGAGAAACTTTTATCATGGAAATAGCAGGAGTATTAACATTCCGCTAGCTTGCTGGAGCGGGATGTCTATAGATTTTTGCAAGGGGTTTTGTATTATTGAATGTTTTTACAGTCACAAGTGACTAAAAGTCAACTGAATTAGCTCAGGCCAAGGCTGGGGAGGAATTTACTAGTTCTCATAAATAGACTAAGGAAGGGAAGGCAGGAGAGGGTGGGCTAGCCTCCGGAGACCAGACAGCCCAGCCCCTACTCATTTACATCTGTGGATGCTGCTCAGGGAGGAGAAGGGCCACAGCTGGGGCCAGCATCCAGAAGGACTTCCTGCTAGCATCCCTCGAGGGCACAGTAGGTCTGGTGGTGTGGGCCTGCCATGGTCCTGGTGGGAATGGAGCATAGTCCCAGCCAGAAATAAGGCATGATCGCTCATTGACACATTTTAGACAGTTTACCAGAAACATCGAAATTAAAGTAGCTACAGGCTGTGACAGCGGGTCCAGTATTCCTGTCGGGTCCCTGCTTTGTTTTGTTACTGATGCAGTCACAGAGGCTGGCCTTTCTATTTAAAATTCTCATTGGAAGGAGGGTAGGAGTCAACAATGTTTCTCTAGACCCTGTCATTTAGGCACTTTCTCAAGTTTAGTCCTTTCTATCCTGCAAGGACTTTAAAGTAAAACGCTTAAGTGTTACAGAAAATTATTTAAAAGACAAGAAAATTCCTAAGTTGACACTCAAAATTCCATAAAATTCAAAACATACATTCATCACTCTGAAATGTTCAAAACCATTGAAAACTTCCCTACTTCAGTTAGCAAAAAACACGTAGGAGCTGGAGTCTGGCCAACCTCAGAATCCCACCCAGGCACTCACAGCTGGCCAGCAGCAGCCCAGGGCAGCACTGTCCCCCTGGTCCTTAGGGCCGCCTTTCCCATAGTTCATCCTGTGCCACCTGGAATCAGAGCAGGCACAAGGACCCCTGGTTACAGATCCTGGCAAGGCCAGATAGAGTCACATAGCACCGGGGAGGGGTGCTCACAGGAGTGTCTCTATGGTCTGGAATTCCCACCCCTCTATCAGAAGCTCACAGTAAAAGGATGGCAAGGATTACACCACACATCACGGGACCCAGCAATCAGTTCTAGAGTCACTGCATTCATAGACATACCCCAAGTCCAGAGTGGACCATCTTCTTCCAAACCTGTGCGGTATCTTTGGTGTTTGAAACACAATGGGTTGAAGGCAGGATTACTGAATATGTGCTGTGTGCCAGCACACTCCAAAAAATGGTCCTTATTTCACAAACACACAAACACACACACACACACACACACACACACACTATTAAGCAGGCAATTGCATTAACATTTGTTAGCCTTTAGAAGAAAGGGGCTCAGGATGCTTGATGTGCATGATGCAGGCAACCCTGAAGGTTGGGCTGCCTAGTCTGAGGAGCCTTTGAGGCCAAAGGCCTTCCTGTCAGGCAGCAGCTCCTCCTGCGGGGTTCCAGCTGTGTGAACCTTGTAGACTGTGAAAGGGTGCCCCCTCGCCCTTGAAGGTGTCAGGATTCTCTTTCTTGAAGCTGGTCACTATCCAGGGAACACGGGTGGCAGCCTCTCTTTTCATGCATTTAAAAATCCCTCTAGGAAAAAACAAACAAACAAACAAATAAATAAAAATCCCTCTAGGAGAGAGATGTGTTTCTTGCCCCACACCTATAACACAACGCCCTTTTAATCTACAGGCAGGCATGGGGTTTTACAAACAAGGCTCTGACCTCAGACACCTCATTTGCCTCCCTTCCCCCTAAACCCTCACTCACATGGAGGACCCTACACTGGGAGGCCACGACAGTACTCTGCTGCTCATAAATGGACCTAGAGCGATGACTAACTTGTGACAAGTCAATAAGAGGCAGAGACGGGACCCAGGAGATCCACTGTTGTCTTGACCAAGAGGGCTATGAAAATAAGGCAAGTGGACCCTTAAGCTCAGGGTCTTGTTTATAATCAACCTGTGAGTCCAGTGGTGAAAGGACTGAGTTCCTTCTTACAAAGACCACAGATGCCCTGCCCCCTTTGTGGACCCAAAGGAAAAAGAGCCAAGATACAAGGCAGGTGCCAGACAAGTCTCCGCCCCTACTGACAACTCTTTCAAGGCCTGGCTCACATGCACTTCAAGGTAGATATTTCTGTTTGTTTCCTCACCTAAGAACAAAGCAAGGGAAAGACCCAGTCTTTCTGTATTCCACACATTTCAAGGCTCATTAGTAAAGAGCCCAGGGCCTGGCCTTAAAACATAACCAACTACACAACCCACCCAGGCCAGAGAGCATCGTTAGGGGGAGTTTCAGCCTCTCATTTCCTAAATTCATACCAGATGAGTTCCAGAAGATTAAAGTTATTACAATAAGCCCCAGGGATCCAATCATGCTCTGCCTTATAACCCTCTTGGTTTACGATGTCACTCACACAAATCACTTTCTACGGGGCCTTGAAGAGACGTGGAGCCTGTGGAGTTAACACAGGGCTCAGAGGATGCTGTGGCCTCCCCACACAGCCCTGTGTGAAGCCTTTGGCTGCGAGGGGATTTAGCGCAATGGAGTCTCAAGAGAACTGTGGAGAGCCCACAGCAAGTAAGAGCAGGTTGGGGTGCCTGGTCTGGCCTGTATCTCCGTCAATGTCCAGTCACATTGCAGACAAGTGGTCAGGAAGGGAGAGGTCCCTCCCTCCCCAGTGTTCCCATCCTGCCTAAAGCATGATGCTCTTGGGGTGGTCACTGTTTCAATCTCGACTTAAAAAAAAAGAAGCTCAAGTCCAGAAAGCACTTGGTACAGAAAGTGCTTGGTATGGAAAGTGCTTGGTACAGAAAGTGCTTGGTAGCCCATAAACTGGGAGAGCAATCTTTCTTGTTCTTGGTACTCTAGTTTTTCATTTTGCATCTTAGTTTTTCTCAAAGTGCCTGGGGATGGGGGGATGGCAAATTTGGGTTCTTCCTGTGTTCAGTGTTCCCAGGACCTACAGAGCTTCTGATGACACCCGTCTCCTGCTCCTGGCTGCTGAAAGGAAAGCCCTCTCTCCCTGACACACTAAGGTCATCTTCACTCTCCAGAACCTTTGTCCTCCAGTCCTTTAGCACCAATCACACCAGACAGCCCTCCCCTCTACATTCAGAAGTCTTAAATGAAGGTCAGACTACTGCACAGAGGACCCTCAAGTGTTTCTGTCCTACCCTGGGGTCTCCGCTTGGCCGTTCACTGCTCAGGCTCAGCCCTAAGCCAGGAGACCTGTCACACTGCTCCACACTGTGCTCCATCCCAGCCCTCTGCCCACTCTTGAGGCTCCCTTCTGTCAGTGACCCACGGAGGGGCCAGCTCCTCCCGTGGCATGGGACTCAGCCTCAAGGCTGCAAGTGGCCCAATAACCAAACAAGATGCTGGAAGGGCAGATTTTAAACTTCCCAATTCCCACTTTGTCCTTCTTTTTAAATGTTAATATCTAGGGCTGGAGAGAGGGCCTAGTGGTTAAGAGGGCCAACTGCTCTTGCAGAGGACCCGGGTTTGATCTCCAGCACCCACATGGCAGCTGAGAACCGTCTTTAATCCAGTTCCAGGGGAATCTGATGCCCTCTTCTGACCTCCGCAACACAGGTGCACAGCCCTACATGCAGACATTACATTGATACACATAAAAAAATTAAAAAATATATATAAAAAATAAATGTTAATATATAAACTGAGGCAGCAGAAGCGTCTGGCTCTTAAACTTTTCTGTTTTATTCGGGAGGGGAGTGGTCCCATGTCAGAGTTGCAAAACAGTCCCAGTTTCTGTCCCTGGGTCAGCCTAAGTGGATTTAGCGTTTGATTGCTCAGGAAAGGCTGAGGAGGTGCGGCTTGGCTCTCACAACTGCTTTGACTTGGTTGGCACTTCAGGCATTACCGTCCCTCCCCAGCCTCCTGCGGTCCCTTGCCTGTTCCTAGGCGACATGACGCTTCCTTTGAGTTTGGATTTCTCTGTTTCTCTGTTGTATATCTTATTTGGATATTTGTGCTTCTTCATCTTCTCTCTCTCCTTCCTCTCTCCCCTCCCTTCCTCTTTCTCTTTCTGCCTGCCTTTATACCTTTCTCTGTTTTTACTTTATTGGTTCTGTTTTTCTCGACTGGGCGACTCGATGTTTACCGGGCACTCTCTCCTCTACTCCTTTCTTCTCTGTCATTTCATTTCCTTTCTTCTCCATAACCGATTTTAGTATTTTTCCTCCAGTGGCACTAATTAAACAGTTAATTCGTTGAATTCTTTTTAATTAATTAACTTATTTGTGTGTGTGTGTGTTTGTGTGTGTGTACATGCCATATGTGGAGATCAGAAAACAAATTTTGAATGTCTGTTCTCTCCTTCTACCACGTGGTTCCAGGACTCAAACTCACGTCCTCAGGCTTGGCAACAAGCTCCTTTGCCCACTGAGCCATCTTGCCCATCCAGAATTTTTATTTCATTTGTTCTTAGTGTTTCAGAGTTTTTACTGAAATTAGGAAATTTTCTAAAGATATATCCTTAATGATATCCTAAAGATGCTGTTAGGAGTGCTATTTTTAAGAAAGTTGTATAGGAAAAACCTTCTAAAATCCCCAAATTGTTCTTTGTAATTATGTCAATGACTAAACAGTATGATCTTATTTTTAGTATATTGATTTTAGTATATTGATGTTAAAGAAAGTAATTCCTATTCTCTTCCTTTTCTCTTTTGAATTTGAAGTTTCCTACAGGAAGTGATGTAAATACAGTGGGTAATTAAGAAAGGGTGAAAATGTTTTATTTAGGGATGGAGACATACTGTGTGTTTAAATAATAATGTTTATGTAAATATATGCACATTACACATGTGATCAAGTTAATGGATGATATTATTCAGGTTGTCTCTATTTTACCTTTTCCTACTTTCTTAAGGTGAATCATGCAGGATGGAGTGTGATGTATTATAAAGTTCTCAGCACTGCAGCCACAGTGGTTGTCAGCCACCTGAAGCGGGCACTGGGAACAGAACTCCAGTTCTCTGCGAGAACAGCAAGCACTCTTAATGGTTGAGCCCTCTCCCCAGGCTCTGAAAATTCCTTTATTTTAATTTGTCTTGTAGAGTGGACTGGCTTTGACTTGGGGATTTTGGGTCCTGATCCAGAGTCCTAGTTGTATGAATTAGGTTCTTAGTTTGATGACTACTATGTAAGAAGATGTTGTGGGTATAGTTTTGGTGTTTCTGTGGTATGCTTCCTTGATCATCCAGTGCCCAGGCTCAGCCCTAATCCAGGAGACCTGTCACACTGCTCCACATTGTGCTCCATCCCAGCCCTCTGCCCACTCTTGAGGCTCCCTTCTGTCAGTGACCCATGGAGGGGCCAGCCCCTCCCTTGGCATGGGACTCCTCCTCAAGGACCATTTAAATTTTTTCTTTTTTCTGTCTGTGTTCTTCCATATCAAAACCCACCATGAGTAATTCGGAAAGTCTCTCTCTCTCTCTCCCTCTCTCTCTCTCTCTCTGGTATATGTGAGTGGATGTGTGTGTTATTCACTTCCTTTTGCAGTGCTGGATGCTGAACGCAGTGCCTGGCACATGCTAGACAAATGCTCTACCACTGAGCTGTGTGCCGCCTCACCCCCATCTCCTCACTTCTTTTTCTGGATAAGGTCTGACTGTGTGCTCTGGTTAAGTTCTTTGAGATCTTCCTCTCTCTGACTCCTGAGTTTTGAGGTTGCAATGTTGGGTCTTGAATTTATTCTGTAACTTAAAAAGATGAACCTAAACATATCAGAGGGCTATAACATCTGGAATATCATTGAGAAGTCAACTTAAAAAACTGCTTGTGGGTCAAGACTTTTTGGCTACATTGTTTCTGTTAGGTTATAAAAAGGCCACACATCCTCAGCCCCCAGATATAAAAGGCACATGAGGCTTAGGTCACTCCAGGAACATGCTTTACTTCCACGTGGGACTGCCACCATGAGCCGCCTGCAGACGCGTGGTGGAACCAGACAGCATGGCAGGAGGCAGGGGCAGAAAGAGGGGCAGGACAGAGAGAGGGGGTCAGAGAGGCAGAGAGAGAGAGAGAGAGAGAGAGAGAGAGAGAGAGAGAGAGATGGTGGCTGGGATCCACCCATATATGTCCATGGGGCGGGATCTCAGGTACAGGGGAAGAGATCTGAAGACTGACAGCCTCTGGAGGAAGTGGGCACCTGTGTCCCTTAGGATTCTGGGAAGCCTAGACCTAACAGTTTCATTTTGCTTTGCTTTGTTTTCTTCTGTGGTTTCCTGTGATCTATTGCCATAGTCACGAACCTCCTAATCTCAGCACTCCCTCCTACCACCGCACCCATCTGGGAGGCCTGGAAATAGCAAAGAAAAGTTCGGTGTGATGAGAAGCCGCTGTTTTTGTCCTCCTGACAGCGTTGGGTGGGGGGAGACAGTGGGGTGGGATTTGCCCCTCTCCCATCCCAATCCCTTGGGCTCGGCTTCCAGTGGGGCACAGAGTGCCTTCCCTTAGCTAAGGAGTCTATCCTGGGTGGCTGGCTTCTTTGCAACCCTAATTCTCCAAATGCAGTCCCAGCGGGGATACAGCGAAGGGTTACCTTTCACAGACTGGCATGATCTAGGAGGATCCTACTTCCACACAGAGGGTGATCGTTCCTGTTGTCTATGGCAGGTGCCCTGGGACATCTGAGAAGTTACTGGCAGGAGGCTTGTTAACCTTCACTTGAAATGTTACCCTTCCTTACCCCTAGATCCATATGTATGTCTGTCCTTTTTCAATGTCTTTGAGTCATGTGTGACTGCATTCCACATGCTGTCCTTCCCTTCTTGGCCCAGCTCCAGGACTGTACCCTGCCTACAGGCTTGCAGTCTCTAGGCTTCGCTCTTGCAAGAAGAGGTAGGGGGGTAAAAAAAAAACAACACAGGAGATCACTGGTGGAAAATGAACTGACTCACATGCAGAGAGCTGGGAGAATAGTAACTCTGTTTATTTTCTGTCAGTGAGGTCTATATATTGAAGGGTACTGTGCTATGGGCAAGGAAGTGGGGGGCAGGTGGAAGGGAGAGGCAAGCCACCTTGGCTCTAATGGGGGGGGGCTGCAGAGCTCCTGTTTGTGCAACAGGTAACTAGAGGTGCGACATTTCGCCAATGCCTCAAGAGAAGGGGCCATCCAGTCCTGGGACTTTGCAGAGATAGGGTGAAGCAAGAAACACTGTAATATGTGAACCTTCCTGCTACAGATAACTCACAGAGGCAACTGAATGCTCACAGAGATATCAGATAACCGGAGATCTTCCGGGACAGGTCTTACAAGTTCTTGCCTCAAGCCACACACAAAGTTTCATTCCCACACATGTCTTCTTTAGAGAATGAGCTCTCTGAAGGCTTCCCTGCTCATCCGTGCTGTGGCTTTCTGCAGTTTCAGTTACCTGTCCTTGACTGCAATCCAGAAATAGTAAACCAAAAGTTCCACAAGTAAGTAGCATGATAGAATCTTGCTCTGTCTTACGCCATCTCATCTGGGAAGTAAGACAGTAATTTGTCCATTGTATCTATAGTGTAAACCTCATCCGCCTGTTAGTCACTTAGGAGTTGTCGGTTTATCAGCTTGATACTGAAATATCACAGTGCTAGTTTTCAAGCAGCCATTATGAAATGAACAAAAGTTCAACAAAAATATACACTAAAAAATAAAAAGTAAAAAAAAAAAAACCCACCCAATGTTATGACCTAAGTGCCCTCTGATGTGAGTTCATCCACTGGAGCCTGGTCAGCATATCTAGCATCTCTCCCTTAAAGAAGACCAACTCTCCCTCACCCAGTAGTGATCAGCTGCCAACAGTTCCTCACTAAGGTGGAACCTGTTAACCCATTTTTCCAGTTCTATGCTGGGTTTTCATCTGTTAAGTGGGAAGGGGTCTTGTGAACACTGTTACCATTGCTGTAAATTCATATGACCAGGTTCCCAGTGGCTGGAAAACTCTGCTTCCTTGTGGTCATTCCTCACCACTGGCTCTTGCAATCTTTCTCTTCCCTTTTCCACTATGGTCCCTGAGTCTCGAGTGGGTGAGGTTTAGTATAGGAGAATGTGTCTATGTGTCCCTGTCAAGGGACTCTACATTCTCTTATTCTCTACACTTTGGTCAGTTGTGGCCTTCTCTGTGCACTGTACTCTGTTGCATGAGGAAGCTTTGCTGGTGGGAGTCGAGGGATGCATTAGGATTCTCTCCACTCCCGGTTCCACCATGCTTCATGAGCTTTAGGTGTAGCGGTTCCATTATAGATGTGTCCCTTAGGGATGGGGATCTCACAGACACTTGTTCTCTGTGTGTGACCGGTTGGGGAACTCTGTAATAGTCTCCATCTGTGCAAAAAGAAGCTTCTTTGATGAGTGCTGACAGGTACATATACTTGTCTATAAATATAAGGTTCCATATTTAGCATATAGTAAGAAATCACATTTGTCTAGGGATGGGGCAGATGAAGGGTTTTCTCTAAGGTCTATGACCTCTCTAGCCATGTGTATTTGGGTGTTTACAGTACCACACAGGAGTTTCCTGCCACCGAGTGGGCTTTAAGTCCAATTAGATAGCTGTTGATTGCCCCCAAGACAAAGTGCCAGTACTGTACCAGTAGGGCTAGTTTGCAGTGCGGGTCATTGTTGTGGGTACTAGGCTTTAAAGCTGGGATTGAACCATTGATTGATTTTCTCCGGTGGCAGCTTGCATGCCATCCTTTGAAGTTATGGGAGCTCGTCTTCAGGAAGGAAGCTTCCAGGTCAGTTCCAGCTCCATTGCTCCAAGTCCTGTGTCTGCAGTGTGTCCTATCTTCAGCAATAGGGTCTATCTTACTTTCAAGTTCTGGGAGGGGATCAAGGGCTATTTTGAGTGTTTCTTGGACTACTCCAACTGACAACTCAAAGGAAGGCTTCTCTTGTCTGGTGCCTTGTTTCTTGTTGTATAGCCTTCAGCTAGACATGTGCATTCATGTACAGATACTGTACTTGTATTTTTCAGTAGGCTTTTGAATGAATATATTTCACTCAGATTTTTTCACAACACCTAAGCTTTACTTATCTCTCTACTCTCTCTCCCTGTCTAACCCCCTCCTTCCTTCTCATTCCCCCCATGCCCTCCTTAATAATACCCGTGTCCCATCATTCTCTTTCTCTTGAGCTCCTTGTTCCCCTCCACCCCATGATTCCTTGTATAACCTCCTCTCCTTCCCCCCTATTAAATATCCCCATTTCCCCCATTTCCCACTTGTCTCCTACTTTCCTCCTCTCTCTCTCCTTCTTCTCCTTTACTCCCCGGGTTCCTTTCCATTTTCCTGACTCCTGTGGTTACATCAGGATATATACTCACATATCAGAGTTTGAAGCCAAGATTTACAAATGAGAGAGAACATATGTCCCTTGTTTTTCTGAATCTGTGTTACTTATGTCTTTGTCTAGCATTTATATTTGTTATCTCATAATATTTGTGAAATTGGAAATTTACTTACAGAATCAAAAGATGTATTCATGTCTTTTTTTTTTGTTTTTGGTCTTTTCGAGACAGGGTCTCCCTGTAGCCCCAGCTGTCCTGGAACTCACTTTGTAGACCAGGCTGGCCTTGAACTCACAAAGATCCGCCTGCCTCTGCCTCCCAAGTGCTAGGATTAAAGGCGTGCGCCACCACGCCCGGCTCGTATTCATGTCTTTTTAATTTAATTTTATTATTTTATTTTTGAGGGTCTCTCTGAAGCCCCATTTGGCTAGAAACTCTCTAGGTAGACCAGGCTGGCCTCTATCCCACAGAGATCTGTCTGCCTCTGCCTCTCACATGCTAACACTTAAAAATATCTAGGGTGGAGACTTCTGGGTAATAGGGTCAGCGATAAGATGCCTCTATGTCATCTCATTAAGATTTGGTATGATGAGGAATTCAGTGTATTCCAGAAAAAGGAAAAACTGCGGAAGACGCAAAGGCAGAGATAGAATCACTGAAAGAGATAGGTGATGAACTGATGTGAACCAAGCTGAACCCAGTTCCAGCAGAGTGGTTCTCCTGCAGGAGGAAGGGAAGAAGCGTGTCATCCGATAGGTTACAGGTGACCACACTGAAAACAGATGGGCCATTCCCTAAGTCCAATCCCCCAGGCCTCACAAGCCTCAAATGAGTTGTGGGGTTTTAGCAAGACAGGGCATGAGTTATAGTAGAGAGGAATCCCATTTATCACTCTGTGTGACTCAGAGGGCAGTGACCCAGCTTCATCATGAGATGGATCCTATTATTTAAAGCTGAATTACCTTAGGGTTCTTAGAACAGGGAACAGCCAGAAGTCAAGGAGCTTGAATTTAACCTGCCACACCCCAGAGTCAGAGACGTTCCTTCGAGTAGGGTGTAGAGGGGTGGACAGGGTGGACACTGACAAGCTGAAATGTGAAGGCTTTCAGAGGCTCAGCTCAGGCCTCAAAATACATAGGGAAGGCTGGACGTGGAGGTGCACACCTTTAATCCTAGCACTCGGGAGGCAGAGGCAGGCGGATCTTTGTAAGTTCAAGGCCAGCCTGGTCTACAGAGTGAGTTCCAGGACAGCTGGGGCTACAGGGAGACTCTGTCTCAAAAAGACCAAAAAAAAAAAAAACAAAAAAAAAATAGGGAAGGGTAATTCAACTCTTTGTGTCTCAGAGCAGATCTCATCAAGTAGAATCACCCTGGAGTTGGAAAGTTCTTAGCCCGAGAGCAGTTGGTTGGTTAGCCTGTGCAGCCTCTATCTCACTGCTGTAGAGACAGAGTCCGCGGATGCTGCAATGAGTGCTTGGCACCATCGCTGCATTACAGCACAGTGATTAGTACACAGGAGAGACTGAGGATCTGACAAGCTCTTCTCCTACACAGAGCTCAGTGCTGTGGTTGCTCCCCCACCCCTCATCCCAATGCACTTGAAGCACACCTACACAGAGGGGTAGTCACAGCCAGGGCACAACTGGGGGGGGGTCTCAGGCAAGTGGGAGAGCTTGCACAGCCAACAAAATGCAGTTAGGTGCAGCCAGCAGACACCCCGGGTGTACACAGAAGGGGAGCTGATAAAGTGGATAATTGTCCCTTTTGCCACACAGGATCAACACCAGAAAAAGATCGTAGAATCGGCTAGAGGCCACACATCCCTGTAGCATCTGGAGCTGCATGTCTCTAATTTCCATACAGGAAGCTGCTAAAATGCTTCATTGTGTTTCATGCTTTGTGCTTCCTGTTTTATTTCTTTTAGAACACATTTAGGAGTAATTGTGCTTTATTGTACTTAATTTTTAAATTGTTTTCTTCCTCTTATGCAATCATCTCATGTTTCATGCTTTTCCCTGTTAGGCAGTCTTCTTCCTTTATTGTTTGTTTTCCTTCTTTATTTTTGTCTCTTGCTGTTTTCTTTCTTTTTTCTTTTTTTTTTTTTTTTTTTTTATTTTACTTTTTTTTTTTTTTTTTTTTTTTTTCCTTTCTTAAATTTATCCAGTTTTGTTTTTAAATTTTATGATTACTGGAAGTCTTTTCTCTTTCTTTCTTTTTCTTTTTTTTTTTTTTTTTTTTTTTTTTTGGTCTTTTTGAGACAGGGTCTCCCTGTAGCCCCAGCTGTCCTGGAACTCACTCTATAGACCAGGCTGGACTTGAACTCACAGAGATCTGCCTGCCTCTTCCTCCCGAGTGCTGGGATTAAAAGTGTGTGCACGTGCCAGCTTCTTTCTTTTTTTTTTTTTAATTTTATTTATTTCTGTATGTGTATGAATGTACTGTCTGCATGCAGGTCTGTGCACCCGTGTCGTGCAATGCCGCAGAGGTCAGAAGAGGGTCTCGGATTCCCCTGGAACTGGAGTTCTCCTGGAATTGGAGTTTCAGACGGTTCTTAGCTGCCATGTGGGTGCTGGGGATCAAACCCAGGTCCTCTGCAAGAGCAGTCGGTGCTCTTAACCGCTAGGCCATCTCTCCAGCCCCGGCTTCTTTCTTTTAAATAAAATTTTCCATGCTGTCCCACCATCCTCAGTGTTCTTCTGCTCCCTCCTCTTTGCACTCTTTGACTTTGCTTGTCCTCCATCTCCTTGCAGTTCCTCCTTCCTTTATTTTCTTCATTTACTATGTCCACATTTTAACCTCATAGGACATTTTGCATTAGAGCTGCCACTTCAGTTCCAAGCTTACTGGCGTGTGTACAGTTGAGAGGATTTGATAGGTTTTCTGTGTATTTCTGTATCTCACGCAGTTTCATGTCGCTGTTACAAAAGTTTGTTTTCTCTTGTCTGAGTGGAACTGAGGACTGAGCTTTCAAGGACAGTCGACCCAACGAGGTCCCCCAATAAAACCTGAAGAGATCTATGCAAATGAACACGTGTACAATTCCAACAGAGAAACACAGACATAAGACAAGGCATTAGGACTCCTCCAAAAGACCATAACTCCTCCAATATTGAATTCAAAGATTGAAATAGATAAAGATTTCAAAATTTTAGTAGTAAAACTATTCAGTGTTCTCAAAGTGGACATAAAAACTCAGGTGAATTCAACAGAAAGGAGAAGAAAGTCGGCAATCAATGATCTGGATGAAGGGCTGGAGAGCTGGTTCAGTGGTTAAGAGCACTGACTGTTCTTGCAGAGGATCTGAATTTGATTCCCAGCACCCACATGGTGGCTAACAACTGTCCTTAACTCCATTTACAGGGATCCGACACCCTTTTCTGACTTCCTTGGGCATTGGATAACATGGGTGCACTCATGTACATGCAGGCAATACATTCATACATATAAAATAAAAATAACAAAATATGTTTAAAATGATCTGGATGAAAAAGTCAGCAGCGTAGAATAACACTTAGGCAAGGAAATTAAAACTTTAAGAGAAGAAGAAGAACAACAAATAACTCACAAAAATGTTGAAATGGGAAACTTGATGAGTCACATAAAAAGCACGGTGAAATGTATCGGGAATACACTGGACCAGACGGAAGAAAGAATGTGATGCGTGGAGAGAAAGTCGGCGACGACATACATCCAAACATCAGTAATGGCAGGAAAAGAGCAGGAGTGTGTCCAAGAACCAGCAAACCTTGGAATCCTCAGGACGGAAGGAGCTGAGGTAAACACCAAAGGCATAGAGAATCAATTCAATGGAAAAAATGTCTGAATCTAGAGATAAAATGGTATTCAAACAGAAGAAGCATTTAAATGATCATGTCCAGAGAAGAAGCTCTCCATGATATATTATCGTCAAGACGTCAAAAATACAAAGAAAAAAAAAGCAATATTAAAAGCTGCAGAGGAAACTCACCCATTCTCCTACAATGGCAAGAATAAATTCAGGTTTCTCACCAGCAACCTTGAAAGATAGGAACACACAGAATGATATGTGTCAAACCCTGAAAGTAAATCTATGACAAACAAGATTGTTTGTATCCTGCCAGGCTATATTTCAAGATCGACAGAGAAATAAGTCAGGCACAAACTAACATAGTTCATTAACCATAAATCCAGCACTGCAGTTAGAGGAATACTATACACAAAGGAGTAAGAAAGACGGTCTTAATCATGGCAAGAAAGAGTAGATTTTGACATGGATAGGCTAACAAAGGAGAGTCAGGAAAGAATCTTCATGCCTAACACAATGAGTCAGCACATCCTACTACGAATACGGATGAAAGAAAAGAAAAATGATCCATCCGACCAGAAAAACAGCCAACAAGATGATGGAAATTAGTAAATATCTCTCAAAAATAAACTTAAACTCATGGATGAAGAGAAGCAGCTTAATTGACTACATCTACAAAACAAGCAAAAATATGATACAACTATTTGCTTTTTTTTCCTAAAAATACACACCTCATTTGCAAAGTCACCCACAGACCAAGAGTCAACAAAACAAAGGAAGTCAATCTGTCAAGTGAATGGAAGATATAAATAAATAAATAAATAAATAAATAAATAAATAAATAAATAAATAAATAAATAGATAATGAAAACAAAAAACCTAGCTAGCATAGCTATTCTAATATCTGATAAGGTAGAATTAAAAGGGAAACTAATCAGAAGACATAAAGAAGGCCACTATATATTAATAACAGGAACAAATCACCAGGAAGCTGCAACAATTACAAAATACACACGCATGGGGCTGGAGAGATGGCTTAGTGATTGAGAGTGCCAACTGCTCTTGCAGAGGACCCGGGTTCGATCCCCAGCACCCACATGGCAGTTGAGAACCGTCTGTAACTCCAGTTCCAGGGGAATCCGAGACCCTCTTCTGACCTCCGCGGCATTGCATGACACGGGTGCACAAACCTGCATGCAGACAGTACATTCATATGCATACGAAAATAAATAAAAATTTAATTTTTTAAAAGATTAAAAAAACAAAAATACATGGAATGTGGTAATGAGTTTAACATATCAGATAGGTTCTGACACAACAACAGTAGATAAATCAAACACACCACTTTCAGCTTTACATAGGTCAACTAAACAAAAAGAAACATAAAACAAACAAAGATATTTCAGAGTTAAATTATACCAGAGATAAAATGGATAGAATAGATATCTACAGAATATTCCATCTCACAGATACAGAACACACATTCTTCTCAGCAGCCATTGAAACTGTCTCTAAAATAAACCATACTTTAGGCCACAAAGCAAGTCGTAGCAAATACAATAAAATTGAAATAACTTTATATCTTATCACATCATGGTGAAATAAAACTAGAAATAAATACAAAATATTTTCTCTTTCTTGAGTGGAACTGAGGATTGAACCCAGAAGAGCCGACTGCTCAGTATGATCCCCAAATAAAACTAGGAGATATCCACTATGTAAATGCATAATTATATTAATACACAGAGACCAAATAATATAATCTTAAATTTCCAGTGAGATACTGAAGAAATAAGGACACTAAAAAGTTCTTGGGATCAAATGAAAATGAAAGCTCAATTTCCCAGAATCTTTAGCTACAGTTAAGAAGTTCTAAGAGGAAGTTCAGTAGCTATGAATACTTATATTAAAAAATCAGAGATATATCAGGGCTGGAGAGGTGGCTCAGTGGTTAAGAGTACTGGCTCCCATTGCAGAGGACCCAGGTTGGGATTCACATGACAGCTAGTAACTGTCTGTAATTCCAGTTCCAAGGGGGATCTGATGCCCTCTTATGGCCTCTTTGAGCATTGCACATGATTGCATTTCTATAGATGGAGGCAAAGCACTCATACACATGAGATAAATTAAATAAAAAATTAGATATATCACAAAAGATTAATGTACCCTGAGGTCTTAGATAAGCAAGAGTAAGCCAGATTCCCAAATACAAATACCAGTAGCCTTTCTATCTACCAGTAACAAAATTACAAGAAACCAGGAAAACATCCCATTTATAGGAGATTAAAAAAAGAATCTTAATAAACCTAACCATATATGGAAAGATCTCTACACTGGAAACTCTATGACTATGAAGAGAGAAATTGAAGAAGATACTAGAATACTGAAAGTCCTCACAGGTTGCTCATGGATCAATAAACCTTAATGTGTGAACAAAGCTGCATTATTGAAAGTGATCTACAAGTTCATCAAAATTCCTATCAAAATTGCAATTACATTATTTACAGAACTAGGAAAAGAAATCCAAAATCCAGGTGGAAATGCAAAAGACCCTGAATAACCAAATCCGGTCTATGCAGAAAAAGTAATTTTGGAGCCATCACAATGCCTGATCTCAAATTACAGTTCTGGACTCTCGTAAAAACACCGTCTGCTACTTATACAAAACAGACATGTAGGGCAATGGGATAGGAATCATTAATTCAAGCAATCAGCTAATAAACCGAATAGACAGCTTTACAAGGAACAGATACAAATGGCCACTCAATATTTTGAAAAGTATTCCCCATCCAGCATTGGAACAAGTGATCGTATGGTCATATCCTGCTGTGAGCGATGGCATGTGCATGCAACTGATGCCGATCTGTCTGAGAATGGAACCTCCCTGGGCACAAATCTGCTTACCTGGCCCTATCTGGAGTGCTGTTACAGCATCCACACTGTAGTAGCCCTTGCCTGCTCCCTGCAGCAGGTCATAAAGCATGCCATCGAGGCCCATCCACCTGCAAGTATAATGTCTTTGGGAGCACCCCAGGGTGGCCATCTTCCTTTCCCTGGTATGGAGTGGCATGCCCCCCTGATGAACCGAGCCCGGCTTTGAGTACAGAAACCCTTTAAAAATAGCAGATACACTGGGGGAATATATTACCATCGCTGAAAATAGCAGGTATGTGACAGGATCAGAGGCAGCCTTTGACAGCTGTTGAGTGGCCTTTGCTGAGGGAATTAAAGCGGGGGCTGAGACATTTGCCCCAGAAGAACTTGCTCAAGTAAGGCAGGGAGTACAGTAGGAAGAAGGCATGCAGACACTGTGTTCTGCACCAGCTTCTGAGTTGACAGGAAAAAGGAAAGGGATGATGAGGTGGAGGTGTTGGCTCGCTGCATCTTCCACCTGAATGGATGCATGAGGAAGGCAGTGCAAATCAGGTCTGTGCCAATTTGGAACCCTCAGGAAGAATCAAACAGTAAAGAGGAAAACAATGAAGTAGAAGTTGTTGGTAGCCTGCTTCATTAAAGAAAGCCTGTGCTAGAGTTTCGTGAAACTCACCCCCGCCCATCGAGCAAGGAAGGCTAGTTTCACTTTACTTCCTCCACGTAAGATAAGCCTCAGGATGTTCCAGCCCACAGGACATTCCAGGCTTATCTTCATCCTGCCCTTCCCCTCCTTACTTCCTCCTCGTAAGATAAACAGGATGCTCATTAACCACAGGATGTTCGAGCCCACGCTTTTGGTATGCAAATGAGGCATTGGATGGTGCACCAATCCAGAGCATACACGAAGCCTCTAGACTGCTATATAAGCCGTGCTTCCTGCCCCATTTTGGGGTCCTTCTCACAAGAAAGCTGTACACAATAAAGTTCTCAGAAGAATCCTGTTGTCCGCACTGAACGTTCTTGCCGGCGGACTGCTGCGCAGCAAGTGGTGCCGAAGACACTGGGCCGGGAAACTTGCCATAGTGGCACCGAGAGGACCCTTCGTTTTCGAAGAGGATTCAGAACTGCAGGGTAAGTCGCTGCAGAGAGGCATGTCGTCTGGTGAGTTTGCTGGATTGATTTTGTTTTGGGGCTGTCTCCCCTCCTGGGAAGGTTTTATCGAAGGAATGGTTGTCGTCCTTGCTGCCACAATTTTGTTTTGTCTTCCTTATGTCCTGCTTAGGACGAAGGCAGTCTGGAAATTAGTCAAAAATTGCCTACAGGATGAGGTGTGTGAGGCACTAGAATGCAAGGACAGACCACTTCAAAGATGGTCCAGGATAGCATGTCAAAAACCGAGCGCAGTGAGAGGTTGGGTGCGCGCGCGAAAAACCCTGATTTTATTACAGAAAAAGGACCTCCCTGGTACATGTGGTAAGGGAGAAGATGTTGCCGCCCCTCCTGCCTCTATTCGGGCGACTCAGGGAACAAGCCTATACCCAGTGAAAGACTTGGAGGCTTTGCACGTTAGTCTTGACGGAGATAGTTCTTCTGACAATGAAAGTCTAGACCCTGATGATGAAGCGGTCCTTGAGGAACAGCAGCCATTTATGGCCAGGATCATTCTACTGACATCCACAGGGGAGGGAGCAGGATCTTATTGAGTGTGAGACCACCTCCAGTCAAACATCTGCCCCCCCCGGGCACTGCCGCTCCCGCAGCGCCCCTACCTTATGTGCAGCACAGACGCCGATCCGCCTGCAGTATCCCACGCTAAGGATCGTGAACAAGTTGCTTCTTATGTTCCCTGTGTATTGGAGGGAGTTGGGGAAGAGTTCATGCGGCCTCCTATTCTAAAAAATTAAAGACATTAGTCCGAATGCAGTTAACAAACTATGGAGTCACAGCTAACTTCACATTGGACACAATTACATCCTTGAACGTGACATCACACTCTCAAATCCTACTTATTAAAACGAAAGAGGGAATTCAGGACAGAACCCCCACCACACCACGACGGCTACAGTCTTGCCCTTTTATATATTTTTTAAAATTTGGATGACTCAGGTCACATATGCAGCTGAGCCGACACTGTCACGAGATAAAAAAAAACTCATCAAACATGGTTAAAATGGAAAGATGTCAATCTGGAAAAGGAAGGCCCGGATCCTATTTTATAAGATCCAGTGGGAGCTATTGTGTTTTCCCAGGAAGAAGAAAACCCTTTTGGGTGCCTGAGGATTAACAAGAACAATAAAAGAGATGAAAAGCATCAATGATCCAGTGCTGGTTGATTTTCATGATCAGGCCTCTGGAGACTCAGGCGGCCAGTGGTCCCCCAGCCATGATGGGGGATCCTGTCAGTGTTTCCAAGACCAATGCCAATTCGTCAGATAGTAACTGTAGTGGTGAATCTGACAGCTTGATGAACCAGCTTCGTATGGCCATCATTACTGTGAATTCTACCAGAATGGACACCACCGGGGGTGCTGAAGGATTGGCTTCCTGGATTTCCACCGCGTGATTCCACACTTTCAAAGAATGGACTGGGGTGATGGGATTTGGAATGGTCTTATGCGGAGGGATACATGGTTATGCTCTGGATTGTATGTAAGATCCGTGCCAACATCGACGTCAGATAAGGTTCATTGCCAGGCCCTGGCAGCTTTGGAGAGCAGGCTTTCCCCGCTAACATCTGACTAGTATCTGGAGAATAGTCACATGATGGGTACGGACCTACTGCATGTATTTCCAACCTAAGACGGGGCAAATCAGCACTCATGAGGTGAAGCTCGTAGGACGCTTTGCAGTTTTTACCGCTGAGGCTGTCATCAGTGGGGGTTCATGGGATGCTATGGACCCTAACTGGTTAACAAGCTGTTTGTTATCCCAATGACGGGTAAGGTATACTTCTGCAGTGGCAACCTAAGACAGGACATTCCCCCAGCCATATAATAGAATAAGGGGGACTTTTTGGTAGCCTCCTTCATTAAAGAAAGCCTGTGCTAGAGTTTCGTGAACTCACCCCCGCCCATCGAGCAAGGAAGGCTAGTTTCACTTTACTTCCTCCACGTAAGATAAGCCTCAGGATGTTCCAGCCCACAGGACATTCCAGGCTTATCTTCATCCTGCCCTTCCCCTCCTTACTTCCTCCTCGTAAGATAAACAGGATGCTCATTAACCACAGGATGTTCGAGCCCACGCTTTTGGTATGCAAATGAGGCATTGGATGGTGCACCAATCCAGAGCATGCAAAAGCCCTCTAGACTGCTATATAAGCAGTGCTTCTGCCCCATTTCGGGGTCCTTCTCACAAGAAAGCTGTACACAATAAAGTTTGCTGCAGAAGAATCCTGTTGTCCACGTGAAGTTCTTGCCGGCGAGACTGCTGCGTGCGACAAGAAGTGAGGGAAGATGGTGCACAGTTCTAGTCCTTAACACAAAGGAAGGGGAAGCACACGATTCAGCATGGAGATGGGGGTCTTAAAATGTTCCCAGACAGGAGACCATGATAATTAGGGAATGGGCTGCATATGAATTGCTTGAGTTGGGAAAGGTTTTTAAACGAACCATATAAGAGCCTCTCACAGCCTGGCTCATGAGACTGGGACATGGTGACACACGGAATCAGTCTGATTGCCATGGAAGCAGAGAAATGGAGTATTACAGCTGCCCATACCTCTTTGACACAAAGGCTGAATAACCTGAGATAGCACAAGGGAAATTGCTCTCTGATGAACTAGCTCACGTGAGCCATTAGGGACAATTGGTTATCACTGACTTAGGTCCCCATGACCATCAGGGACTGGAAGACAACAGAGAAAGGGCAGACATTACTGAGAGATAGTGGACATGAGAGAGGCAGTATGGGATGTCCATTTCTTAGGAGTATGTTAACTGTACTCTGGGGAGTATAGGAGGTAAGAAAGAGGTTAGTTGATTAGCAAAGACCACAGAACTGGCATTGGGCTTTAGTGGCTTTGCTGAGTCCCATGGTGGGCTGTTGTCTATAAGAGAAGAGGCTCTGGCAGATCAAGATTTACACCAGCGTGTAATGTAAAGTTGATGAAGTGTAAAGCAATCATGAGAGGATGACAAAAAGGCAAAGCGGATGAAGGGATTTGTCCAGGCCCACTGCAGGTAAATGTGCCGAAGTCTGTGTTGAGTTGGAGTTCCTAGGGAAAAAGTTAAGAGCCAGTGCTGTGCTAGGGAGCTTCTAGAAGGCTGGGAAGTCCAAGAAGTAGTTCACAAAAGACAATGATAAAACCGTACAAATGGAAAAAAAAATTAAGCTTGGCCTAGAAGGGGCAGCCCCCCCCCCAATATGCAAGTACATTTTTCTGGTACAGTAAACTCTACTGGGGGGTAGGAGACTGGCTGCCTAGTTTAGGCCCCTTTCAGTGGTCAGGTGTGGCCAATGGAAAGAAAAGGGCTAGAGTGCTGGCTGGATCAGAGCCTCATGGCAAGTGAATCAGCTCCAGCGACAGACATGGCAGACTAGAGCATATCTGCTTCTTCGTGGCCTGGACAGGCAGTACTCACTGAGGTCATCTGGAGTGGGAAGGTGTGTGGTGGCCCTCTGCAGCAGCCACCCTCCAGGGGACATGACTATGGATTAGGAAGGACTAGATGAAGTGAAGAGAAATCCCACAGAGTGGGAGGAAACCTTCACTGCAGATACATCTGACAACGCATTGATTTCCAGAATATATAAACTGCTCAAAAAACAAAGAAAAAAGAAAACAAATGACCCACTCAATAGATGGAGCAAAGAACTGAACAGAGACTTCACAAGTGAGGAATTAGAGATGTCTGAAAAACACCTAAAGAAATGTTCAACATCACTAATCATTAAGGAAATGCAAATAAAAACCACTTTAAGATAACATCTTACTCCAATAAGACTGGCTAAGATCAAGAAAACAAATGATACCAAGTGCTGGAGAGGTTGTGGGGAAAGGGGAACACTCATCCACTGCTGGTAGGAATGTAAACTCGTACAGCCAGTATGGAAAGCAGTGTGGAGAACCCTTGGAAGACTTGGAATGAACTTGCCACCCGACCCAGCTATGCCACTCCTGGGCATGTACCCTCAAGACTTACACCACCACAGAGATACATGCACGGCCATGTTTATTGCAGCTCTCTTCACAATAGCAAGGAGCTGGAACTAACCCAAGTGCCCTCAACTGACAAGTAGATAGAGAAAATGTGGTACATCTACACAATGGAGTTCTATGCAGCAGTAAAGAAAGACGACATCACGAGCTTTGCAGGAAAATGGCTGGAGCTAGAGGACATCATGCTGAGTGAAGTAACACAGTCCCAGAAAAACAAATGACGAATGGTATCCCTCATCTGTGGATGCTAGTGCCAATTACCCAGTTGTAAGTATTTCTTGTGTAGGGCCCCCTGAGCTTTTGTACAAAGCAGTTGGGCGTAATGCATTTTGGAAACAACAACAACAACAACAACAGAAAAGACTGCATCAAAGAACTGACTGAAACAGTGAACTTCTGCTCAAAACAGTCAACTTCCCCATGGAAAATATTGAGAAAGACTAAGAGATGAAAAGCATGTTTGGCAGAATGCATGAGCTCTGGCGGGGTGGGGGAATGGGCGGGAACACGGGTCTAGATTTGTTAAAAATAAATAAATAAATAAATAAATAAATAAATTTATGTGGAAAAAAAAAAGAAGGACTAGATGGTATAGCATCTCCAGTCTATACCACTGTATCCAACACTGTTATTTTTTTTTAATTGTTGGAGAATTTCAAACATGCACAAAATGTGTTTTGATCAAATCCACCCTCCACCCCCTCCTCCCCAATCCCTCCCCTCCCCACGTCCCCACTATTCCCTCTAATTTCATGTGATTTTTTTTTTTACAACCCCTGACTCCACCTCATGTTGTTAGTTAGTGTGCACAGGGTACAGAGCCATCTGCTGCAGTATTCGAGGTCTCTCAAGGGATTCGTCCTTGAAGAAAACTGACTTTCCCTCTCCCAGAAGCTATCAATTGCCAATGGCTCCTGAGTTAGGGTGGGCTTTGTGACCCCCATACTCAATCTGTGCTGGATTGTTTCAGTGTCAACTTGACACACCTGGGTTGAAAAAGCCTCAACTGGGGAACTGCCTCCATTGGACTGGCCTGTGGCCATGTCTGTGGGGTATTTTCTTGATTGTTGAGTGATGTGGGAGGGCCCAGCTCACTGTGGGCAGTGCCACCCTGGGCAGGTTGTGTATTATATAAGAAAGCAGACCAAGCATGGACCAGGGGAGCAAGCCAGTAAGCAGCGTTCCTCCATGGCCTGTGCTTCAGCTCCTGCTTCCAGGTTCCTGCCCTGAGTTCCCACCTTGGGCTCCTTCAGTGATGAACTGCATCCTGGGAGATGTAAGAGGAATAAACCCTTTCCTTCCCATGTTAGTATTGGTCAGAGCATTTTGTCACAGCAATTGAAAGCAAACTAGAACACTCTCCATGCTGGGATTTTGTCTGGCTTGAAGCATGCTGTCACAACCACTGTCCGTTCATATGTGTGACTGCCTCTTTGTATCTGGAAAACAACACTGCTCCTTTGAAGAAGCAGTTGATACAGGTTATGAGATCAGGCCATGATGTCTTAGACCTTGACAGCATTTTTCTCTTTTAAATATTAATTTATTATTTTATGGGTATTGCCTGCTTGTATGTAAGTACACCCATGCTGTGCAATACCTGTGGAGGTCAAAAGAGGGCGCTGGATCTCCTGGAACCAGAGCTACAGACGGTTGTTAGCCACCATGTAGGTGTTTTTTTTTTTTTTTTTAAGTATCACCTTAGCTCTCAGAGACAAATGGGTACTTGCTTGGAGGAGATACTCGTGAGCCTTCAGAGATCCTGCTTATAAAATGTTTTCTTCATGTATGATGTTAACTCTTGAGTGTCTTACACATCTGTAAAAAGCATCTGGAAGACTAGTAAAGAGAACAATCAAGGAGTTTAAATGAAGGCATCCTGCATGAATGGGAGAGGACCCACCCAGGAGCAGTAAGATTGTTGGATGAAAATCCCAGTACTAGAGGTGGACTGTCTCACTGTGAGTTATTGGTTAATGAGGCCCTAGAGGCCCCATAAAGCATAGACTATTTCCAGCATTGCTGGTCACAGGCCAGAGCTAGATGGTAAGACCCTATTGCTGAAAACCTCACATTGTGATTTCTGGACCTGGGACGATCAAGCTGGAAGCTCCCTCCCTCTTGGATGGCTTTTGTGGTGTTGGAACACGG
Organism: Rhizomys pruinosus; assembly: GCA_009823505.1. Lineage (NCBI taxonomy): Eukaryota > Metazoa > Chordata > Mammalia > Rodentia > Spalacidae > Rhizomys > Rhizomys pruinosus. The sequence continues at coordinate 1,545,486 of VZQC01012059.1, read as the reverse complement.
CATGCGAGCCGAGCTTCTGGGGAGAACACTCACTATCAGTTATCCTCTAGTGTGGATGCTGTGTGATATGTACTGACATGTCTGGTGAGATAGGCTTACAGGTGAGATAGTCACATAACCATTATGAGTGTAACCAACTATTTTCTGATTGGGTTTTAAGGCCCACTTCACATGAAGGAGCTCATGCTCAGCACTGTGAGCCTGAAGAGGCCACTGCTTCTGTTGGGTTAAATGGGTGTGATGATATGCCTGTTAACTTGCCTTTCCAACATTTGTGTTTATGACCATAGATTACTGCACCTGCCATCTTTGGTCAGTTATGAGCAGAAACTTCTTTATCATAGGCAATGTTCTGTAGAGACTTATAACTGGTTAAGCTCCCAAGAGTAAGTGGACATTGTTGTGACATAGTGGCCCAATGCTGAGCTATAAAAGCAAGAAAATAATCGGACATCTGTATCAGCCCTTCTAAGGCTCAGATTGTATTGCGGAAGAGCAGGCAGAAAGAATGTAAGGCCCAGAGAAAGGGGCGGAGTGTTGGGTAGCTACTTCCTCAGAAGGGATGAGGGCGGGGCATAAGACCTAGGAAATAAAGTTCACAAGGTACAGGGACTTCCTGAAACTTTCAGGATTTTCACAAAGTCCCCATCCCAAGGTTATAAAATCCGTTAACAATTCCTGAGGGGAGGAGACTCTGAGTCGTCTAGTTGCCTACAAGCTGTGCACAGAGCTCTCGGGTTCAGCTTTCGTGAACCATGGTACAATTGTCTCTGAGTCATTCTCACTCTTGTAAATACCCCAAGAACCTCATTCCTTTGCTAAGATAGAGATTTGGGTGTACATGTCTTTGGTCTAACATTGGTTCTCTATCTGGAGTGAACAGACATTTGTTCACATGTCCAAAGAAAAGTTACACAACAGGGGCTCTTGAAGACAAATCCTGAAAGGCTGATAATGCTCCTGAGAGACCCCCGGGGCTTGTCTTTTCAGTCTAACACATCTGTGGCATTTATCAATTTGGTAAAATAGTTTAACCGAATATTCTTGTTTTATTATTATTTTTTGTGTATGAGTGTACTGTCTGCAGGCAGGTTGGTGCACCCATGTCATACAATGCCACAGAGGTCAGAAGAGGGCATCAGATTTCCTTGGAACTGGAGTTAAAGACTGTTCTTAGCCGCCATGTGGGTGCTGGGGATTGAACCCGGGTCCTCTGCAAGAGCAGTCAGTGCTCTTAACTGCTGAGCCATCTCTCCAGCCCCTAACTGCATATTCTTTTTTTTTTTTTTTTGTATTTTTGAGACAGGGTCTCCCTTTTAGTCCCAGCTGGCCTGGAACTCACTCTGTAGACCAGGCTGGCCTTGAACTCACAGAGATCTTCCTGCCTGTGCCTCCCGAGTGCTGGAATTAAAGGCGAGCGCCACCACACCCAGCCCCCTAACTGCATATTCTTATCAGCTTCTCTGACGCTTGGATGTGTCTGCTCAGGTAAGTTATAATTAAAACCCGTTTCTCCCTGCAGGAACTTGTCACTTGCCAGATTGGGGGTTATTTGGTTGCCCGAGAACCACATTTCAAGCAAAGTAATTCATTTCCAATTTGTCTGTCTGTCTGTCTGTTTCTCCTCCTAATCTGATGAAGGAAGCCCTTTCCTCAGTCTTAATCATATAGAAATGCCAGATGTATGACCCACAACTACTGCTCACCCTTTCCTGGAGAGAAGACTATCTACCCTGGCTCACAAGGCCTGCTCTTGTTTGGAGAGGAACATCTGCATGGAGCTGAGCTTGCCAAGAAACCTCAAGTTGCTCAGCCAGTCTCCTGAGCATGGCAACTTTCCCAATTCTCATGTTGGAAAAGGCTTTGGAAAGTAAGGATGAAGACTGAGCCGTGCCTCAGCCTGGGCTCCTGTCCTCCTACGTGAGAGGAGCCAGCAGGGGCAGCCATTGCAGTTGGGATGGGACCCGCAGAAACCGAATCTCAGCGCTTGGCACCATCAGTATGAGTCCTAGGTAATGTGTTAGTTAGTGTCTGTCACTGTGTATAGCTCCCAGGGCTTGTGGTTTGCTGGAGCTGGGCTTGTAATAGTCGTTTCAGAGCAGAAGTAAAATCTTCCTCTTTTCAGCCAAGTCATAAATTCCCTCAGCAAATTTGTTTGCAGGAAATGGCAGAACAAATATTTAAGGAAGAGTATGGGATGTTAGAACTCTGGATAGGCAAGGAATTTACTCTTACCTGAGGGAAGTAAACATGTCGCTTGTTGTGGAACAGTAAGCCAGCTGGGGAAGGTAACCGAGTCTACTTGCCACACATCTTCCTCTTAGAATCTCGGGAGCGCAGGAGCAGGGACAAACTCCAGATGGCCTTGTGCGCTCCTATGAGCTTGCTGCGGCTGCAGGACAACCACAGCTGTATGCCTTTGACAGACAGATGTACAGCCCCACAGCTCTGCAGACCGGGAGCTAATCACTGAAGACCAGCAGAACCAGTTCTCGAGGACTGTGAGGAGGGTGTGCTCCAGGTACCGTCCTTAGATGGAGGTGTCTTCTGTCTCTCAGCATCACCTTCCCTTCTTGTGCACTTGTTTCTATGCTCAGATTTCTCCTTTTGTAAGGACCCAGTCATGGTAAGCAGTTTCCTATGCAAAGACCTTGTTTCCAGTACAGGGCTCTGGAGGTTAGGAGTCCGGCATGCGATTGCTTTGTGCTGGGTCGCTATTCATTCCACACTGCTCCTCATTTTAGAGATGGACTATTGAGGTCTGAAGGGAGAATGATGTAGGCAGAAAACTTCCACAATAAATATTCCCTGAGGACCAACTCTGTTATCTTCAGCCAAAGACACAATAGCTTCCTGGGTTCGTGAAGTTGACATTTTAATGAATTGACCTCTTAGTGACAACATCCCTCAAAACAAAGTTCCATAAACGGCCAGTGATTTTGAAAAGCAGGAAAGAACAAGGTACACTGAATATAGATAGAGCTGCCTGCATACCGATAGCTTAAAGTCCACGGTGGAAGAGGGAGTTCTAAGCTGTCTCCCTGTAATATGATTTTTCCCTATATCACAGGGAGACAGCCAGGAAACATTGTAGCAAACGTGTTCCAAAGAAAAGGAGCACATGGGCTGGAGAGATGGCCTAGCGGTTAAGAGCGCCGACCGCTCTTACAGAGGACCTGGGTTCGATCCCCAGCACCCACGTGGCGGCTGAGAACCATCCGAAACTCCAATTCCAGGAGAACTCCAGTTCCAGGGGAATCTGATACCCTCTTCTGACCTCCGCGGCGTTGCACAACACGGGTGCACAAACTTGCATGCAGACAGTACATTCATACACATACAGAAATAAATAAAAAATTAATAAAAAAATTTTTTAAAAAAAGAAAAGGAGCACCTGTGTGAAGGCCATGAGGAGGGAGGGGCTCAGCCACACAGAGGCCATTGGGGTTGCAGTGCTGTGAGGGAGGGGAGACAGATGGGAATGAGGTTGGGGAAGGGATCCAGTTCCTGAGGACTGCAGGGGGCACAAGTATCACAGGGTGAAAGTGGAAGGATTTGAACTCTCTGCCTAGCTGATCTTCCTTACTTTAAAGAGGAGCACTCTTAAGGTTGGGGAGCACGTGATGGACGAAGACATGCACAAAGCTCCATTGAGGTCTCAAACCCCATGGATGTATTGTGACTCTGCTTAGCACAGAAAGATGGGTATCTGTCTGTTTCCACCTGTTGCATAAGGCCCACCTTCCCTGGAAGTGGTGACTTAGGGCTAGGTTTGGCTGATGTTTTCATAGCCTAAGGAAGGAGAAGACAAGAAAAAGGAATTAAGGATAAAAGGAGAAGGGGAGGAAGGAAGGTACAGGCTGATCAGATACAGTCGTGATATATAGGCTTAGGTTGGTCTAGTGAGGGGAGAGAGAGAGAGAGAGAGAGAGAGAGAGAGAGTAGGCTGGTTTCTTCCCCTTCTAGGTGGCGTGCTTACAATTTTAGTGACCTGCAGGTGGGATGCTGGGTGGGTCAAGGGTAAAGAAGAATCAGCCAGATATCTAAATACTGACCATTCCAGGCGCTCACTACATAGACTTGTTGAATTCCTTCCAGCTTGAGTCTACCCTAGGTTATAGCACTGGGCTGTCTTCTCCTCTCATTACTGCTTTGTGGTGCTAGAGACGGCATCCACGAATTCACCCGTGCTAATGCCCCACTGAGCCACACCCCCAGCCCTGGACTGGGCTCTCATCACCTGCCTCAGGATATATGGGTCTGCTTTCGGTGGATATAATGTGCCTGTGGGGGGCCGTCATTGCGATGTCCAGTCCCGCACTTGACCCACTAGTGAATCTCCACAGCCTCCAGGCCTTTTCTTGTTTCTGCTTTAAATACCAAATGCTGCTGTGTTTCCCCACGATGTCCTGAAAGACAAACACTGACTAGAAGCACAGTCCTTTCTCTCTGGAAACCCTGGCTTGGATTGTTTTCTGTAGGTAGTCAGACCACAAGAATCTTCATTCCTCCTGTCTTCCACGCCAGGAACAGATGAAACCGTGGGGCTGACACTCTGCTTTGGTTCCCTGAGAGTGGAGCCAGAAGCCTGGGTTCTGGAGCCTGGCTGAGTAACACTCCCAGCCCTGATGTGTGTTGATGATAGGCTACCAAACCGTTTAGAGTCCTGTACTGCTCTCCACAACGGCTCCTTGTGATGATCACGGGGCCTTCAGAGCCTCGGAGATGCAGGTGAACAGCAGGGAGAGGCTCTGAAATGTCTCTTGGGACAAGTGTCAGAGGCAAGGCCTTGCCTGATCGAAAGCCTTAGCCCAAGGCAAGGTAGGTCTCAGGACCTACTTTCCCCAGTGGGAGACGTTCCTCTGCTTCTTCCTGTCCTTGAACACTGTGCAACTTTGCTTCTGGATGGAGCTGGGAACCTTGGTTGTGATGCTGGATGTCTGGTCTGCCTGAGCATATACAGCTCTGAACACACTGTTCCAGAGACTCTGGCACCTTTGCTTGGCTGCTTATCTTACTGAAGCCAGGGCCCCCTGGGGGAATGGGAAGGGTCATCTATTTATATCTCCAGTTAAGCCCTGGCTGCATAGTGTTGGGATATGGTGGTGGGAATTTTCCATGGAGTATGGAGAAGGCTCTGGTTTCTGTGGCTGAAAATGTGTATCTGAATGGATTTGCTCTGGGCCTCCAGGCGTGAGCAGCTGTGTCAAGACTAAGCCAGGCCCTGCTGTCGAAGACCTGATGTTAACATGGGAAAGATCTATCGAGACCACACATGCAAGTGTACAGATGGTCTCTGGAATACCAGAGAGTGTTATCAAAGGCCACTATACCAATAAAACAAATATGGGTCTCCTTGATTCAAGCAAGACTCCTCCATCAGCACCAGCTACACCTCACCTGCCTGGAAATACTGTGCAGCAGAGGCAGCCATATGCCTGTATATCCCAAATCTAGTTGGCTATTGGCTCTCTCCTTGGAGGAATAACCCATGGCCGATGCCACACGAGCATTGCCAGACCCCCAGTGGTCAGGATGATGTTATGAAGTCCAGTAAGACCCGTCATATTCAACAGAAAAAATGTAATTCAGGATTAACATACCATCCAATATCTGTGTATACCAAAGTAACCTATGATAACAACAATACTGTTTAAATACCTATATATCTGATTGGCCTGTGCTTCTTGGTAGGATCGAAAGGGTTATTCACTGTACAAACTGTCAGCCCATGAAAGAAAACAGCCAGAACTGAACCAGAACCCACAGGGACAAGAGACTCCAGAGAAAAGATTGTTTGCTTCTGTGTCACTGTCCCTTGTCTAAGCCTAGGGGAAAAATCTGCGAGAAGAGGGGTCGTGGTAGAATGTAAGGGCGTTGATTGGGGGTGAACGTGAATCCTACAGCAATGTAGCCTGGAACTCATTTGATCAACTGATTGAATTACAAGCCCCCTGCTGGATGGTGGGACCCAGGTGCTGTGTGGTTTGGGCACAGCTGCTTGTAGATGGTGGTTTTCAATGAAGGACGTCTTTAACTCATAAATGTACACCTTAGCTAAAACAATGAAAAAAAAACTGAGAGAAAGATCAGGACAGGTCATGGCAAGAAATGCGGATCTGGGATGGTGGGGTGGATGGATGGGAAGTTAAGGAAAATATCCTGACTAATTGGATAATGAAATTATAAATACACAAGCATCATACAAAAACAAGATTAGTCGGGAACGAACTCTTCTCTAGAGGAGCCTGTAGGCCCCTCCCACCACCAGCCTCTGTGACCCAGGTGAAGGGAGGGCAAGAGTGGGTATGGGGGGAAGCTTTAGACACTGCACACAGACCAGCAGCCCATGTGTCTGAGGAGTCTCTAGGGGCCTGAGAGGGACCCCTGTCAATGTGTAACCTTCCTGGACAAGGAATGGAAAAGGGTGGGGTACAGTGGGGGTTCCTGATCCCATGAAAGGTTCAGTGTGTCAGGATTTAACAGTTTGCTTAGAAAAAGTACAAATAATTTCAGGGAATATGAATGAATTTTGCAGACTGAAGTTGATTACAAGCTTTTGTGTAATGTTTGGTGTTTGTGTAAGAGAGCAGGTTCTGCCTAGGAAGCATCTTCATACAGCTTCGAAGGAATTATCTTGAACCTGTGGGTCACATATTTCAAGAACTTCCTGTAAGATATCGAGTCATGGGAATGGTGAGCCCATTCATCACGTGCGATTGCATAACATAGTTATCAGATGGGAAGCTAATAAAAAAAATACATTCACTGCTGCCTGACACACAGTCTGCCCTGAATCCAGGAGGGTCCCAAGCCATATATAGTTCTTTTTTTTTTTTTTTTTTTTTTTGGTCTTTTTTGAGACAGGGTCTCCCTGTAGCCCCAGCTGTCCTGGAACTCACTCTGTAGACCAGGCTGGCCTTGAACTCACAAAGATCCGCCTGCCTTTGCCTCCCAAGTGCTAGGATTAAAGGCGTGTGCCACCACGCCCGGCTTCATAATACTTTTTTTCGGTGTGATCAGTTCTTTATTAGTTGAATCTGTCTTCTAGACTTAAGCCAATTGTCCCCTGTCAGCCTGAGCACCATGATCCAGTTTGTAACAAAGTGGGTCCTGTACTGTGATGCTTTGGTTTCTGAGGATGATTTGTGCCCAGGCTTTCTGCAAATACCAAAGCCTGTGGATGTTCAAATCCCTTAGATAAAATGGACCAGTGTTTATGTTAAACTATGCACATCCTTCTGTATATATTGGCATCTCTAGAATATTTATAATACTTAATATGGTATAAATTCTATATATATACTTCTTGTACTATTTTGTTTTGTTTAATGTATAAGAGTGTTTTGCATCCATTTAAATGTACCACATGCACACACTGTCCTCAGAGGTTAGAAGAGGGTGTCAGGGCTGGAGAGATGGCCTAGCGGTTAAGAGCGCCGACCGCTCTTGCAGAGGACCCGGGTTCGATCCCCAGCACCCACATGGCGGCCGAGAGCCGTCTGAAACTCCAATTCCAGGAGAACTCCAGTTCCAGGGAAGTCCGACACCCTCTTCTGACCTCCGCGGCGTTGCACGTCACGGGTGCACAGACTTGCATGCAGACAATACATTCGTACACATACGGAAATAAATAAAATTAAAAAAAAAAAGAAGAGGGTGTCAGATCCCTTGGAACTAGAGTTACAGACAGTCCTTAGCCACTGAATCCAGGTCTTCAGTAAGAGCAGCCGGTGCTCTTAAGCACTGAGCCATCTCTCCAGCCCCCAGTTGTTACTCTATTTGATTATGGAATAATGGCAAGAAAAATGTCTATACACATTTAGTAAACACGTAATTTCTTCCTGAATATTTTCTGTCTACACTTGGTTAATCCCACGGATGTGGATTTCAAGAATATAAAGTGATTGTAACTACCACTTCCTGAGCACCATCCCATGATAGACACTGGGCCAAGGGGCTTCTATGAGTCATTATACTTCCCTTTCAAAATTACCCTTGAAGGCTGGAGAGGCGGCTCAGTGGTTAAGAGCACTGGCTGCTCTTGCAGAAGACATGGGTTCCATTTCCAGCACCCACATGGTGACTAACAACTGTCCATAGTTCCAGTTCTAAGGAATCCAACACCCTCTTCTGATCTCTGTGGGCATTGCACAACATGGGTGCACTTATATACATGCAGACAATACGCTCATACACATAAAATAAAAATAAATAAAATTTTGGGTCTTTTTGAGACAGGGTCTCCCTTTAGTCCCAGCTGGCCTTGAACTCAGCTCGATCTGTACACCAGGCTGGCCTTGAACTCACAGAGATCCACCTGCCTCTGCCTCCTGAGTGCTGGGATTAAAGGTGTGTACCACCATGCCCGGCATAAATTAAATATTAAAAAAGAATAACCCTTGAATGCAGACACTGTTATTATTCACACATTATAGCTGTGGTAACTGGAGCTCAAGGACTGGGCAAGTGTTCCAAGATCACACAACCACCAAGTAAACGGCAGAACCAGAGTTTGAACTCACGCTTCGTTCTCTGGGTCTGCAGCCCAAGAACCTCAGTACTATACTCGGGGGTAGGGGTGCTGACAGCCTTGCTGTGAGTGCTCAGACTGACGCTGCCCAGCCTGGCCTTAGAGGAGAGGTTATCCATCAGACTTTGAGGGGTGCACAGGCTGCCGTAGAACACAACCACATGACAAAGCCAGATGATATGTGGGGCCGAGAGAGGAAGGAGTTTAGAGATCTTATTACCTAAATGCACAAACTAGCACTCAAATTGTGCCTCTACACGCAGCCCCCCGAGAGGCATGCTGGGAGAGGCACGCTGGGAGGCAACAGGCGTCTTTTGAAGCTGTATGTTTGATGTTGCATTCTGGTCAGCAGGGGCTTTGGAGCGATGAACATCTGCCCGCCACCTCCTTCCACTTAAGAAAGGCAGTGCTGCTTTCTTCTGGGAGTCGGGGGGGCTGCTTGTCTAGGGCTTTTGACCAGGCTCCAGATTTTCCTGCATGTTGTGTTTGGGGATCCAGGTGGAAAACTAAGTAAAACGCAATTATTGCTTTTCTATATAAAGCCGAATGGGAGACTGTAATTGTGCAGTCAGAAAGAGGACTGTAGAGCTCGAGGCCATGGCCAGGGGAACTGGTCCTTTACTATCTTGCCAGCCTATCTGCAACATCAGGACTGCCCAGTCTATCCCTTCCCTCCTGGGAACACCACCACCCAGCCATTATTGGGAGAGAAGCCCAGGACCAGCGCCAGGTAGAAAGAAAAGGCCCTCCCCCACTCTGCTGCGCATCGACACATGAGACACCAGCTAGGGAGGAGCAGGCACAGCACCCTAACTTTCCAGGGGTTTATTTATCTGACCTATGGCGTAGTAGGGTCACTGCTGTTGATGGTCGAGCTACAGTTTAAACTGTTCATATGATTTATTTCTTGATTACTGGATATAGGGTATTGACTACTGATGCCTGATTATGGGAAATTATCCCTTGATGTGGACAGGAGGGAATCTCTGAAATGGCTGATGCATCAGGGTCCCAGGAGAAGCACACATCCTGTCCTGCCAGGTTCAGGTATAAAGCAGGGTCAGACACCTCCAGACTTCGTGTGCCCAACTATCAGTGAGGACCCAGCCTGCCTCAGGGCGTCCGGCCCAGGACATCTTTCCAGAGTGCCGCCTCATTCCTCACCTCTGAGTCCTTGGCTCACTCCCCCTGGCTGTGTCTCATCTGTTTCTCTGAGTCTCTCTCGGGATAGTCTCCTTGGAGACAGAATAATTGTCCTTCCGCAGAAACCATGGAGTCACATCTTTGCTCACCTTTGACAGACAGATGGCTCACTGGGATTTTCTGATGTAGAATTTGCCATCGGAACAGTGTCACTACTGTTCACACAGGGCCTTGTCCTGTAGGTGAGTCACCTAGCAAACTGCCGTGGGGCTTGGATCTTCTGGGATGAGGATTCTAGGTACACAGCAGGATTCTGCAAACACTTGTGTTGTTTTATTTTGTGTGTGTGTGTGGGGGCATCACCCAGTGTGGAGTGTTTGGGCTCTGGCCATTGCTGGGGTCAAATCCATCTTTAGGGCTCCCCCCACAACAAATGCCATCAGCAAGTCTCCAAACAGTGCTTAAAATTTCATGTTCCCCAGCTAAGTAGCTCTCCTCCCAGCTTCAAGCCCAAGTCATTATAAAGTTTACAGAAAGTAATGGTTTCCCTTCCTAACAAACAGGTCTTGAACACTCTTGCATCCTTGTGGCCATGACTGTGAACCTCAGAGAACTTTACTGCAGATTTATGTTAGAAAACAGTACAGATGAGAGGGGAGGGGAGGGGACGGGGTGGATAACAATGCTTCTTGGTGACATGAGAGTGTGTAAATCAGATCCAAGCGTGGTTGGACACTTCCTGCGCCTTGGCCCCACTCTGAGAGATGTGGAGCCTTCCAAGGTGTCTGTTAAACAGCCAGGGACCGTGTTTACACTGGAGTCTGGAAGTCTTCATTTTATTTTTTTCCTCCCAGGTTTCCAGACTGTAGCAGGGGTGTCAGATGAGAAGCACACATAAATCAAAGCTCAGTCTTGCTGAGCCACTGAAGCCTGTCCTGCCACCGGCGTGCCTTTCTCATTCATTCATTCATTCATTCATTCATTCATTCATTCATTCATTAATCCAGTCCACAAACATAAATAAGCACACTTCTGTGGGCCTGCTATATCAATTCACAGGAGCCGGTGCCTGCTACAAGGAATAGAATGACAGAAGACTGGGTGGGAGAAGCCGGGATGGAACAGATTGGTGCAAAGAGCAGGTGCAGAGGGTGCGCTGGGGTGAAGCCTGGTCCAGGGCAGTGGAAGACGCAATGGTGAATACAGAGGCTTGCAGACTGTGGAGCTAAGGCTTTGTCTAACAAAGCAGGTGAAGGAAGGTCCCGAGGCAGAGGGGCAGTGTGCACAGAAGCCCAGCTTGGCCCTAACATGGGGTGATGGGAGGTGATGACTTTCAGATGTCCTGGGGGGGTTGAGATGCCCCTCCTCAGTAGCAGGAGTAGGTTAGGCAAGGGACTGGGGACTCCGTCGAGCTCCCTGACAGCCCCTCTTCATCTCCTAGGTTGCTTCAGCCCCCTCAACTTTCTTGCTTTCCTGCCCTCTCTCCAGGCTCCTAGAATTTCTTGCTTTATCATTTTTATTTTTTGAAACCGTGATGTTTTTAACATTTATTTTATTTTTATTTTATGTGTATGAGTGTTTTACCTCCTTGAATGTGTGTACCACATGCATGCAATGCCCAAGGAGGCCAGAAGAGGGCGTGGGATGCCATGGAACTGGAGTTTCGGACAGGTGTTAACTACCATAGCGGTGCTGGGAACCAAACCCAGGTCCTCTGCCAGAGTAGCCAGTGTTCTTAACAGCTGAGCCATCTCTCCAGTCGCACATCTCTGATTTTCTTTTAACCTCACCTTTAGATCTTGCTTTCTGGGAATTTTCTCAAATCCTCTCTCCTACTCTGAGAACCCAACTGCCCCCTGTACCCCCCACAATACTCATGACACTGATGGTCCTAACATGCATGTTACAAGTAAGAGAGAGGAAGAGTCTTTGCTTTGGGAACTCCATCCTCAAAGTGATTTTCTCTGGCAAGCAGTCAAAGGCATGGCTGAATTCAGTCCAGTCTTGGGAGCCTGGAAGAGACTCTATGCTTGTTGTGATCCCCAGACAACTTTCATATTTTGACAGCAGAAATGCCCTAAGACATATAACCATGAGGTTTACCAGACACCCATTACTGCCACCTCGTTGCTTATTAAGAAAACAAGGTGTGGTGTCAGTCTCACTTGGAAGTCCCTGTGTGCACATTTCAGGGATGAGGCTTTAGTCAGGCCTGGGTGCTGATAGATGAACCCCTGGCAGAGTTTCTCAGCACCCCACCCCCGCTGCCTTGGTGGCCCTGCTTGCTCCCCTCCATCAGGGTCAATCTTAACAAATGATTATTACGTTGGCCATAAGCCCAGAGACAAATATGGCTTCTGTCCAACAGCCTCAGGCGGGAGTCTGCTATTTCTTCTTCATCCCGATGAGGTAACCTGATAAAAGGATATTGTGGATGGTGCAGAATATAGTTTCAGGCCCAAGCTCTTCTCTCATAGGTTGGCAAATGATACTCAAAAGACACCATGGAGCTTTTAACCCTGTGTCCATGGGCCCAGAAACTGTATGGGGGGGAAGGCTGCTGATAGAACTAAAGTAACAGGGTCACCCTGAGTGAGTTTCTTAGGAAAGTCATGAGGGGTGATTGTGCTTGGTAAGTCCCTTAACAAGGTCTTACCCAGCTCCGTGCCTGATGTGCTGGGTGAGGAGGCAAAAGCATGGGTTTCGGGGCTTGAGGGTCTATGAAAGTGAGTTGCGGCTCAGCTAGCTGTGAGATCTCAGGTGGACACTCAGGCACTGAGTGTCACTTTTCTCCTCTGTGAATAAGGTAGGGGCAGTGCCCACCTCACACTTGTTGTGCCTAGTAAGTTTCAGCATCCCTGCCACCCTGTTAGTAGAGACAGTTTTCCTTCAACCCTGTTCATCTCTTGAGCTCACTGAGGTTCTTATAACAGCTTAGTGTGGCAGTTCCTGTTAACAGACAGGGCTTTCCCACCTCACTGCTTTCCTTAGATGGGGAACAGCAGCTCCGTGCAGCCAGAGTGGCTCTGGGATGGAAAGGGCTGGCCTGATCCTGTGCTGTGGGATGTACTGGACAGGTAAGACCCCCCCTTGGAGCCTACACAGAAAGTCAGTCTACCTGGCCTGGGGGAGGGGAGCAGAACTAGATAGAGCAGGTTTGAAGACCAGTATCTGGGCTTGCCTGTCTTTTCACATGTCTTCCTTGATCAAGGGGATCCCAGGGAGAGCTGAAAGATGCCTCATTTCTGCTTATTGAGGTTGTTACAGTAGAGAAGTCAGAGGAGACCAGCGTTCCCTCGGGGGCTGAGCCTGGTGTGAAGAAGGCTACGGCAGCTAAGCTTTGCAGGTGAGGAGTGGGCAGGGCACTGGGATATCTCAGCCTTATGTAGTAGAAAAAGTCACTATGCTCCAGTTAAGCCCTGAGCTTGTGGAGATGGTGGGAATGGCTTGTGAACCATAAATGCTGTGCGCTGGGTTTTGGCTGTCTAGGGTATACACCTGCACGTTAAGACAATAAGCGGTAGCTAATCTGGCTCCATACAGTGGTCTGGGGTGGGGCTGGGTGTGGGAATGGCCATTGCTTAGCTCCCTCGGCTGTAAACTGCCTGGCTGTCCTGGTCCAAGCTGCATCTGGCCAGCAGAACATTTTGCTCCCTTTGATCACAGTTTAATGAGCTAATGTGACATGATTTTAAGCACTGAGACTGTTTAAAACTACAATACAAGACTGACTGCGAGGATATATGCCAATTCATGGATTCAGTTTAAGGAAGTTTGACAAGATATTTCCTTCTTTTGTGTTTGTCTTAAATTTCTTTTTGAGAATTTTATACGAGTACCGTCTTTGCATTATTTGCATCTCTCCCTGCCCCCTCCACCTACACTTCCCATGTCTGCCTACTTCCTCTCAACTCATTGTCCTCTTCTTGGATTATTCTCATTACATATGCATACATTTATACACACACATACATATGAATCTATAATGGACTGAGTTCATTTAGTGGTGCTCAGAAGTACCGGTATTTAAGGCTGTTCATCTGTGATTAGATAACTTCTCAGGGAGCAGCTAGGCCCTGGAAAAAGCTGGTTCTCCCTCCCTCAGCATCCTTTTGCCTGCGGCTATTCCTCTCGAGGCGGGACCCCATGACATTCCCCCTACCCACCTTGGCATACCAACTTGTCTCATCTCTGTGCAGAGCTCATTAGACTGCCGTGCTGTGGAGATTTCACTGGGGCAGCTTTCCTAGCATATCTAGAATACATTAACTAGCAGCAGGTGTCTTGTCCCTCTTGACCACAAGACCTTTATCTGGCTGTACCCACTGGTGGGATGGACAGTCAGGCTCTGAGAATGTCAACCTCCTCTGGGAAGCTGAGTCTAAGCCAAAGCCCCAGAGGTCTTGATATGGGGCCCAAGGTCAAGGTGTGCCTCCGGGAGTTTAGTAGTCTGTGAAACTGATAGAAATTTGAAAACTGGCTGCAAGGCAGTTCGGGGACTGCAGAGTCCCTTGATACAGTGTCCCTTGAGACATCGTGGCCCTGCCGGTCCCCGAGAGGCTGAAGATCTTAGGACAGATTCTTGGTGAATAGATGACGCACAGGCTTCGTAGGTCCCACTCTCCAGGTCTCTGGGAATGAGATGAATTCTGAATGTCTCACTTCTCACTTGACCTCCTGGGATCCCCCTGCAGACGGAACTGAAAGAGGAAGGCCAAGGGTCACAGAGGCTGTTAGCCACAGTCCTGGGTACCCTTACAGACCATTCTAGAACAGGGAAGCTTGTGGTGGCAGGAGAGGTAGCAGAGAAAGGAAGGGCAGAAACAGGACTATAGTCCCTGTAGCCCCTTAGGACAGCCAAAGCCCCCCCCCCCAGGCTTCTGTGCCTCAGTCCCTGTAGCCCCTTAGGACAGCCAAAGCCCCTCCCAAGGCTCCTGTGCCTCAGTCCCTGTAGCCCCTTAGGACAGCCGAAGCCCCTCCCGAGCTCCTGTGCCTCAGTCCCTGTAGCCCCTTAGGACGGCTGAAGCCCCTCCCAAGACTCCTGTGCCTCAGTCCCTGTAGCCCCTTAGGACAGCCGAAGCCCCTCCCGAGCTCTTGTGCCTCAGTCCCTGCGGCCCCTTACAACAGCTGAACCCCTCCCGAGGCTCCTGTGCCTCCCAGTTGGTCTTTTTGATGGAATCCTGAGCCATCTCCCAGGCTTCTTCTTGAGCCCCAGGACTCAAGTTCAAAGCCGTGTTTTGAGTTGGACTCCTCTCCCTCTGCATATCTGACTGAAAACCCTCTCTTAGGGGCACTTGCTGCCGTTCAGTGGCTGCGCCCCTGGTCCCCCTTCCTCAAGTGTTGCTCTGAAGCTGTGGTGAAGGATGGAGCTAGTGCAGGGCGGTGTAGCCCCTCCAAGAAAGAAGGACAGAGCATCGCCTCTCACCGAGGCTGGACACAGCCTCTGCTGGTCCCCTGGTTAACACTCAGCAGGTTCCAAACCCAGAAAGTATGACTGGCAATAGTAACGGGTGGTGTTGGTCTCCTGCTCCATGAAACTTCTTTCTAGAATCCCAGATGTGTGCGGCAGAATCCTCCCAGGTTGCCGGCCCATTGTGTGTTCTCGCATCTCTCTGAACGCAGGGAGAAAGAACTGAGGCCTCGGGTAGAGAAACTGTTGGAGTGAGGACTCTGCAGACCTGGGTGTAGTAACGTGACCATGTCCACCCCACCCCAGCTCCGGGGAGGGAAAGCGACAGCCTCGCTCACAGGGTGATCACCCTCTGCTCTGGTCAAGCTACTGGCAAGTGTCTACCTCTACAGTGCCGGGAGGAACCTGACTGCTGGGAGGGTGGAGGATTACCCCACAGAAGAGGAGTCCCTGGGCAGGAGGAGAACAGACGTGCTGAAATGAATCTGGTTTATGTGGATGAACCACCCACCAGGACTCTGGATCCCCATAGGCCCTGCTGGCCTCCTGGAAAGTCTCTTCATTTGCCTGAACTGGATGTACCCAACTAGCTTTTCCATGAGGTTGGGCCATTTTGTAACTTTACTTTGTAATCCTGAGCCCCATGAATGCATATAAGCTACAGAATCTGCTTGTCTCTCTTTTCTGCATGGCTCGCTCTGGGGCACAGTGGACACAGACTTCCATACATTCACACAGAAGTGGGCAAAGTGTCACATTGCTAGGTTTGCAACTTGGGCAGATCCCATAGTGTCCTCTGCCAGTTACGAGTGGAAGATGGTTGTAATGTCTATGCCTGGCTTGTTATAGGGTTTGGAATAAGAGAGGGCCTTGGTAAAGTGTACAGCGCGCGGTAAACACTTACAGGACTCATTGTACACTGCTATGAGTCTTGCTGTGGGCCTTGGCTACAGTCATGAGCTTCTTGCACCCCAGGCTTTGTAGAAATCTAGTCAAAGTGGAGACTGAGGGAGGAAGGAACCCTGGCCACAGGGACTGAAGACGTCCCTCAGAGAATGCTTTCAGGAGTGTGTGCATGTGAGAGTAGAGCAGTGTCCCCTTTATGTGTGGTTTAAGTTACCTGCTGTAAACTGAAGTCAGAAGTATTATGTGGGAAATTCTAGAAATAATGTATCAGTTTTAAACAACTTTTATAGTGTATCATTATAACTATTCCATTTTTTAGTAGTTGTTGATCTCTTTCTGTGCTTAACCTATAAATTAAAAATTTTTTTTTTTTTGTTTTTTTGAGACAGGGTCTCCCTTTAGTCTCAGCTGGCCTGGAACTCACTTTGTAGACCAGGCTGGCCTTGAACTCACAGAGATCCACCTGGCTCTGCCTCCCGAGTGGTGGGGATTAAAGGGCATGCACCATCACACCTGGCTTTTTTTTTTGGTAATAAGTTTTATCACAGGTATATGTAAATTAAAACCTAGTTTATAGCAATTTACATCCTGTCTGTAGGTCTGGGCATCTTTAGAATATATCTCCTGGGCCGCTTCTAGGGAAGCGCATGGAGCCCCCAGGGGCTCTGCACACCAGGTTGGGGAGGCAAACTCAGAGTCCTCCACATGACCTGGGGCTAAGCAGGTGTTCCTGGAGCGTCCTGTCTCTCTCTGTCTCTTGTGACATTGAGCCATGTCTGGCCTCCTATCTCCTAGATCACTGTCGGCTTCAGTCCTAGGAGGTCACATCGCCTGTCCACCAGGCTCATTCCCGGAGCAAGGTGTAAGCTGCTGTATTCCAGGCTTTTCCAGACTTGCCTTAGTATGCACCTGGGTTTTCCCCATCATAGATCCAGACTTCCAGAGCCAACCCTAACAGACCAGAGAATTCACAGAGACTTCGTTTTGGGGCCCCTGACCGGGTCTGCAGTGTGTCTGGGCCTCACTTTATAACGGCCCTCCCACCACTTCCCCGTGGTGTCCTTGATTCTGTTCCTACAAGCCGAGAGCTCTCATTCAACTCAGGTGGGCCCCGCCTTCTGTCCTGTGATCTCTGCCCTCGGACATCCCATCTCACACGGATCTGAGTGTGTGGTGTTCTCAATAGCTTGGAATCTCTGGATGACTTTTATATGCAATTGTTTGGGGACTACCCACCAATGACACTCCAGCTAGAGACCAGAGCATCTCCCTCTGCCTGGCCTGCCACCCTTTCTCAATGCTCTGACCTCAGTGCATCTTGGTCACCATGTCTGGCAGGCTTCAATGCACAGCGCCTGGGTCTTGAGGCCAGTGTTCATCCGGAAGGAGACACAGTTCTCCTGAGCAGGATCCTGTAGATCTTTGTGGGTTGGATCCACTAAGACTGAGGCACACCTGTCTATGGCAGGACCCAGGTCCCTCTGTGGGACCAGGGGCCTGCTCTCACCATCCTTGGAGTAGGACTTGCAGCTTCCGTTTCTAGGCTAGACAACTGCTTCAGCCTCCCTGAGGGATGGATCAGCCCACTGACCCAGAACTGGCCTCTTCCCACTAAGGTCCCTGCCCAGCATCCCAGAACATGGAGGGGCCCAAGGTGACAGCCCCCATGGATAAAGGGGCAGCGTAACACTTGTGCTCCTGATGGTGGGACAAAGCAAGACCTACTAGTTCCATTCCGAGTCCATCTTTCCAGCAGCCAATGCCTTCCCTTTGCTTTGCACATACGCTCTTGTGAGCCAAAAGGTCAAATGAGACTCACTGTGAACTGGGCCATACTGCTCAGTGCCAGCACTAAGCACGCTTTCCTCTTCTGCTCCCATCCCTTGTTTGCTGGATCTTACCAAATCTCTGTCAGGGTGGAATTCCTTCCCCCCCTTCCCACCTTGCTGCCCACTGCCGCCCCCCCAAGGGGTACATCTCTGGCCCTGTCACATTTTTAAACACTGCTTATGGGCCCCAGGTCTCTGGGACCTCTGCTGCAGAGCCCCCCTTCCGCAGCAGCCAGAGAGGCTTTCTGGATGTACAGCGGGAGACACACCCTCTTAGCTCAGTCTCTGGGTGGTCACAGCTCTGGATAGAGAAAGACACCTGTCACTACCTGCCTTTTTGCACAGAGAAAAAGCAGTGCATGGTCTATAGCCTGCAGAGGCCCTGGGTGGGACCCCAGGGAGCCCTCCCAGCCTACATTGGCGACCTCTAGTCCAGGTTCCTTAGGTGCTCACTCTGCCCTCAGTATCCTGGGTCCCAGCATCCTTGGTGCACACCACTTCCTTTCTCAATGAAGAGCCACTCATCAAGCAAAAGCTCAGCTACCTTGTTAAACCGCCCGTGGAGTCCACTTCAGTGGCTCCCCAGGGCCCTTTTGTCCCTGCCCCTCTCTCCTACATCACCACCTCTGGATCGCTGAGATGCCCTCAATATCTTCCTTTTCCACCAATGTTTACCCTGCCCCAGTTTTACTGGGGACAGTCCGTCCAGGCATCTGCCCAGGAGCCCCATTATAATTTCATGACCTGCAGGCTGTACCCCCCTCCAGCCCCCCCCCCCCCCAGAGAGCTGTGCTGACTGATTGCTGCCTCTCAGGTACCACAGGAGAAGAAGGCTAGTCTGAGGTGCAGGTATGGGCTCCAAAGGATGTTTCCTGTGGGGACTGCCTCATGGGTGGTCTAATAAGTCCAGCCCCGACTGCTGTGCAGCCAGCTGCACCCACTACCAGCTGATGTTTCTGGGGAGGACGTTTCCAGGGTTCTCATTATCCATTAGCCATTAGATGGGACCCATGAGGCCAAAATGTGGATCTGCGCACTAGTTAATGTGGCCTTGGGACCTTGTCCAGGTGGCCTTGATGTGAGGACGGTGGAAGGTTTCAGGCTTACTAGAAAACACTGGCTTGGTGCTTTCTATTCGACCCTTATGGAAGGGATGTGGAAACAAGTATTTCAGGCCTGAGGCATGAGGGGAACAAGAGAAGAACAGTTCTGCAGGGCCTGGCCTCAGGTTTTCCAGGCTGCGTGGGGACCTGAATAAGGCTCTGGCTCTCCAGACCTGTGTGTCCGCTAACATCAGCCCTGACCTGCCACAAAGACCAAACCCGCAGGAAATGAGGATTAGCAAATGGCCGCAGTGGATGGATCAGGGACAGAAAACAGGACAGACTCCTCTACGTACACACACACACACACACACACACACACACAAAGCAGACACACACACACGCAGCAGACACACACACACAAAGCAGACACACACAAAGCAGACACACACAAAGCAGACACACACAAAGCAGACGCATACACAAAGCAGGCACACACACACAAAACAGACATACACACAAAGCAGACATACACACACACAAAGTAGACACACACATACACAAAGCAGTCACACACACACAAAGCAGACATACACAAAGTACACACACACACACAAAGCAGACACACACACAAAGCAGGCACACACACACAAAGCACACATACACACAAAGCAGACACACACACACAAAGTAGACACACAAAGCAGACACACACAAAGCAGACACACACAAAGCAGACACACACACAAAGCAGACACACACACAAAGCAGGCACACACACACAAAGCAGACATATACACAAAGCAGACACACACACACACAAAGTAGACACACACATACACAAAGCAGACACACACACATAGCAGACACACACATACACAGAGCAGACACACACACACACAAAGCAGACACATACATACACAAAGCAGACACATACACATAGCAGAAACACACATACACAAAGCAGACACACACAAAGCAGACACACACATACACAAAGCAGTCACACACACACAAAGCAGACACACACACAAAGCAGGCACATACACAGAAAGCAGATATACACATACACAAAGCAGACACACGCACAAAGCAAACACACACAGAAAGCAGACACACACAGAAAGCAGACACACACACAAAGCAGGCACACACACACAAAGCAGACACACACACAAAGCAGAAACACACAAAGCAGACATACACATACACAAAGAAGACACACACACAAAGCAGACACACACACAAAGCAGACATACACACAAAGCAGACAGACAGCAGACAGACACAAAACAGACATATACATACACAAAGCAGACACACACACAAAGCAGGCACACACACAAAGCAGACATACACATACACAAAGCAGACACACACACAAAGCAGACACACACACAAAGCAGACACACGCACACAAAGCAGACACACACAAAGCAGACACACACACAAAGCAAGCACACACACAAAACAGACATACACGCACAAAGCAGAGACACACAAAGGAGGCACACACACAAAGCAGACACACACACACAAAGCAGACACACACACAAAGCAGACACACAAAGCAGACACACACACACACACACACACGCACACACACGCACACACACGCACACACACGCACACACAGCAGCCCTGTTTCCCTAGCCATGCTTAGACCCAGGCTGCCCAGGTTTCAGCTCCTTCACAGATGTACCTGCCTGCTGCAGGCATGGGCCAGCTTCACCTTGCTAGCTGAGAGGCTGTGTACCAGCCACTATGCATGAGTGCTGTGGGAGTACCCTTAGCCTTTGGGGGGCTGTAGTTCTGGGTAGTCTTGGCCTGTCTTAGTTATGTGACCAACAGAAAGAAATTAACTCTTCTAAGCCTCAAGTTTTTATTGTTTAAGAAGAGTATGATTGTTCCTGTCAGAGCTGCTGGGAGAATTCACAGGATATGACAGTGCCCAGGCATGGCACATCTCATGTGCTGAGCACATGGCAAGTCCTCCCCAGATGTGGGGCAGGAGCTGGGGCCACGCTGGTACAGGCTAGCTGCACTGCATATAAAGTAGTATGTAAGTGCTACGGATTTGGGATATGTGAGCAAAATATCTTAGAAGGAATCATATAACATGTGCATCTGAAAATAGAGAAGGCCCCAAAACAAGGTAGGCAGACGAATACCTACAAAGAACAGAAATAGTCACAATGAGGTAGGCATTATAACTGTGCCAGTCACAGCTTTAAACATGCGTGGTTTAAGCATGCCAATTAAAGGCAGACGTTCAATGTTTTAACAAAGGGAAAGGGAGGAGAGAAAGAGGGAAGAGGAGGAAGAGGGAGAGGAGGGAGAGGAAAAGGAGGAGAAGTAAGAGGAGGAGGAGGAAGAAGAAGAGGAGCGGGAAGAGGAAGGAAGGAACCAAGCTACATGTCTGTAGCCTTGGCACTCAGGAGAGGAGGGAGATGAATATTGAGTTCAAGGTCAGCCTGAACCACAGAGGGAGACCCTGTCTCAATAAACTAAGAGTTAGAGGTGCAGCAAGCGACAGAGTGCCTGCCTGGCGTACTCAGAGTCCCGAGTTGGGTTCCCAGCACAGAAAGAAAAATAAAGAATGAACTACATTTGTTTTCAGGCAACTCAGTTTAAATATAAGCCTCATATTAGTTAAACATAGAGGGATGAGAAAAAATGTACCATGCTAATATTAATCAAAAGAAACCTAGAGAGGCTGCATGAAGCTTAGACGAGGAAACAGCAGTGAGAGGAGGGTTTTAAGGGCTAGATAGACAACAACACAGAAGAACATGTTCTTGGTAACAGAGACCAATGTATATACACGTGAGGCCAAAATGGAGACTTCCTCACCTCTCTATCAGTAACTGATGAACCAAACAGCAGTACATCTGGGAATCTGCTCCATCTAACTGACACCCTTTGAACACTCCACTCACTAATGGCAGAATACACATGCTTTGTAGGGTCACATGTCATATCCATTCACAGACACATTGTAGGTCATAAAATGTAACCTAACATTTGAAGGAACTTAAATTACAAGTCAATAATAAAAAGATAGTTGAAAATCCCCCCCCCAAAAAAATTTGAAAATTAAACAGTATATTTTTGAAAGAGGTGAAATAAGAAATAAGGAAAAAAACATTTAAAAATATTTTGCAAAAATAAAATTAAACTCTTTGTAAACTTTTGTAAAAGTTAAATTACAGCTTTTCTCAAAAAAGTCTGAAGATTTGCATAACATGATTTGAAGTGGAAGATCTACAGCATTAAACACATATTTGAAAAATATATTAGAATATGTAAAATCAATGACCTAAGTTTCCATGCTAGGCAAAGAGAGAAGAATAAAGTGTACCTGAAGGAGCCGGGTGTGGTGGCTCAGGCCTTTAATCCTAGCACTTGGGAGGCAGAGGCAGGTGGATCTCTGTGAGTTCAAGGCCAGCCTGGTCTACAGAGTGAGCTCCAGGACAGCTGGAGCTACAGGGAGACCCCGTCTCAAAAATATAATAAATAAATAAATAAATAAATAAATAAATAAATGAATAAAGTGTACCTGAAGGGAGGAAAAGAAGGAAAATAAACAGCAAATGGTGAAATTGAAAAGAAGACACTTAGGACAAAAACTAGTTCATTGAAATGATAGAAAAAATTCCTCAGTCTCACAAGTTAAATAAAGACATAATATGAAGTTACCAATTCTCAGCAGACAATGAAAAAGTGGTGCTGATCTAAACCGTTCTGAAATTGAGTGGAGTTTGTACTCCGCAAGCAAAGGAACTTCACGTAAACATTGTACTCCAGCTGACAAAGTTGTCCTAGAAAAAGAAGAGTTAACTATGTTGAAACCAGAATACTCGAGTACTGAGGTGGACCAGTTCATGCATGCTGATGGTCAGAGCCAGGTATGTCATCGAGGGAGCGGGAGATGGCAGGCAAGCAGCGGTCAGGGGAAGTTAGAATGTCCCGTGGCAGTGGATTGAAGGTGGAGATTCTATAAACTGATGTTTTCCAATATACTAATATAGACGCAGATGGATATGCACAGGAGTACTTAGTGTGTGTCTATAGGGCTGAGTGAGCATGCCCACTGAGGATTGCTTCGCTCTATCAGGGAGGAGGTAGAAGCAATGTCCTCATCAAACCTCAATATGCACACACCTCATCCCGACCTTGGCCTATAAGTAACCAGTGCTCCATTAGAGGCTGTTGGGTCTAGAGTTGAGTGGGATACACAGACACAGAACCTGGAGCGTCTCCCACTCCACAAAGGAGTGTGTGAGCTTCAGTTGTCAGCTAATATACCTAGGTGGAGGGAACCTCAGCTGAGGAATTGTCTCCATCGGATGGGCCTGTGGCCATGTCTGTGGGGCATTTTCTTGATTGTTGAGTGATGTTGGAGGGCCCAGCTCACTGTGCCTAGTGCCACACCTGGGCATGTGGCCCTTGGGTCGTATAAGCAGAGGCCAGGGGAGCAAGCTAGTAAGCAGCATTCCTCCATAGTCCGATTGTCTGTGCTTCAGCTCCTGCCTCTACATCTTGCCCCGAATTCCTGCCCTGACTTCCCTCAGTGATTAACTGTGACCTGGGTGATGTAATATAAAATAATTCCTTTTTTCCTTAAGTTGACTTTGGTCAGTGTTTTTTTTTTCAATTTATTTATTTATTTTTTATGTGTATGAGTGTACTGTCTGCATGTAGGTTTGTGCACCCGTGATGTGCAATGCTGCGGAGGTCAGAAGAGGGTGTCGGATTCCCCTGGAACTGGAGTTAAAGACGGCTCTCGGCCTCCATGTGGGTGCTGGGGATCGAACCCACGTCCTCTGCAAGCGCAGTTGGCACTCTTAACCACTAAGCCATCTCTCCAGCCCCCTGGTCAGTGATTTTATGACGGCAATAGAAAATAACTAAAACAGGGTGTCAGGGCTCAGAATCCAAGTGAAGGATCTCTCAAAAGCCAATCTGTAAAACCAGAGCAATCAAATAAGTAGCTTTGCATTACACCCCAAACCATAAGCTCAGTATCTACAAGACAAAGGGATGTCAACCCATAACTGAATGCATAGTGAAAACGGATAGAAAACAAAGTCCTCATACAGAAAAACTCAGAAAAGCTTATGCAGCCAGTGCCCTCCGAGGAAGACGCATAAAAGCCCCAGCTCTTCGGTATCCATTGTATGTACAAACTTTCTCCAAAAAGTACAGTGTGAGAAACAACAAGAGTAATTTTACAACAGCATCTCAGCCAGGTGATCAAGGCAAGTCAAGGGGGTTCCGTTGCCAGCATAAACCTTTGAGAAGACTGGACAGGAATGACATTTTACCTTTGTGACCTCCTTCCCAAACTCCACAATCCCAGAACAACAAAGTGAGAGCATCCAACAAAGACAGGCTCACCTGATGGATGTTCTCCAAAACAGCGGAAGGCTCAAACTGGCAAGGTTATCCAAGGTCATGGTGATGAGAAAGTCTGAGAAACCAGTCACAGGGGAGACGTCAAATGAGACACAATAACAAAATATCCTGTGGTATCTGGGTTGGCATTCTTGGACAGAAAGAGGATAATAGGTAAAGATGGACTCAATATGGATGGCTAAGAATTCCAACAAGTTCGCTGACTATAACACATGAGCCACTGTCATGGAACCTGGGAATACAGAGACAGCTTGGGTGTGGGGTACAGGGGAATTCCTCAACTGTTGTCATGACTTCTATTAGCCCAAAACTGTTCTAAAATGAGAAGTTTCTTTTTGAAAAGATGAAAAGAGAGTGTGCAGGGGAAGAGAAGACTAGGGTGAGATGGAGACTGGGGAATGCATGCATGCAAAAGAACCTAGCTGCCGACACAGTAGAAGTGTTGGTCCATTGGGGGCTGGAGAGATGGCCTAGCGGTTAAGAGCACGAACCGCTCTTACAGAGGACCCGGGTTCGATCCCTAGCACCCACATGGCGGCAGAGAACCGTCTGAAGCTCCAATTCCAGGAGAACTCCAGTTCCAGGGGAATCCGAGACCCTCTTCTGAACTCCGCGGCGTTGCACGACACGGGTGCACAAACTTGCATGCAGACAGTACATTCATACACATACAGAAGATGGAAGTAAAGGGAAAGAAAAGAGCTAAGAAAAAAAGGGGAAAACAAAGGAGGGGAAAGGATACAGGGGAAAGGGGGAAACAAGGGTCGGGAAAAGACCAAAGAAAAAAGGGGAAAGACCTAAGAAAAAGAAAAAAGGGGGGAAAAAGAAAGAAAAGATGGGAAAAAAAGATCAAAAAGAAAGGGGGGAGAGAAAAAGGGAGAAAAACACCGACTTAAGGAAAAGAGAGGGGGGGAAAAGGCGGGCCCAAAAAAGGAAAAAGAAAAAAGAAAAAAGAAAAAGGAAAAAAAAGGAAAAAAAGGGGGAAGGACCCAAAATAAGAAAAAAGAGGGAAAACAAGGGACACAAAGGAATAAGAAGGTAAGGAAAAAATTCAGGAAAGGGAATTACAAAAAGAAGGAAAAAAGAAAAAAAAAAAAAAACAAAGAAAAAAACAAAAAATATAGGGGTCCCCAAAGGTGTAGGGGTACAAAAAAAGGAAGGGAAATAAAAGGAAGAAGCAGTTTGTAAGTGGATGGAACTGGAAAAAAAAAAAAAAAAAAAAAAAAAAAAAAAAAAAAACGGGGAAAAAAAAGGAAAAAGGGGAAACAGCAAAGGGTGGGGTAAGAATAAAAAAAAAGCACAAAAACCAGGAAAAAGAAGAAAAGAAAAAAGGGAAGGGGGGGAAAAGGGAAAAAAAAAAAAAAAAAAAAAAAAAAAAAAAAAAAAAAAAAAGGAAAAAGAAGAAGGAAAGAATCCCCCCAAGGAAAATAAAGAAAAAAAAAAAGGGAAAAAAAGAAAAAAGAAAACAGGGGGGAAAAAAAAAAAAAAAAAAAAAAAAAAAAAAAAAAAAAAAAAAAAAAAAAAGGGGGAAGGGGGAAGGGGAAAAAGGGAAAAAAAAAGGGGGGAAAGAAGGAATACAGAGGGGGGGGGGCGAGGGGGGGGGGGAAACGAAAAGGAGAAAAAAAATGGGGGGGGGAACCACACGGGGGTGAAAAAAAAAAGGAAAAGGAAAAACGGGGAAAAACGGGGGGTAATAGAAATTTAAAAATCATAAAGAAAAAAGAAAAATAAAAAAAAAAAAAAAAAAAAAAAAAAAAAAAAAAAAAAAAAAAAAAAAAAAAAAAAAAAAAAAAAAAAAAAAAAAAAAAAAAAAAAAAGAGAAGAAAAGAAAAAAAAGTGGAAAAAAAAAGAACGGTACAAGACACACGAAGAAATAAACGGAAAAAAAAAAAAAAACGGGGGGGGGGAAAAAAAGAGAAAGTGGAACACCAAGGAAAAATAAACAAGGATGGGGGGGGGGGGAAAAATAAAAGGGACCGGGCGGGGGGAAAAGGAGGAAAAAGGAAGAATAAAACAGATCAGAGACAGGGGGAAGGGGGGGGAAGATAAAGGATAACACAAAGGGGGAAAAAAGGGGGGGAAGAAGAGGGGGGGGGGGGGGGGGGGGGAGGAAAAAGGGAATAAAGAAAGAACCAGGTGGGTGACAAGGTGAAACAGGGGGCGGGAAGGGACCAGGAAAAAAAAAGGGGGGGGAACATAAGTGGGAAAAAAACCAACCCCAAAGGGAAAAAACCAAACGGAATACAGAAATAAGGGATAAAAGGGGTGAAAACAAGGTGGGGTAATGGGAAAAACACAAAAAAAAAAGAAGAAAAGGTAGAGGGGGAAAAGATAATAGGGAAAAAGAGGGAAAAAGGGGGGTGGGGAAGTTAAAAAAAATCTGAATACTTAAAAAAAAAAAAAAAAAAAAAAAAAAAAAAAAAAAAAAAAAAAAAAAAAGAAAAATGAAAAAAAGGAAGGGAAAAGGGGAAAAGGAAAAAAAATAAACCCCCGGAAGGGCCAAGGGGACGAAAAGGCGGGAAACGAGGGGGGGAGAAAAGGGAGGGGGAATGGAATGAGGCAAAAAGACAAGGAAATCGACCAGGACAAAGGGAAGGAGAACGCGGGGGGAAGGGCGGGGAATGGGGGGGCTAAAAAAGGAAGAATAAAGGATGGGAAGAACAAAAAGGAAAAGAGGCGGGGAAAAAGGAGGAAGAAATGATAGAAGGTGAAAAAATGGGAGGAACCAAAAAGAAAAACCGAAGAAATGGTGGGGAAACGTTGGAAATAATCCTCAAGGACAAAAAGAGAAACAAGGAGGGGGTGGTGGGGAAAGAAAAAGTGAACCAAGGATTATACACCAGCGGGGGAAGAGTAAGGAAAAAAGAAAAAAAGAAAAAGATAAGACAAAGGGGAAAAAAAGGAAAAAAGGAAAAGGGGGGAATAAAAGGGGAGGAAAAGGGGGAGGAAAGGGGAGGGGAAAAAAAAAAACGAAGGGAAAAATAAGGACAAAAAAGGAAAAAAAACAAAGGACCTGAGTTCAATACCCAAACCCACATTTAAAAAAAAAAAGAAAAGGAAAGAGAAAATTAACAAAAGAGAAGAAAGGGAAAAAGACAACGGGAATAAAGAAAGGAAAGGGCGGGAAGAAGGGGGGAAAAAAAAAAACAAAGGAGAGGGAAGGAAGAGGGGAAGAAAGAAGAAAGAAAAAAAAAAAAAAAAAAAAAAAAAAAAAAAAAAAAAAAAAAAAAAAAAAAAAAAAAAAAAAAAAAAAAAAAAAAAAAAAAAAAAAAAAAAAAAAAAAAAGAAGTGTTGGTCCATTGAAAATGGACCAACTTCAAAAACAGGGACATAGGACTGCTGGGGAGGATTTCAATGCTGCTTAGTTAAACTGCTCTTTATTATTATTTATTTATTTATTGTTTTGTCTTTTTTGAGACAGGGTCTCCCTGTAGCCCCAGCTGGCCTGGACCTCACTGTGTAGACCAGGCTGGCCTTGAACTCACAAAGATCCACCTGCCTCTGCCTCCCAAGTGAAACTGCTCTTTAAAGTGCTATCACATCTATTAACAGTGTTTCCAGTGGAAAATTTCCCTATGGCTAACCAAACAGGCAAGCATAATTGTTTGTGGGGGTTTTGGTTATTTTTATTTTATGTGTTATACCTGCATGTATATAAGTGCACCCATGTTATATAATGCTGGTGGAGGACAGAAGAGGCACCAGATCCCCTGGAACTGGAGTTATGGACAGTTGCGAGCTGCCACGTGGGTGCTGGTGTTGGGAGCTTCGAAGTGCCGCGCCTCAAAGTTGGCGTCGGTTTCGCCTCCCACCCCCACGGGGGTGAGCGCTCCATGCAGTAAACATGTCCTTATTTGGTTTGGCCTTGATGAAGCCCTCTGTTCCGCATAGAGATATCCTATCCTTGAGACCCACGTGGTGGAAGTTGATTGGTTGTGACATGCCTTATAGGTGGTGAACCAGGAAGGGAAAGAAGGAGAGCGGATGTAAGGTTACCCGAATAAACTGCTCGAGGAAGATCGCTCTCGTGTTGTGTCTTCTTTCGCTGGACGAAGGGGGACGCGACATGCTGGGAGTTGAACCCGGGTCTTGTGCAGGAGCAGCCAGTGTTCTTAACTGCTGAGCCATCTCTCTAGCCCCCTGTTTGTGTTTTTAAATAGCAACAAATGTATTGTCTCTCCTTTAGGACAACTGAAACTACCTTGAAGAAGCAAAGGGAAGGTGTCAGAGACAGATTATGTCCAGGTGGAGGAAAGGGGTAGGTGAGAAGATGTCTCCCTGTGGGGCAGTTGGCAGGGGGTGGGAGGGCTGGCTGGTGGGTGTCAGAGGAGCCTGACTGCTCTGTTCTGCTTACTGGAGACCCAGTCTTCAGGACTCTAGCCATAATGCCAGGAGGCAGAAATGTGAACAAGTGTATTAGTCTATTTGCTGTTATTGTAATTAAATAGTAGAGGATGAATACTTTACAAAGGAAAGAGGCTGGGCGCTGGAGAGATGGCTCAGTGTGTAAGAGTGTTTGTTGTATAAGCATGAAGACCTGGCTTTGAATCCCAGCACCCACAGAAAAGCCGAAAGGCACTAAGCACCTGTAGTTCCATCACTATGGGGGGCAGAGACAGGAGGATTGGTGACTGAGACTTGGTAGCCACCAGCCTGGCTCAGGTTCAGTGTCTCAAGGAGTAAGACAAAGAGTGAAGGGTGGAACACCCTCCATCTTCCTCTGACCTCTGTACACACATGGGTAGTGCACCTGCCACCTCCCATGCATGGGTATATATGACCTCCCTTCAAACACACAGGAGAGAGAGAGAGAGAGAGAGAGAGAGAGAGAGAGAGAGAGAGAGAGAGAGAGAGAGAGAGAGAGAAGGGGGCCATGCTAAAGCTTCAACAGCTTAATACAAATACAAACACCAGGTCAGCTCTGGTGAGAACTGTCTGCTGATGGACCAATAGCATTGCACTGGCCAGGCGGATGTGAACTGAAAGATGAAAGGGTGACACAGGAAGCCAGAGTGTAGACGGGGCCCAGACTCTTGTTTCTAACAACCCACTCTTGTGAAACTCACCGGGGTCCACAGGAATTCCTTGATCCCTTCGAGCATGATGCCCTCAGTGACCTGATTACTCTGCACTGGACTCTGCTTCTTAAAAATTCCACTACTAATTAACATTGTTACGCTGAAGACCAAATCTCCAACATGTGAACCTTCAAGAGGCACGCTACTTCTCACCATAGTAACAAGAACCACCAATATTACCTCTGCTAGAGGCCACTAGCCTCCTGAAGGGAGCTTCTGCCTCCTCTCCATCTATGACCCCTGGTAACCAGGCCCCACAGAGCTCTGTTCCTAGGTGGTCACAGGTCTTTCTACAGCAAGGAGAGGTGCAGCTCTAGCTCCAGCCACAGAGGAGAGCTAGCTCCAGGGCTTCAGTTGACAACCTGCGCACCCCACAGCTTGAAACAGACTGTATCAGCTACAGCGTGGACAAGAGGTTGGGAGTGTGAGGGCAAGTCCTTAGGTCACCCGGCACACCTGTACCCCGTGGACTCCAGGCCAGGCTCATCACTGGAGCCTGTCACCATGTGCATCTTGGACTCCTGGCTTCAGTTCCTTAGCAGAGACCTTGGCTGGAAGATACGCCTTTTAAGGGCTGAATCGCATTCAATTTTCAACAGCTGCTTTCTGAGGTTATATTTTCAGGCAACTTAGGCTAATTATTGAGTAATCATAAAAATCACCTACAGGGCTTGTTAAATTTACAGATGTTCCTGGGTCCCATCCCAAAGGAGGGGCCTAGGGATAAGTATTTTTAAGAATTTCCCTGAGGAGGCTTTTGTGAAGTTGCCTTAAGTGCCTAGGAAATGAAATAGAAAACTGACGTGAAATATAGCTTTTAGCTGAGTTCTGTTTCCCACAGTTCTTACAAAAAAAAAAAGGGTGGGGACGAAAGCAAGGCTGAGAATCTGAAGCTAAATTTTATAAAATGTGGTTGGAACGAACCCAGTCCAAGAATTCAAGCTCTTCAGTCGTCTTCACAGGGACACCAGCTAGGTCCAGCCTGGGGGGGTCTGATAGGGTCATCCTACTGCAGCCTGGGAAGGTCGGATAGGGTCATCCTACTACAGCCTGGGGAAGGTCTGATAGGGTCATCCTACTACAGCCTGGGAAGGGTCTGATAGGGTCATCCTACTGCAGCCTGGTAAGGTCTGATAGGGTCATCCTACTGCAGCCTGGGGAAGGTCTGATAGGGTCATCCTACTACAGCCTGGGGAAGGTCTGATAGGTCATCCTACTGCAGCCTGGGAAGGTCTGATAGGGTCATCCTACTGCAGCCTGGGAAGGTCTGATAGGGTCATCCTACTGCAGCCTGGGAAGGTCTGATAGGGTCATCCTACTGCAGCCTGGGGAGGTCTGATAGGGTCATCCTACTGCAGCCTGGGAAGGTCGGATAGGGTCATCCTACTGCAGCCTGGGAAGGTCTGATAGGGTCATCCTACTGCAGCCTGGGGAGGTCGGATAGGGTCATCCTACTGCAGCCTGGGAAGGTCTGATAGGGTCATCCTACTGCAGCCTGGGGAGGTCTGATAGGGTCATCCTACTGCAGCCTGGGAAGGTCTGATAGGGTCATCCTACTGCAGCCTGGGGAGGTCGGATAGGGTCATCCTACTGCAGCCTGGGGAGGTCTGATAGGGTCATCCTACTGCAGCCTGGGGAGGTCTGATAGGGTCATCCTACTGCAGCCTGGGAAGGTCTGATAGGGTCATCCTACTGCAGCCTGGGGAGGTCTGATAGGGTCATCCTACTGCAGCCTGGGAAGGTCTGATAGGGTCATCCTACTGCAGCCTGGGGAGGTCTGATAGGGTCATCCTACTGCAGCCTGGGAAGGTCTGATAGGGTCATCCTACTGCAGCCTGGGGAGGTCTGATAGGGTCATCCTACTGCAGCCTGGGAAGGTCTGATAGGGTCATCCTACTGCAGCCTGGGGAGGTCTGATAGGGTCATCCTACTGCAGCCTGGGAAGGTCTGATAGGGTCATCCTACTGCAGCCTGGGGAGGTCTGATAGGGTCATCCTACTGCAGCCTGGGAAGGTCTGATAGGGTCATCCTACTGCAGCCTGGGGAGGTCTGATAGGGTCATCCTACTGCAGCCTGGGAAGGTCTGATAGGGTCATCCTACTGCAGCCTGGGGAGGTCTGATAGGGTCATCCTACTGCAGCCTGGGAAGGTCTGATAGGGTCATCCTACTGCAGCCTGGGGAGGTCTGATAGGGTCATCCTACTGCAGCCTGGGAAGGTCTGATAGGGTCATCCTACTGCAGCCTGGGAAGGTCTGATAGGGTCATCCTACTGCAGCCTGGGAAGGTCTGATAGGGTCATCCTACTGCAGCCTGGGAAGGTCTGATAGGGTCATCCTACTACAGCCTGGGAGGGTCTGATAGGGTCATCCTACTGCAGCCTGGGGAAGGTCTGATAGGGTCATCCTACTACAGCCTGGGGAAGGTCTGATAGGTCATCCTACTGCAGCCTGGGGAAGGTCTGATAGGGTCATCCTACTGCAGCCTGGGAAGGTCTGATAGGGTCATCCTACTGCAGCCTGGGAAGGTCTGATAGGGTCATCCTACTGCAGCCTGGGAAGGTCTGATAGGGTCATCCTACTGCAGCCTGGGAAGGTCTGATAGGGTCATCCTACTGCAGCCTGGGAAGGTCTGATAGGGTCATCCTACTGCAGCCTGGGAAGGTCTGATAGGGTCATCCTACTGCAGCCTGGGAAGGTCTGATAGGGTCATCCTACTGCAGCCTGGGAAGGTCTGATAGGGTCATCCTACTGCAGCCTGGGAAGGTCTGATAGGGTCATCCTACTGCAGCCTGGGAAGGTCTGATAGGGTCATCCTACTGCAGCCTGGGAAGGTCTGATAGGGTCATCCTACTGCAGCCTGGGAGGGTCTGATAGGGTCATCCTACTGCAGCCTGGGAAGGGTCTGATAGGTCATCCTACTGCAGCCTGGGAAGGTCTGATAGGGTCATCCTACTGCAGCCTGGGAAGGTCTGATAGGTCATCCTACTGCAGTGTTTCCCCAGCCACCAATCACAACACCAAGGACACAAGATCTCCCCAGGCAGAGAACAGTGCTTACATGGCTTAAACCAGGGAACTTTCAATTCCTTCCATGTGCTATTTTTTAATTAATTAATTAATTTATTTATTTTATGTGTATGAGTGTACTGTCTGCATGTAGATTGGCGCACCCATGTCGTCGTGCAATGCCGTGGAGGTCAGAAGAGGGTGTCGGATTCCTCTGTAACTGGAGTTAAAGATGGTTCTTAGCGGCCATGTGGGTGCTGGGAATCGAACCCGGGTCCCCTGCAAGAGCAGTTGGTGCTCTTAATCGCTGAGCCATCTCTCCAGCTCCTCCGTGTGTTATTTTACGGGTCTCACGAACACTTCTAAAGATGCATTCTAATATTAAAGACGACTTGTTTGGGGTGGCTTGGGCCCCCTTCCCATTTTCCATCCAGGTTCTCCTCCTCCAAACTACTTGGTGGTTGGTCTCCAGGGTGCTTTGTGACTTGGCTTCAGCCTCATGTTGAGGGAATCTTCCACAGTGCAAGAGAGTTTCTTGGGAGAGCACTCTCTGAGGACAGCCCTTTCTGAGCAATGCCAGTCTACAGCACTCGCTCCTGGGCTGCAGGACATCCGACGTCAGACCTCTGGCATTAGAGGGAAGCTGGGTCGGTGGACCTGGCCTGTCACTGAGGTGCTCCCATACTCCTCATCAGGGCTGCTGCCCTCTTGGCGATGACAATGTCAAGGTAGGCTTTGAACAGAGCTGTGCTTCGTTCACCCACTGGGTTGAGCACTCCACAGGGATTATTTCAAATCTCTCAGCAACTCACCTGAGAGAGTGGGGTTCAGGGAGGGCAGTAAGTTGTCCTAGTTTATACATACTGTGCAAGATGGAGCCAGGACTCCACTGTGAGAGCAAAGCCCTAGATCCCAGCCTATCCTGTATTCTCTTAGGATATCTGTGGTTCTGAGTCCTTGAGAACAAAGCCCAAGTTCCCAGACTATCCTACGTTCTCTTAGGGCGTCTGTGGTTCTGAGTCCTTCCTGGAAGTGCCTCTGTGATGCTGCGGTGTCTCATGGCTCTTCAACACTAAGACCATAAGCATGAAAGGAACTACCTGTGTGCTCTCATTATGTTAGGGTTTTGCGATTGCCTTGGGCAATCAATGATGTGAGGGGTTAAGTCTAATTAGACCCCCCTTGGTCTATTCTAGGTCTATCAGAAAGGCCACTTGACCTCTCAGGACTGACTATCATACTTGACCTTGTTCTGAGCCCACAGTGTGCTGGATACATTCCCTGTATAACCTGGTGTAATCAGCTCAGAGTCCTACTATGGGATCCCATTTTCAACTGAAGATATTAACCTTAAGGTCTTTAAAAATCCCCCCAGGAGCAGTGTGGAGAACCCTTGGAAGACTCAAAATGAGCTTACCACCTGACCCAGTCATACCACTCCTCGGTATATACCCACAAGACTCATCTTACCACAGAGATACATGGACAGCCGTGTTTATTGCAGCTCTCTTCACAGTAGTGAAGGGCTGGAACCAACCCAAGTGAGAAAATGTGGTACATCTACATAATGGGATTTCTATGAAGCGGTAAAGAAAGATGACATCCTGAACTTTGGAGGTAAATGGATGGAACTAGAAGATATCATGTTAAGTGAAGTAACACAGTCCCAGAAAAACAAACGATGAATGGCATCCCTCATCTGTGGATGCTAGGGCCAATTACCTAGTAGTAAGTATTTCTTGTGCAGGGTACTTGGGAGTAGTGCATATTGGAAAAAAACAACAACACAACAACAACAGAAAGGACTGTGTCAAAGAACTGACTGAAACGGTGAATTTCTGCTCAAAGCAGTCAACTTCTATATCAAGAATTTTGAGAAAGACTGAGAAAAAGATGAAAAACATGTTTGGCAGAATGCGTGAGCTCTGGTGGGGTGGGGAGGTAGGGAGGGGGACACGGGTCTAGATTTGATTTGTAACATAATCTTGTACAAAATTATGTATCAAACAATAAAAAAAAAATCCCCCTAGGGTAGCAGAGTTGCTGGCCACAGTGCCGGAACACTAAACCCACATCAGCTACTCTGCATGAAAACATCGAGTGCTCCTTGCAGCTGACATTTCTTATTTTATTTTGAGACAAGGTCTCACTGTGTAGTGAGGCTCCTTGCCTCTACACCCCAAAGGCTGACATTATAGGTGTGCACGTCTGTCCTGGCATTAGAGGCAAATAATAAAACCACTGGCCCTCCCTGCCTTCTATGCGTACTCTGTAGTGTAGAACACACGGTGCAAATTAAATGCAGTGGTTCATCTGCTGTATGCAGATTAGACTCAACACACTATGGCAATGGAGAGACAGAGGGTTCCCGGTCCTTGCCCCAGAGTGTGTATAGGACAAGTAGAAGTTGGATGGGTAGAGACATACCTTGGGCAGCACACCTGCTCCTGCAGTGCAAGTCTTTACCATCTGCATCGAGTGGACTCAACCAGACAGGGCCTCGAGCTGCGCATAGATCTCAGTGTGTGTGCTTTATAGCTTGGGCGAATGTCGGGAATCACCGCCCGGTCGGTGTGGGTGTGCACACCGTCAGGAATAGGAGGCATGGGTGAAGAGGCTGCAAAGATCACAGGCCAGACTTGGATGATTTTACTGTCAAAATAAAAATTGGCATTCTACATTGTGACAACAGTTATGACTTCTTAAAGATCAGAGAGTAGACATCATTTCTGTCAACACTTTGATTCAAGTTGAAAGACAGGCTCAGTGGCTTTTCGTAGCCCAGCACCCTCTCAGCCTCTCTCTTCTCTGCACGTCCTTGTCCTGTGTCCTTCTGTCCATCTTCACCTCCTGTCACTGGGCTCAGCCAGGCCCCCTCCTCCCAAACTGCTATAATCCAAATTTGTGCTGTTGGCCAGGTTCTTGCCGTTTCTCAGCCAGTTAATCCAACTGGTCTCTGCTGTACATTGAATTATGTCTTTTGAAAAGCCATGTCCCAAGTCCCAACCCTGGAACCGACAAGCGTGAGCTCATTTAGAAATAAGGTCTTTGCAGGTGTGATCAAGTTATAGTGAGGTCATGCGGAGCAGGCAAGGCAGAGGTAGAGTCTGAGCGAACCATACTGAAGGTTTTCTAGCAATTCCAGAAGCACAGACAAAAGCTGGGAACAGATTTTTTTTTCCCACAGAACCTTCCAAGAGAACATGGCCCTCTGGAACTCCTCCATCTGTAACTGCTAGAGAACAGGCGGCCTCCCTCTCAGCCACTCTGGGAGGCAATCTGCGAGGGCAGCGTGAAGACGCTCTCTCCTCCCGCCGTCCAGTCCGCCTTTCTCCACCCGCCCACTGATTTCCAGGGTGCCCTTTCAAAGCCCGCAGCATTTGTTCTGCTGTCCGCTGCTCCCCAGCCATGTCTCCCCACCCCCACCCCAGGGGGCAATCCAAGCCCCTTTCTGGGTTGCTGGCTCTTACCACCTGTGCACAGGTACGGGGGGGTGGGGGGGTATCTAGCTTCTGGAGCTAGATAGATACCTGTATGTTTTTCACTTTGCAACGTTGTCTCTTTGCACCCGGCTGGGATTACACTCGGTTGCTGTGGGCCCTCACAGCTCTGTTAACCTCTGCAATAATACAAAACTGTAGTTCTTACCTGCGTCTTCTGGTCAGGACCATTGAACTTCTACAAGCAGGATCAAACTATTTTATGACCATAATCTTGGAGCTTTTCACTGCGTCTGGAAGATAGGAAGTGAGGGGCAAGTGTATGCTGGATGAATAGATAAACACATAAATGAATGGCTCAGATTAAGGGAAGGCCATGTTTTCTGTGGTCTGCCAGAGCAGAACCACCTTCCATTTCCTGACTGTGCAGCTCAGGGACCAATGATTTAAACCTCAGTGGGACCCATCAATAAAGAAACAAAACTATTATGCACGTAATAGAACCAGTGAGATAAAGGAGTGTGGATGGATGAAGGAAGATGATATATGTTTGCTACATATGAAGGATTAGAACATACCAAGTCTGAAATCTTGTACACGTTGAGCAGAAGGGGCCCTTTGTCTCTCCTCCACTAGGGCTCTCAGAAGTGACCTTAGCAATGGAGGCTGTCCTAATTATTTGTGCAGAACAATGGCCAAGGCAGAGCTGAGGGCCCTTTAAACACTGGAGGCGCAATTAATCACAGTGCTCTGGAATATTGCTTTTGGTTCTGAACTCAGCTGATTTTATACACAGGAAATGAAATGCTGTAATTATGGCAGTCACTAGAGACTCCCAAGAACTGGCTTCAGTTCCTCAAACCTCCATCACTGCTCTATGGCTCTGTAGCTATGACACCCAGACATCTGGCTCAACAGGGAGAATGCCACCCGTGACTCACCAAATCCTCCCCCTCTCCTCTTAGGGTGGTAAAATACATGTAGCATGTATTCCTGAACTGCTGTTAAGTGTACAGTTCAGGAGGGTTAGGTATATTCAGTTTTGTTCAGCCATCATCCATCTCAAATCATGTTTCCTAATTTCCAGTATCAGCTCCACACCTATTAAATAATAGCTTCCTAGTCTCTCTCTGTGGGGGTTTATATGAATGTCGCCTAGAGGCTCCATGGATTTGGACACTTAGTCCCCTGTTTGTGGCATTCTTCTGGGGAGGGTCACAGAACATTTAGGAGGTGCCGCCATGTTGCAGGAAGTACAGCATGGGGGGGCGGGCCATTAGAGTTCTTAAGCTTTGCTGCATTTCCATTTTCCACGTCCTGTGTCTGCATGAAGATGTACACACTCAGCCTTTTGCACCTCTGCCACCACGCCTTCCCACCATGATGCACTCTTGCCCCTCTGGAACCATAAACAAAATGCACTCTTGCCCAGGTCACGGTGTTTTACCACAGCAACAGAACGGTAGCCAATGCACCCTCCACAACCTCCATTGCCATGAATTTGCCTACTTTTGGCACTTCATGTAAATGAAATCATGCTGTTTCAAACTCCATCCAGGTTGTACTATAGACTATCATTTCCTTCCTTTTTAAGGCTAAATACTATTCCATTGTTTATTGTTAGTATTAGCATTGTGGTGGTGGTAGGGATGGAACCCTGGGGCTGAGCCCCTGCTCCATACTGAGTTCCACCCTCAGGCCCCATTCTATTGATTTATATATGAGGCATGTTTTGCTTGTCCATCCACAGGTTTTTTTTTTTTTTTTTTTTTTTTTTNTTTTTGGTCTTTGGACAGGGTCTCCTCGTAGTCTGGCTTGTCCTGGAACTCACTCTGTGAGACAGGCTGGGACTCGGACTCACAGTGATCCTGTGGCTCTGCTCTAAGTGCTAGGATTAAAGGCGTGCGCCACACGCACCGGCATTTATTTATTTCGTATGTGTATGAATGTACTGTCTGCATGCCAAGTTTGTGCACCACAGTGTCGTGCAATGCCGCGGAAGTCAGAAGAGGGTGTGGATTCCCCTGGAACTGGAGTTCTCCTGGAATTGGAGTTCGTTTAGACGGTTCCTTGGCCGCCATGTGGGTGTGCTGGGGATCGAACCCGGGTCCTCTGTAAGAGCGGTCGGCGCCTTAACGGCTAGGTGGATGGCTTTTGTGTGAGATATTACCAAAGGTTCGGAATCCCAGGGGCTTTCTACTGACTTTCTGCAAGGAACCACCACATACATTTGGACTTTGCACGAACACAACACACTCAGAGAATAAGCAGGAAAGGGAAGGCAGTGATTGGACGATGGAAAGCTTTAAGGGGTCGATACTAAAGCACGAGAGAACGCCTGTGTCCTGCGTCTGGAATTGCAGCTGAGTCTACTAGCCTGGCTTTGGTCCTTTCTACACCTTCCATGACTGCTTCCCCATATGGCTTCATTGTTGAGAGGGACACAGGCTTCTTAAGGAAAAAGACTCCTCCACCATCTTGGCTTCTCTCTGGAGACCCTTCTGTGTGGCTAGCTGTCAAGCATGTCCAACTCACAACTTTTCAAGTGAATGGTCCACAATTTTCTTTCTCAGTATATTTCATTTAACTTGAATTAAATGGATTAGCAGGTCATGAATATTCCGTATAAGCAGAGGAAGTAGAAAGGAAAGCAAACGCAAGCCTCTTGTCAAAATCATTCTGTCAGTAGAAGTGTATATACACTTCTCTCCAGCTAGCTCGTAGGATTTTATGGCTAGAAGTTTGCTAGGTCTTTCCGGGTATGAAGACTCCCCTGAGGTGGTTGTTAAATGTTGATTTGAATCTAAACACCTAATTACTGGTATCTGCTTGGAGATAGGGCTCCGGAGGCCGGCTCTGTGGCAGCCAGGGAGCAAGGAGCTGCTGTCATAGTGATGGATGGGGGCTGCTCCCTGCCCCTCCAGACAGGGCCAGTGACCTCATTCAAAAGTGCCTATGGGGACAGGAATATTTCAGTTCCTGCCTCCCTGCTGGCTGGGTTTTTCACCTGGGCCACATTCTGTTCATTTCCTTATGATCTGGGGCCGTGAACGTCCCAGCCATTCTCTCCAGGTGACACAGCCTGTGTTCTAGATCTACCTTTTATTTTTTTCTCACCAAGAACAGGAACTCAGGAATGTCAGAGGACAGTTTCCGAGCTTCCACCCTGTCACAGTCTGAGTTCCTGTTGGAGATAATTCTCTGTGTGAATTTTCTCCTTCCTGTGACTAGTGGGAACAGCTGTGTTTGTCCCAGACTGACCTTTTCAGTCTGTACACACCGTGCAAGTAGCCTTGGAAGACAGTGGCCTGGGCAGAGTCGGGGCAGGCTTGGTTATTGTTCCGTAAAGTAGAAAATGATGTCTCCTCTCCAGAACAGTGTACTTAGTACTCGTAAAATATACAGGCGCCACTACCTCTGTTTTGGTGAAGTCACCATCCCCTCCCCACCATGACAAATGGAACCCTCTGACACTCTAAGCCAAAGGGACACTTCCTCCTAGAAGTTGTCTTTATCAGAAACACATGTATATGTATATGCACGCCTGGTGTCCAAGGAGACCAGAGAAGAGGGCATCCATTGCCTCAGAACTGACGTTATAGGCAATTGTGAGCTACCTTGTACGCTGGAGGGAACCTGAAAAAGCCAGATCCTCTGGCGTGCGCAAGAGTTAGTAAGTCTCTTAAACTGCTGAGCCATAGTTCTCTTGCCACCTTTGCAGAGGTCCTTACAATTTTTAATAAAAAAAAATATTTTATTTTTGAGGACAGGGTCTTCTTGTAGCCCCAGCTATCCTGGAACTACTTGTTAGACAGGTTGGCTGCTATTTCACAGACCTACTTGCCTATGCTTCCCAAATGAAAGGATTAAATGATAATGTGACCACACCCAGCTTCAAAGGAGGTTTTTTTAAACATTTATCTTCTGTCAGTGATTGGTTTGCTTGGTTTGCCTAATCCCGGATATACAGTGCATTGCCACAAGTTGTGTTGACTGAAGAAAATTCCTGTTTTCTTCGAGTTTCTATGGTGTTTTTTTGTTTTTGTTTTGTTTTTTTCATCTTCTATGGTTTTATCGGTGGTTACTTAGGTATACATAATGGAAGTTCTTTTTTTTTTTTTTTTTATTTCTTTTTTTTTTTTTGTTTTTGGTGTTGTTTTCTTGCCTATTTTCACCTCTCAGCTTTCATGGCTTAAAGCCTCAACATTTATTCTTAGTAAAACCATCATTTAGGAAATTACTTTTTGGATTTTTTTTGTTGTTGTCTTTTTGGGACAGGGTCTCCTTGTAGCCCCAGCTGGCTGATACTCACTATGTTAGACCACGTTGGTCTTGAACTCACAGGGACCTGTCTGCCTCTTTCTGTTGGGAGATCAGCCAAAACCCCCGGGGCCTTGGCAAATTCATGATGCTTAGAGCTGGGCTCCTGAAAAATTTTCTCCACTCTGGTGGGCATGTGCGAGTTTGTGTGCTGTGAATACGGGTGTCTCGGGAGGCTTTGAAATGACATCAGATTTCTTGAAGTTACCTGGAGTTACAGGTAGACGTGCAATCACCTGACTCGGTGTTGTGGAACAGAAGTCCGAACCTCTGGAACAGCACGCAAGTTGACTCTTAACCTGTGCAACCATCACTCAATCCCTTCTTTCTCCACACTTGACCTCTTTATTTCTTGAGAATTTTTACATGACCCTGGGTACATTGATGTAGTCAATACATATACAGACCAAACATTACTGAGATACAATTATCCATTAATTTTACACACAATTCTTTGGCACACTATAATTTTTACCATTTATTAAAAAAAAACGCAACAATTCATTATGAGATGGATTGTTGATTTATTTTACATAAAGAAACTTAAAAATTGATTGAACATTCTGATACTTCAGGCTGTTTAGAACATTCAGTCCCACAGCTGCTTAGTATTTTGACTTTCTGATTATCAGTGCTCAGAATGACACTTCATTTAAAATACATAGAACAAAGTGGCCACTTCAGAATTTTGTTCTAATTAGAAATCTGTTCTAATCCCAAACCAAACTACATTTAATTAATTTCTTTACATGAGACTCAACCAGTGAGAAAGGCAATTTTTTTCCTGGTTCTTTTTGAGTTGTTCTGTTTGTCTTCCAGGTCTGATATTCTTTGTTCTCTTCCTCATTCATGCTTCTGAGGCTTTTTCCATTCCTTTCCTCTTGATTGGATGAGTGTTTGATTTCCTTTTTTCCATTTCCTCTTGATTTCTTCTTTAGTATTCTACTTCTTTTTGGGAGCTTCTCATCTCTTCCTGTAGCTCTTTGCTTCTCTGGTGGTTTCCTTATCTTTTTCAGCATGGGATCTTTTCAGTGTTCTACTCCTTCGAGAGTTTGTTCATTTCTCTCTCTCTAGGTCCCTTTTGAGTTCTCATTCTCTTTCTTGGTCTCTTTTTTGCTCTTTTATGAATCTTGTAGTTCTTAAATATGTTCCAATTGTTTCTGATATCTGTGTCTCTGGGCCATCCCCATGGGTATCCCACTGCAAGGAATCTTCCATAGGGTTGGTAGTAGCTTGGCGGTGGCATATCCTGCCCCCTCCCGTGTTGTCTTCTTCTTCCTGCTTCCTGGACGTATGGGCTTCTCCTTGCCTGTTATTCCAATGTGTCTCCTAAATGCTCTTCACTGTGTGAAGGCTTGCTGGTTGCTTACATCCTTCAGATTTGCCTTCGTTAAATCCCAGGTGTTGGCGGGCGGTGGGGGTGGTGGGAGGTGGGGGGGGGTGGGGGGTG
Organism: Rhizomys pruinosus; assembly: GCA_009823505.1. Lineage (NCBI taxonomy): Eukaryota > Metazoa > Chordata > Mammalia > Rodentia > Spalacidae > Rhizomys > Rhizomys pruinosus. The sequence goes on along the minus strand of VZQC01012059.1, from coordinate 1,503,910 downwards.
GTTGTCTGCGCTTCAGAGCTGGCTCAGGGAGATCTCAGTTCTCAAGACTTAGCACAACACCTTTTATACCTAGGTGGGGGATAACTCCACCTGCTTCCACAGCCACAAAAGCCAGCCAAGCCCAAAACAACTGGATTAAAGGATTAACTAGATTAAGTTAAACAACAATCAGCCGTTGCTGAAGTCGCCCAACTCCTACCTACCTACCTGCATCTGCTTCAGGCTGTCGTGGGAGATCTCTTTTGTGTCTTTTGAGACAGGATAAAGAGTTTTTTTTCCCTGACCCCCCCGAACCACTTTGTAGACCAGCTGGCCTTTATCATTCTCAGAGACTCTGCCTGACTCCTCTGCCTCCAAAGTGCTAGGATTCAAAGGTGGTGCCACCATGCTGGCTTGAAGAAAGCATTTTTTTATCATATCGAACATCAAATACATATGATTCCAGATGTGATACTTACATGTTAGGAAAAACAGCCATAAATACTTTGTCATACTGTAAAACCATTGTTTATAAAGCAGAAAACTGTGTTACAGGAAACAAAAACAATAAAACGTTGTTTTTTTTTTTAAGTTGACATAGTCCTTTATTTTTTATTATTTTTATTTTATGGTGTGACTGCTCTGCGTGGTACGCAAGTTTACCACATGATGCAGTGCTGCGAGGCTAGAAGAGGGCATCAGATCCCATGCAGCTGGCAGTTACAGATGGTTTTGCAGCGTCATTGCGGGGTTGCTGGGATTCAAACCAGGACTCAGGAGACTGACTTACCTCTCTGACAGCTCTGACATCCTGGGATTGCAAACCTCTGAAGCTTATTCCTGGACAGGTAGAGGAAAGGACAGACAGCGTGAGGAAACAGAGGCCACTGTATCAAGGCCCTGGTAGCCACCCCGAAGTTTCTAGTTCATCTTCATGTGAATACAACTGAGATCATCTAAGAGGCAGTCACAGAATAAATTTTGATTTTAATGTAAATAGATCAGTTAGTTTAAATGGCGTGAACACTGTATTTTCTATTTAAGCAGCAGATTCTCTCAAACAGCCCTCAAGGGGCAATTCTGGTCTTGCCTAGGGGACAATGTGGCAGTGCTCACCGGCATTGGAGGTCATCAGGATCGGGAGTTGTCACCGAAGCCCCATGCAAAGGTACCTGGGCTGCCTTTCAGCATCCCACATGCTCGACACAGCTGCCCAGCCGAGGGCAAGCCACCCTGAATGCCAACAGTGCCACATTGTCTGTTAGCTTTAGCAAGACTCTTAGAGTCTATTTTTTCAGGTGCCTAGGATCCTGTGAGACTGGGAGAGAGAGAGAGAGAGGTTATAATTGCATCCATTTTGTAGAGAGTGTTGAGGCTCAGAGAAGAGGCATGAACTGCCCAGACTACCATGGAGCATAGAGGGGAGTAATGCAAAAGTGACAGGGCTTCCGGGAGGGGACAGGCTTGGCAGGCCTTCTTCAGAAAGCCCAGAAAGCTAGTCTCCCCTGGTGAGTGTGCCTTTCTTTCTGGTCAGCCTGCCATGACTTAGCTGTCTGAGTTGGCAGTGCATAGCCTGTTGCTACGCTGAAACCAGAACTCGGTTGGGAACGAAGACTGAACACTAACCAGTTCTGACATTTGCTCACAAACCCATGTGGCCAACTGGCTGGGTCAGGGAATTTGAACAAAATGCACTCATCCACGCCGAGATTGGGGAATTTTGTGGAATTTTGATTTCCTTCTTATAAGGAAGCCAAGAATGTGGGGTGCGATCAATTAATCTGTTTTCATTTCATTAGAAAAAGAAACCCCAGTCCTCAGCTGGTCCTCAGGGTAGTTGACAGAGGGAAAGGATGAGGTAGGGCCACTCCCAAATGCTCTTAGGAAGATGAGATTTGGGAGCTCCCTATACTCTTGTACATGGGCAAACTTGGCTTCTGTCTTAGAGCCCTGGGACTCTTCAAGGGAGACATTCACCATCTGTATAATGCCATGTCTAAGGTCCCAACTTGGAAGCCCCATTTGGCCACCAATGCAGTTTCACTTCAAGTTCAGACAAGAAACACCATGCGTTCTAGGACCTTAGCGGAAAGGGGGGAGAGTAGAGTACCAAGGCCCACGTTGCCCAGGTCTTCATTGTTGAACTGGACGGTGGTTTGGAAGACAAAGATGACAACAGTTAGAGCACCGACACCCCCCCACCCCCACTCCCGTGCAGCTCTATCAGTAGTGCTGCTTGTGCTCACACTTCAACTCTTCCCCCTTTATACTGGAGACATTTTTCTGTACCCCCCCTCCCCCCCCCTACTATTTCTACCGAACTAGGAAATTTAAAGAAGCATGTGTTTTCCAAGAATCGTCGAGCGCCTTTCCAGAGCCGTGTCCCTAGACATGCTGGTGTGTGCTGTAGCTACCCTAACTTTTCCTTCTGCAAAAATAGTTCTCTCAGTTACAGCACTGTTGGGGGTGTGATTGGTGGGCCTCTGGCTTTGGGAGGCCAAGGCTCCTTCAGTGGACACTTCAAGACTAAGTGTGTGGCTCATGAGTAGCAACTAGGCTTTGTGCAAAGCTGCTGTGTGCCAGAGAAGCTGGGAATGCAGGCTGAGACGAAGAAGGAAGCTGAGTGAGCTCACAGTGTAATGGATGACGGCTTCCACACTTGGTTGGGAAGCAGCCGGCTGAGTTTTTCTGATAGGCCATGGACTAAAGTGCTTTCCAGGACACCAGATCATACATATAGGACCCAGGCACTTCTGAGCCACAAGTTCCTCTCAGTAGGTGAGCTTCCTGCTTACAGTACTGTGGTCACCTGGTGAGACAGTAGGGTTGTGAAAAGTGCTTGGCCAGAGCAGTTCCTAAGAAATCAGGGGTTCAAAGGTGGGGTTCCTTGCCAGTCAAGCCTGAGGGGAAAAGCAGAGCATGCAGGGTTGGTTGGATTCCTTCAGGAAGATGGAGGCTAGAAATGGTCTTGGCCTCTTCTGGTGCTCCAGGTAGGATTCTGAGTGAGTTTTCTGGAAGGGAAGGGAGTGTTTGAACCATGGTCTCCAAAATGCTTCCAAATTAGGACATTTTTCACCTTGGGCCCATGAGGCAGCAAGCAGGAAAACAGGGTGCTCCGAAAGGTCAGGCAGTTTCCAACCATTTCTATTAGAATAAAAAATGCCACCACGTACTTTCGGTTCTCTCTGCGGCACATTTCTCCATTTCCCTTAAGTGATGTCTCAACAGAGTGCATTGCTGATCAGCTTTATCTGAAGAGAACTCCATTGCCTGAAGCCTCTCTCTGTGTCCTGGATGCATCCTTCGAGCCTTGCATGGCTTGGGTGACATTTTTTCCTCTTCCCAGAAGAAGACACAAACATATTTTATGACTTTAGCGTGAATTTTTGCTTCTCTCGGCCTCCTTCCATCTTTGGTGGATACCCACACCACCTTGGGGGGCAGAAAGGAGAACACCCTAAGTCTACTTTCATCCCTCCTTCCCTGCCCTACCCAGGGATTGAGAGAGAGAGCTCTCAGAGTTCTGCCTGGTCTTGCTCTCCTCCGGTCCAGAGATCGTGTTTTTACCATTTCCTACAGGAGATTCACCTTCAATTCATCACCTCTGACTTTTACAGCAGGGAGATTGGAGTCGTTAGGATTCCTGGGCTAGGAAATGGGGCTAGTGACTCACTAGAAGAGGTACAAGTAAATCAATAGTCACAATGTAGCTAAGGATCAAAACAGCAGTAGTCACGGCTAATCTTTGTGGAGGACGCAGGCTGGAAGCTTGTTTAGAGGGCTATTCTTTTTTTTTTTTTCATTTTTTAATTTTATTTTTATTGACTGTTTGTGTCTTCATATATCATTTCAATTAAGTGCGGAATAGATCCACATCCCTTCCCCCACAAAACAACACAACACAAAGTGCTAGGATTAAAGGCGTGCGCCACCACGCCCGGCATTTATTTATTTCTGTATGTGTATGAATGTACTGTCTGCATGCAAGTTTGTGCACCCGTGTCGTGCAATGCCGCGGAGGTCAGAAGAGGGTGTTGGATTCCCCTGGAACTGGAGTTCTCCTGGAATTGGAGTTTCAGACGGTTCTTGGCCGCCATGTGGGTGCTGGGGATCGAACCCGGGTCCTCTGTAAGAGCGGTCAGCGCTCTTAACCGCTAGGTGGATGGACTTTTGTGTGAGATATATACCAAGGTTCGGAATCCCAGGGGCTTCTACTGACTTTCTGCAAGGAACCACCACCATACATTTGGACCTTTGCAAGACACAACACATCAGAGAAAGCGAGGAAGGCAGTGATTGGAACAGATGAGAAGAGCTTGTAAGGGGAATCGATCCTAAGCAGAGAGAAGCCTGTGTCCTGCGTCTGAATTGAGCTGAGTCTCCTAGCCTGGCTTTGGTCCTTTCTACACCTTCCATGACTGCTTCCCCATATGGCTTCATTGTTGAGAGGGACACAGGCTTCTTAAGGAAAAAGACTCCTCCACCATCTTGGCTTCTCTCTGGAGACCCTTCTGTGTGGCTAGCTGTCAAGCATGTCCAACTCACAACTTTTCAAGTGAATGGTCCACAATTTTCTTTCTAGTATATTTCATTTAACTTGAATTAAATGGATTAGCAGGTCATGAATATTCCGTATAAGCAGAGGAAGTAGAAAGGAAAGCAAACGCAAGCCTCTTGTCAAAATCATTCTGTCAGTAGAAGTGTATATACACTTCTCTCCAGCTAGCTCGTAGGATTTTATGGCTAGAAGTTTGCTAGGTCTTTCCGGGTATGAAGACTCCCCTGAGGTGGTTGTTAAATGTTGATTTGAATCTAAACACCTAATTACTGGTATCTGCTTGGAGATAGGGCTCCGGAGGCCGGCTCTGTGGCAGCCAGGAGCCAGGAGCTGCTGTCAGTGATGGATGGGGGCTGCTCCCTGCCCCTCCAGACAGGGCCAGTGACCTCATTCAAAAGTGCCCTATGGGGAGGAATATTTCAGTTCCTGACCTCCCTGCTGGCCTGGGTTTTTCACTGGGCCACATTTCTGTTCATTTCCTATGATCTGGGGCCGAAGGTCCCAGCCCATCCTCCAGGACACAGCCTGGTTCTAGGTATCTACCTTTTATTTTTTTCTCACCAAGAACAGGAACTCAGGAATGTCAGAGGACAGTTTCCGAGCTTCCACCCTGTCACAGTCTGAGTTCCTGTTGGAGATAATTCTCTGTGTGAATTTTCTCCTTCCTGTGACTAGTGGGAACAGCTGTGTTTGTCCCAGACTGACCTTTTCAGTCTGTACACACCGTGCAAGTAGCCTTGGAAGACAGTGGCCTGGGCAGAGTCGGGGCAGGCTTGGTTATTGTTCCGTAAAGTAGAAAATGATGTCTCCTCTCCAGAACAGTGTACTTAGTACTCGTAAAATATACAGGCGCCACTACCTCTGTTTTGGTGAAGTCACCATCCCCTCCCCACCATGACAAATGAAACCCCTCTGAAACTCTAAGCCAAAGGACACTTCCTCCTAGAAGTTGTCTTTATCAGAAACACATGTATATGTATATGCACGCCTGGTGTCCAAGGAGACCAGAAGAGGGCATCCATTGCCTCAGAACTGACGTTATAGGCAATTGTGAGCTACCTTGTAGCTGGAGGGAACTGAAAAGCCAGATCCTCTGCAAGAGTAGTAAGTGCTCTTAACTGCTGAGCCATTTCTCTGGCCACTGCAGAGGTCTTTACAATTTTTAATAAAAAAAATATTATTATTTTGAGACAGGGTCTTCTTGTAGCCCCAGCTATCCTGGAACTTACTTTGTAGACCAGGTTGGCTGCTATTTCACAGACCTACTTGCCTCTGCTTCCCAAATGCAAGGATTAAAGATAATTGTGACCACACCCAGCTCAAAGGAGTTTTAAACTTTATTTCTATCAGGATTGGTTTGCTTGGTTTGACTAATCCCTGGATATACAGTGATTGCCACAAGTTGTGTCTGCTAGAAGAAAATTTCCTGTTTTCTTCGTCTTCTATGGTTGTTTTTTTGTTTTGTTTTGTTCTTTTCATCTTCTATGGTTTTATCGGTGGATACTTAGGTATACTAATGGAGTTTTTCTTTTTTTAATGAGGCTCACTTTAATATGACCTTGTTTTTTGTTTGGTGTTTTATTGCCTATTTTCACCCTCTCAGCTTTCATGGCTAAAGCCTTCAAATATTATTCTTAGTAAACCATCATTTAGAAATTATTTTTTGGATTTTTTTTGTTGTTGTTCTTTTTGAGACAGGGTCTCCTTGTAGCCCCAGCTGGCCTGGAACTCACTATGTAGACCACGTTGGCCTTGAACTCACAGGGACCTGTCTGCCTCTTTCTGTTGGGAGATCAGCCAAAACCCCCGGGGCCTTGGCAAATTCATGATGCTTAGAGCTGGGCTCCTGAAAAATTTTCTCCACTCTGGTGGGCATGTGCGAGTTTGTGTGCTGTGAATACGGGTGTCTCGGGAGGCTTTGAAATGACATCAGATTTCTTGAAGTTACCTGGAGTTACAGGTAGCCGTGAATCACCTGACTCGGGTGTTGTGAACAGAAGTCCGAACCTCTGGAACAGCAGCAAGTGCTCTTAACCTGTGAACCATCACTCCAACCCTTCTTTCTCCACACTTGACCTCTTTATTCTTGAGAATTTTTACATGACCCTGGGTACATTGATGTAGTCAATACATATACAGACCAAACATTAACTGAGAATAAATTATCCATTAATTTTAAAACAATTCTTTGGCACACATATAATTTTACCATTTATTAAAAACAAAAGCAAAATTTCATACTGAATTGGATGTTGATTTAATTTTACATAAAGAACTAAATATTGATTGAACATCTGATACTTCAGGGCTGTTTAGAACATTCAGTCCCACAGCTGCTTAGTATTTTGACTTTCTGATTATCAGTGCTCAGAATGACACTTCATTTAAAATACATAGAACAAAGTGGCCACTTCAGAAGTTGTTCTAATTAGAAATTCTGTTCTAATCCCAAACCAAACTACATTTAATAATTTCTTTACATGAGACTCAACCAGTGAGAAAGGCAAATTTTTTTCTGGTCTTTTTGAGTTGTTCTGTGTTATCTTCCAGGTCTGATATTCTTTGTTCTGCTTCCTCCATTCTGCTTCTGAGGCTTTTTCCATTCCTTTCCTCTTGATTGGATGAGTGTTTGATTTCTTTTTTCATTTCCTCTTCTGATTTCTTTAGTATTTCTACTTCTTTTTGGAGCTTCTCAATCTCTTCCTGTAGCTCTTTGCTTCATTGGTTGGTTTCCTTATCTTTTTCAGCATGGGATCTTTTCAGTGTTTCTACTTCCTTCCGGAGTTTGTCATTTTCTCTCTCTAGGTCCTTCTTGAGTTCTTCATTCTCTTTTCTTGGTTCTTTGATTTGCTCTTTATAATCTTGTAGTTCTTTAAATATGTTCCCAATTTTGTTTCTGATATCTGTGTCCTGGGCCATCCCCATGGGGATCCCACTGCAGGAATCTTCCATAGGGTTGGTAGAGCTTGGCGTGGGATTATCCTGCCCCTTTCCAGTGTTGTCTCTTCTTCGTGCTCCTGGCGTATGGGCTTCTCCTTGCCTGTATTCCAATGTGTGTCCTAAATGCCTCTTCACTGTGTTGAAGGCTTGCTGTGCTTGCCTCCTTCAGATGCCTTCGTAATCCCAGTTGGCGGGGGGGGGGGTGGGGGGAGGTGGGGGGGGTGGGGGGGTGGTACCTGCGCTTCAGCTGGTCTCAGGAGATCTCAGATCTCAAGACTCACACAACCCTACCTTTTATACCAGCTGGGAGGATAACTCCACCCCCACAGCCACAAAAGCCAGCCAAGCCAAAGACAACTGGATTAAAGGATTAACTAGATTAAGTTAATCAACAATCAGCCTTGCTGAAGCGCCCAACTCCTACCTACATACCTGCATTTGCTTCAGCTGGTCTTGGGAGATCTCTTTTCTGGTCTTTTTGAGACAGACTTTCTCTGTAGCCCCAGGGAACTTGATATGTAGACCAGGCTGGCCTTGAATTCATTCTCAGAGATCTGCCTGCCTCTGCCTCTGCCTCCCAAGTGCTAGGATTAAAGGTGTGTGCCACCATGCCTGGCTTGAGAAAGCATTTTTTTTAATATCGAACATCAAATACAATATGATCCAGATGTGATACTTACATGTTAAGGAAAAACAGAAAATACTTTGTCATACTTAAACCATTGTTTATATAAGAGCAGAAAACTGTGTATACAGTAAACAAAAACAAAAACTGTGGTTCACAGTGGACAATAGTCCATTTATTTATTTATTTATTTTTATTTTATGTGTGTGACTGCCTGCGTGTGTACGCAAGTTTACCACATGCATGCAGTGCCTGCAGAGGCTAGAAGAGGGCACTAGATCCCATGCAGCTGGAGTTACAGATGGTTTTGAGCTGTCATGCGGGTGCTGGGATTCAAACCCAGGACCTCTGCAGGAGCTGACTTACCTCTCTGACAGCTCTGACATTGGGATGCAAACTCTGAAAGCTTATTCCTGGACAGGTAGAGGAAAGGACAGACAGCGTGAGGAAACAGAGGCACTGTATCAAGGCCCTGTGTAGAACCCCGAACTTCTAGTTCATCTCATGTGAATACAACTGAGATCATCTAAGAGGCAGTCAATGTAAATTTTGAATTTTAATGTAAATAGATCAGTTAGTTTAAATGGGTGAACACTGTATTTTCTATTACAAGCAGCAGATTCTCTCAAACAGCCCTCAAGGGGCAATTCTGGTCTTGCCTAGGGGACAATGTGGCAGTGCTCACCGGCATTGGAGGTCATCAGGATCGGGAGTTGTCACCGAAGCCCCATGCAAAGGTACCTGGGCTGCCTTTCAGCATCCCACATGCTCGACACAGCTGCCCAGCCGAGGGCAAGCCACCCTGAATGCCAACAGTGCCACATTGTCTGTTAGCTTTAGCAAGACTCTTAGAGTCTATTTTTTCAGGTGCCTAGGATCCTGTGAGACTGAGGAGAGAGAGAGGTATAATTGCATCCATTTTGTAGAGAGTGTTGAGGCTCAGAGAAGAGGCATGAACTGCCCAGACTACCATGGAGCATAGAGGGGAGTAATGCAAAAGTGACAGGGCTTCCGGGAGGGGACAGGCTTGGCAGGCCTTCTTCAGAAAGCCCAGAAAGCTAGTCTCCCCTGGTGAGTGTGCCTTTCTTTCTGGTCAGCCTGCCATGACTTAGCTGTCTGAGTTGGCAGTGCATAGCCTGTTGCTACGCTGAAACCAGAACTCGGTTGGGAACGAAGACTGAACACTAACCAGTTCTGACATTTGCTCACAAACCCATGTGGCCAACTGGCTGGGTCAGGGAATTTGAACAAAATGCACTCATCCACGCCGAGATTGGGGAATTTTGTGGAATTTTGATTTCCTTCTTATAAGGAAGCCAAGAATGTGGGGTGCGATCAATTAATCTGTTTTCATTTCATTAGAAAAAGAAACCCCAGTCCTCAGCTGGTCCTCAGGGTAGTTGACAGAGGGAAAGGATGAGGTAGGGCCACTCCCAAATGCTCTTAGGAAGATGAGATTTGGGAGCTCCCTATACTCTTGTACATGGGCAAACTTGGCTTCTGTCTTAGAGCCCTGGGACTCTTCAAGGGAGACATTCACCATCTGTATAATGCCATGTCTAAGGTCCCAACTTGGAAGCCCCATTTGGCCACCAATGCAGTTCTCACTTCAAGTTTCAGAAGAAACCATGCTTTTCAGGACTTAGGGAAAGGGGGAGGTAGAGTACCAAAGGCCACGTTCCCAGGTCTCATTGTCTAGAACTGGACGTGGTTTGGAGACAAAGATGCAACAGTTTAGAAGCACCCAGACCCCCCCCCCCACTCCCTGCACTCCTATCAGTAGTGCTCGCTTGCTGTCACACTTCAACTCTTCCCCCTTTTACTGGAGACATATTTTCTGTATCTATATTTCTACCGAAACTAGGAAATTTAAAGAAGCATGTGTTTTCCAAGAATCGTCGAGCGCCTTTCCAGAGCCGTGTCCCTAGACATGCTGGTGTGTGCTGTAGCTACCCTAACTTTTCCTTCTGCAAAAATAGTTCTCTCAGTTACAGCACTGTTGGGGGTGTGATTGGTGGGCCTCTGGCTTTGGGAGGCCAAGGCTCCTTCAGTGGACACTTCAAGACTAAGTGTGTGGCTCATGAGTAGCAACTAGGCTTTGTGCAAAGCTGCTGTGTGCCAGAGAAGCTGGGAATGCAGGCTGAGACGAAGAAGGAAGCTGAGTGAGCTCACAGTGTAATGGATGACGGCTTCCACACTTGGTTGGGAAGCAGCCGGCTGAGTTTTTCTGATAGGCCATGGACTAAAGTGCTTTCCAGGACACCAGATCATACATATAGGACCCAGGCACTTCTGAGCCACAAGTTCCTCTCAGTAGGTGAGCTTCCTGCTTACAGTACTGTGGTCACCTGGTGAGACAGTAGGGTTGTGAAAAGTGCTTGGCCAGAGCAGTTCCTAAGAAATCAGGGGTTCAAAGGTGGGGTTCCTTGCCAGTCAAGCCTGAGGGGAAAAGCAGAGCATGCAGGGTTGGTTGGATTCCTTCAGGAAGATGGAGGCTAGAAATGGTCTTGGCCTCTTCTGGTGCTCCAGGTAGGATTCTGAGTGAGTTTTCTGGAAGGGAAGGGAGTGTTTGAACCATGGTCTCCAAAATGCTTCCAAATTAGGACATTTTTCACCTTGGGCCCATGAGGCAGCAAGCAGGAAAACAGGGTGCTCCGAAAGGTCAGGCAGTTTCCAACCATTTCTATTAGAATAAAAAATGCCACCACGTACTTTCGGTTCTCTCTGCGGCACATTTCTCCATTTCCCTTAAGTGATGTCTCAACAGAGTGCATTGCTGATCAGCTTTATCTGAAGAGACCTCCTTGCCTGCAAGCCTCTCTCCTGTGTCCTGGATGCATTCCTTCGAGCCTTGCATTGGCTCTGGGTGACATTCTCTTCCAGAAGAAAGAACAAACATATTTTTCTGCACCTTTAGCTTGAAATCTTTTGCTTCTCTCTGCTCCTTCCATCTTTGGTGGATACCCACCACCACCTTGGGGGGCAGAAAGGCGAACCCCCTAAGTCTACTTTTCATCCCTCCTTCCCCTGCCCTACCCCAGGGCATTGCAGAGAGAGCTCTCAGAGTTCTGCCTGGTCTTGCTCTCCTCCGGTCCAGAGATCGTGTTTTTACCATTTCCTACAGGAGATTCACCTTCAATTCATCACCTCTGACTTTTACAGCAGGGAGATTGGAGTCGTTAGGATTCCTGGGCTAGGAAATGGGGCTAGTGACTCACTAGAAGAGGTACAAGTAAATCAATAGTCACAATGTAGCTAAGGATCAAAACAGCAGTAGTCACGGCTAATCTTTGTGGAGGACGCAGGCTGGAAGCTTGTTTAGAGGGCTATTCTTTTTTTTTTTTTTCTTTTTTAATTTATTTTTATTGATGCTTTGTGTATTTCATACATCATTTTCCAATTCAGTTCAGGCATATATCCCCCTCCCTTCCCCCCCACCCCACCCCTACCCATCGCAGATCGTGCATTCTGCGTAAGTTTTCTGCATCTTTCTCTGCTTTTTTGTTTTGTTTTGTTTTCATTTTTTTTTAACAATAGGTGATAATTTGTGAGTACAAGCATCCTTCATGTAAAACCAATTTGCAACCCAAACCCACACAGCTCATGGGTCCCACCATCCTGAAAGGGGGGGCTTGTATGTTCAATCAAGTTGATCAAATGAGTGTCCAGGCTATATTGCTGTAGTTTCACCATTCACCCCAATCGCAGCCCTTACATTCTATCATGCCCCCTCTTCCGCAGATTGTTCCCTAGGCTTAGAAAAGGGGCACAGGTGGATGAGAAGCAAAACACTCTACTTTCTCTGGAGCTGATGTCTTGGTCTCTAGTCAGTTCTGGCTGTTTTCTTTCATGGGCTGCCAGCTTGTCCAGGCTTAACCTTTCGATTAACCACTGATTCAGGGCAGCCCTGGGTCAAAAGAAGGGATGAGGCCAAGATCTTTCAGCTCTTAGGGACAATAACCATTTGGCCTGGGGACACAGGCCTACCACCCCTGTCTATGGCTCCTTATGCCGACTCTGCCTCTCTCCTCACTTCTTCCCTTCCTTTTTATTTTCTTTTAAATCACAACCTCCTTGAGGCGTAATTGTATGCCGTGTAGCCACTCACCTATTTCAAGTACACGATTTAATAGTTTTGGTATATGCACAGGTACGTGAAACCCTCCTCACCACTAACAATCTCAGAACTTTTTCATCCCTCCCTCCCAAACACCCACAGGTATTGGCAAACGAAGCCTGTTCCTCAGCCCAGGCCCATTTCTAGGCAGTCACTTTATGTCTCTGTGGATATGCCCATTCAAGGACGCTTCATATAAATGGAATCATTTACCTCATGGTCCTTTATGGTTGATGTCTGTGACTTAATGTGATGTTTTAAAGGTCAGTTTCAATAACTATGAAGGGCATTATGGCCTTTGATTTCAACATTCAGTCTAATTATTCACGCATCCACCACTTACTGAGCACCTATGGTATATGCTGAGTCAAGGATAACTGGTCCTAAAGTAACTGAGACAGTTATGAGAGGTCACGTGGGTGCTGACAACGGACCCTGATCCTGTACAAGAGCAGCAAGTGTTCTTAACTGGTGAGCCATGTCTCAGACCCTGGTATACAGTCGTTATAGGAAGGTGACTATTACCCAACTTGTAAACACAACATGGAAGCAGCAGGCAATGGTTTGGAGCAGGGATGTAGTCTGTGGGAGAAAGGCACCTTCCAGATGTGCTACACATAGATGAGGGTAATGTTTGTAAGAAATTTTTCTCTCTACAAAAACATAGACTCTGGAAGGACTCTGATAGCATAGACACAGACCCCACAAGTCCATTGTCCATCGTCACTTAGATGTGTATGTCAACTCTGAGTGGCAGGGTCATGGTGATTAGGTACTTGGATGATCTTCATTCCACCCTGGCCCAAAGAAGGACATGATAGGGTGCATCAGGCTGGTGGGAAAGATCACGCCTTCCACTCGGAAGGTTCCTGCAGCTCCTGCAAGAAAAAAGGAAGATCTCCCTCCCTCCTTCCCCGAAGCCTTGCTGGGAGGCACCTTGCCCTTCTTGCCAGCACCCTGACTGGTCCTTGTACCCCAGGCTGTTGAGCATCAGCTCATGTCGTCATCTGTTTGGCAAATGTGGCCTGACATCTGTCTGTCTCAATCCTTAGACTGCAGATTCCCAGCTGCTGGGTCTCCACCCTCTTTGAAATACTGTTGGAAGAGGGAATTGGAAGGATGGGGATCGGCCTTAGTCGAGTCTGCGGAGGTGCAAGGAATGCCACGCCCAGCACCCACTGACCTTGCAGCAGCTTGGGGGGTGGTGTGTGCGATAGCAGCTGCCTGGAAGGGGCTGGTGTCCCCAAGGGAGCATTTGCCCTTTCCTCGCCTTGTCTGACATGCCAAAGAGTTGCCCAAGCAGGGAGAAGACAAGATCCCTTGGCAGGCATCCGGGCCCTGTTTATAAAAGGGAAAGTCATCTTTACTACTTTTCATTTAGAGTGGGGCTCATAGAAACTTCATCTGGTGCTCACTTCAGAGCAGCTGTTCAGCATTACCAAGGAGAAAGTCAAGCAACTCAAGTTCCTGCTTCATGCCAGAGAATCTGAGCAAAGAGACTCAATGGCGTCTCTCGTGACAGGCAGAGTTCCTGAAGCTGGGAGGTTCCTCCCAGGCTCCTCAGATACAAGTCACAGTATTCTTTTGTTTGTTTGTTTTATTTTACAGTGAGATTTCTTTTAGTTAATAGGTCTTTGTTGGTCCTGATGCTGAGTCTGGTCCAGGAGTGAGCTCAGAGCTGAGAGTGACAGGACCTGCCAGGTGGCTGTGGGTTTTCCACTTGGGGAGAGGGTGGAGGGCAGAGGTTTAGACGCAGGGGGCAGATCCTTATCCTGGCTACCTTAGGCAGCAGAGGAATGTCCTGAATCTGCAGGGGCACACCCAGTGTTCATGGTGAGGGAGGCAGGCAGGCAAGACTGGGAGACTGGGCAACAGGGAAAGCCTGGCTCAGCGGCTACAGGAATAGTTGATTTTGGAGCTGATTTCTGGGCTTTTCTTTGGCCATCCTGGGTATTTTCTCAGCTCTAAGTGTGTGTGCCTCTTTCAAGATTTATCACGCCGAAGACAAGTAACTGGGTGGCCAAATCCAGATCACCTGTATGCTGTCCAGCTGGAGCTGAAGGGGAACTCGCTGGTTCTCAGGAAGTAGGAGAAGATCATCTTCATTCTCCCCCAGTGCTAACAAACACAGAAAGCTGGTGTAACCCCCAATGCACAGAGCTTTCTTCTCAACAGCCAGCAAAGCCATCTCTGCAGCAGACAGTAGCCTGAGCCACTTTAGTCTGAGGCTGTGTACCTGTGTCAGACTCACAAGCTGAGGACTCTATCCATATAACTGCCCTGATTCCATCCTACTTCAGAGGCCAAGTGCAAACCTCAGGATGGTTTACCTTGCTTCTTGGCCTATTGGCTAATCCCTAATTGAGATTCCCATGACATACCATTGACTCACAGAATTGACGGCAACATGTTTACTAATGTATTAGGATGGATATTTTATAGGACGGGGAACAAACAACAGTCCAAAATAACAATACTACTGAAGTCCAACTTGGTGATTTTATTGGAGTTGCTTACAGGCGTTTGGATGAGCGATTCCTAATAGGCACACAGAAGACCAGAAGGTAGCTGCATCACTGAGACCGCGCCCAGCGTGGGTGATGACTTATGAAAGCTGGAACCCTGGCATTCTCTGTGTGACTTTTAGGCAGCTTGATAGGTCAGAGAGTTTCCTACCCCCAAGGCGGCTTGGTGGGTCAAAGTCTCCTCCCTCAGCAGTTTACTGCCTCTGTAATCTCAGGGAGGAGCCTTATGTGTCTTGTAAGGGTCAGCTTTCCCAGCCAAGTGCAGTCTGCTTACTTCCCGAGTCTCATGAGCCTCCCCCAGGATGGAACGATTCATCATCTAGGAAGTTGGGATGAGACCAATCTGCCTTGGTCTTTTTGGGGAGCAACTACCACGCCGAAACTACCCAGGGGTTTCCAGCCATCTGTCCACTCATTAGCATACAAAGTGCATCATTTCATACATTCTAAGGAATTTTGGAGTTGTGTGCTACAAAACAGGCATAGGAGCCAATACATATTTCACAATATCACAGTGGTCTTTTTGAATTATCAGGAGAAACTGAGAGGCAGTGGGATCCTGTCAGTAGCATTTTTATCAAGATTTCTTCCTTTAATATTGCTCTTCTGCTTACAGAGGAGGAACGCCTGTTTTTTTTTTTTTTTTTAATTTCATGTTGGTGACTGAGGAGACTCTATTGTTTTTTGTTTTTTCTTTTTTTTTTCTTTTTTTTTTTTTGGTCTTTTCGAGACAGGGTCTCCCTATAGCCCCAGCTGTCCTGGAACTCACCTTGTAGACCAGGCTGGCCTTGAAGAGGAGACTCTATTGTATTTGGGATATGGATTATTGCCAGGCCTGAAAACAAGCTATGGGAGAATCTATCTGCAATTCCAGATTTTAGTGCAAGATTCTTTTTAAAGGTTTGTATCTTAAATCTTTTATTTTCCCAGTGACCTCATGATACATTCAAATAGTGATCAAGGCTATCTGGTTTTTTTTTTTTTTTTTCTGGGCACGGTAAAGGCGAAATATGCTTAACTATTGCAAAGGACTTGCCAACAACTAGAACAAATACATTTCTACTCTCAAGGAAATGAAAGTCAACTCTTGTGGGGTTTCCAGCAAGTAGCAAGGATCCAGAGTACAGAACGACGGAGGGGCTGTACCTCACGTTCGCCTTAGTCACAGCAGCGGCGGTTACTCTACAGAGGGAAGAGTGGCTGGTGAGCGGTGAGCTCACCACCAAGCCTCCGGGAGGGTCTCATGGCTGTCCTCCACACATGCATGGAGAGCATGGAGAGATTGCTCAGGAGAAGACATCTGATCAGTGCTGAGACTCTTTCAGCTTTGTCCATTGTTTCACTAACCTTCAGCCATTTCTTTCCTGAGCATCCTTACAGCTTCAAGCTGCCGCTACACTTATTCACCTAATTAACATGTGTTTGTTTGTTTATTTGTTTGTTTGATTAGCACCCAAAGCATTATAACAAATGACACTTGAGGATATTCTAAGGAGGGATCTTGACGCACAACAGGCAATCAGAATTCAGAGTAGTTAAACCACAGGGCGATGCTGGAGTGTGGGTCAAGGCGTCTGTCTCCACTGGAGTCTGGGAGATGGAGGCAAATGGTCCAGGCTGGGGTGTTACAGACTGAGGGAAAGGGAAGAATGAGAATGTTCAGGGGCAGCCCCTCTGGCCCCTGGGCTGTAAGGACACAGGTTGCAGCCTTGAGGGAAGAGACTGACTCTAGTCACTGCTGGAGGTGGGGTCTCTTGTTGGTAGAAGAAACAAGAACAGGAGCTGCTTGGAAGATCAGGGCTTGGCAAAGAGTGTGTTTGGTTCTAGAACTGTTCTGCTGTCATATGTTCAAGAGGAGCTCTCCACTTAAGCGTTTGAATGCTGCGAGCTCTGGGGAGGATGGTTTTGCTTCAGTGTTTTTTGTTTTTTTTTTTAAATTAGTTTTTTATTGATGCTTTGTGCATTTCATACATTTTTTCCAATTCAGTTCAGGCTTATTTCCCTTTCCCTCCCCCCCACCCCCACCCCATGCCAGATCATGCATTCTGCCATAACTGTCCTGCATCTTTCTCTCAGTTTTTTTTTTTTTTCATTTTTAGCTATAAGTGATAATCCATGAGTACAAGCATCCTTCATGCAAAACCTATCTGCAGGCTGTTGTGCCCAAACACCTACAGCCCCACCATCCAGTGGGGGGTGACAGGTTGTTTGTTCAATCAAGTTGATCAAATGAGTGTCCAGACTACATTGCTGTAGTTTCACCATTCACCCCAATCGCAGCCCTTACATTCTACCACGCCCCCTCTTCCGCAGGTTGTTCCCTAGGCTTAGAAAAGGGGCACAGGTGGATGAGAGGTAAAACAGTCCACTCTCTCTGGAGCTGTTGACTTGGACTCTGGTCAATTCTGGCTGTTTCCTTTCATGGGCTGACAGTTTGTCCAGGAATAACCTTTCGATCCTGCTGCCCTGGCGCGTTATGGCGTCTCTGCTTCAGTGTTTTTATTATCAACGTGAAGTACACCTGGGAGGGAAAGGACACAGCCAGAGAATGGTAAGCAGAAGAACAGTTGTCTTAACAAAGGACTCAAGGGATCCACTGTTAATGTTTCAGTGATTGTGCTCCATCTCGACGCTCCCTGGTACAGCCCCTGTTCTCAGAGTGCAGTGGCTCTTTGATTTGCCTCAGAGATTTCAGTTCAGTGAGTGATGACTAGTCTGGGAAAGCTCTTCCCGGGATACTGCTGAACCAACAGCAAGCTGCTAGCAGCCTATCAGCTTCCCAAGGCTCCACTGTGCTATGAATGCAGCCCTCAGAATTCATGATTTGCAGACTTAATCCACAAATTCATAAGTTGAAGGCACTCAGTGGTGGGGCATTTGGAAAGTCATTGAGATTACACGAGGTCAGAATTATTCCCTTCCAGAAATGTTGACATCAGTGGCTTTAAAAGTAGAGGAAGAGATGGGCTGGAGAGATGGCCTAGCGGTTAAGAGCACTGACTGCTCTTACAGAGGACCCGGGTTCGATCCCCAGCACCCACATGGCGGCTGAGAACCGTCTGAAACTCCAATTCCAGGAGAACTCCAGTTCCAGGGGACTCCGACACCCTCTTCTGACCTCCGCGGCATTGCACGACACGGGTGCACAAACCTGCATGCAGACAGTACATCCCTACACATACAGAAATAAATTAAAAAAAAAGTAGAGGAAGAGAGATGGGAACTGTCTTGCCTTCTGGGATGCCACTTCAGACCATACAGAGTCTCCACTATGTTGAAGGCCCTCATTAGCTGCAGGCTCTGTACCTTGGGCCTCCAGAACCCTGAGAGAACAAACCTAGTAAAAAGCATAGATTAAGATGGATTCTGATTTTACACCTATGTAAAGCAAGGATCTGAAATGGAATTTAAAAGGAATCCCTAGATAGCAGATCACCACAGAACCTTTGAAATGATCTGGACTGTGAATCAGTAGAGTTCTTTTAATTTGTGATGGAGAAAGAAGAAATAAAGAGGACTAAACAGAACTTCACAGTAGAATAAAAACAGTCTTATAAACAGCCAGGGAGGGGGGCTGGAGAGATGGCTCGGTGATTAAGAGCACTGGCTGCTCTCGAGGAGGACTCAAGTTTGGTTCCCAGCACTCACACAGCAGTTAACAACCACCTGTAACTCCAGTTCCAGGGCATCCAATGTCCTTTTCTGACTTCCATGGGCATTTCACAACACGGGTGAACTTACGTAGATGCAGGCAATACACCCATACACATAAAATAAAATAAAATTAAATTAAATTAAATTAAATTAAATTAAAAAATAGAAGAGAGAAAGAACACATTCATTACGTTGGCAAGAACATTTGCTGTAGGAACAATGTCCTCATCAGAGACAAAAGAGGTTAGGAGAAGCAGCATCTTCATTTTCTGAAAAGGTTTATTACTATTTACATGTACTGACTTGTCAGAGTCTATAATGTGTACCAACATTATATGTCATTTACTATAAAATCCTAGCACAAACTGTACTGTAGTTACCACCCATCTCACTGCTCTTGCAGTGTAGTCAATTATCTACCTAAAAAATAAATAAAATTTCATAGACATGAAGCTCTGTTCATTCATTTGACTTAATCATTACACAATCCATGAATATTAAAACATCATAGCATAAAACAAAAAAACGCTTATTTATTTTAGATTGAGATATAACCAAGATACCTCACACTCATTGCTTTAAATGACAAAACTCAGTGGTTAATATAGTCAAAAGGTGGTGCAAGTATCACCACATTTTTTTTTTTTTTTTTGGTCTTTTTGAGACAGGGTCTCCCTGTAGCCCCAGCTGTCCTGGAACTCGCTCTGTAGACCAGGCCGGCCTTGAACTCACAAAGATCTGCCTGCCTCTGCCTCCCAAGTGCTAGGATTAAAGGCATGCGCCACCACGCCCGGCCAAGTATCACCACATTTAACTAGTTACCTCCAGCAAAGGAAATACCAAAACTTTGGCAGTGCTTCTATTTCCCTCTTTCTTCCCACTCCTTGACAAACTCTAATTTACTTTATGTCCCTTTATATGTCATATTCTGGACATTTTAAATAAATGGTGTTATTTAATGTGTGGCATCTTCTATATTCGACCCTTTTCCTTAGCCGGTTTCCAGGTTTGTTCATGTTCCAGACATTGATGCTGCATTTCATTTTTGTTTTAATTTTTTTAATTAATTTTATTTCTGTATGTGTATGAATGTTCTGTCTGCATGCAAGTTTGTGCACCCGTGTCGTGCAATGCCGCAGAGGTCAGAAGAGGGTGTCGGATTCCCCTGGAACTGGAGTTCTCCTGGAATTGGAGTTTCAGACGGTTCTCGGCCGCCATGTGGGTGCTGGGGATCAAACCCGGGTCCTCTGAAAGAGCGGTCGGCCTCTTAACCGCTAGGCCATCTCTCCAGCCCTGCATTTCATTTCTTATTATGGCTGGATAATATTCCATTGTGTAGAAATATTGTACTTTGTTTACTCATTCCTTGCTTGGTGGACGTGTGGGTTGTTTCCACTTTTTGGCTATTAGGAATAATATGCTCTGAACGTTTGTGTAAAAGTTGTCATATAAACACATATTTTCGGTTCTCTTGGGTCTGTCGTTTGGAGTTGTATTTCTAGATCATATATAATTCTATCTCTGTGTTTGGCATTGTGTGCAACTGCCAAACTTTCCCCCATGGGAATGGACCATCTGCCTTCCCCAGTGGTGACTGAGGACTCTCTTTTCTTCATATCCTTCCCAGCACTTTTCACTGTCTATATCTGCTATTATTGTGGCTGCACTAGCTCTCTGAAGCAGTATCTCACTTTGATTTTCATTTGCAATCTCCCAATTCCCTAGTGAGTAATGGTGTTATGCTTCTTTAACATAGATATTCATCTATTTTCTGCTTTGAAGAAAGAGCTATTCAAATAATTTGCCTATTTTTCAGTTTGGGTCTTTGTTTTTGTTTGGCTGCAAGCTCCTTCTCAGATATAAGATGTGAACATAGTTTATCATCAAGATCACAAATGACGGGGGCTGGAGAGATGGCTCAGCAGTTAAGAGCACTGGCTGCTCTTGCAGAAGACGGGGGTTCAAATCCCAGCACCCACATGACAGCTAACACCCATTCATAACTCCAGTTCTGGGGGATCCGATGCCCTTTTCTGGCCTGTGCAGACACTACATAATATGGGTGCACTTGCACAATGCAGGAATAACACATTTTCATGTAATATTTTCATAGGCTTTGCTTGTACAGTGTCCTAGTTTGTCTTCCATTGCTGTGACAAAACACTCTGACTGACACCAACTTGGGGGAGGAAAGGGTTTATTCAGCTTACATCTCCCGGGTCACAGTTCATCACTTAGGGAGCCCAAGGCAGGAACTCAGGGCAGGAACCTGGAGGCAGGAGCTGAAGCACAGGCCATGGAGGAGTGCTGTTCACTGGCTTGCTCTCCTGGCTCATGCCCAGCCTGCCTTCTTATACTGTACACAACCACCTGCCCAGGGTGGCACTACTCATTGTGGGCTGCCCCCCCCCCCACTGCTGGACCATCAAGACAATACTCCACAGATGTGGCCACAGGCCAATCCAATGGAGCCAATTCCCCAATTGAGGCTCCCTCAACCCAAGTGTGTCAAGTTGACACTAAAGCTATCCAGCACAATTGACCCCTTGTCAACTTGACACACAAAACACATTACTATTAAACCACCACCTTTCCAGTTCTTATCCTCAAAGTATGATGTTAACACTAATCACAACCTAAGACAGTACAACCTTAAAAGCCCCACAGTCCTTAAAATGTCCAAATGCTTAAAAGTTCAGTCTATTAAAAGTCTCTTAACTGTGGGCTGCTGTAAAATCCAAAACAAGTACTGTCTTATTTCAAAGGGAAGAATCAGGCACTCTCAAACAAAACTTAAGTCCAGCAAGTAGCTCAAGGCTGGACACCTGGGATTCACTCACAATCTTCTGGGCTCCAAAGGGTCTCGGCAGCTCCCCCTCTCCGACTCTGCCATCCGTGGCACACACAGCTCATCTTGCAGACCCAGGCCGACTCCATTCCACACCTGCTGCTGCTCTTGGTGGTTGTCCCATGGTCCTGGCATCTCCAAAAAGCTGGGGTTCCCACTGAAACTGAGGCAGCACCTTCACCAATGGTCTCTTCTGACCTCTCCTGGTGCAAAGCCTCAGCTTCTCTCCATGACCCCTGCAATCCTGGGTGCACTTCCACCAATGGTCTTTCGTGACCTCTCACAGTGCCAAGCCTCGGCTGCTCTCTGTGACCCCCTCAAATTTCAACACCGGAACCATATAGGAGACTCTTACTACCAAGTCCTGCTCTGGCTTGAGATGGAGGCTCAGGCCCCTTCTGGAACATAGCTTCTGTGTGCTGACCCTGAAGAAATTCTTCCCAGAAGATTTCACCACAGCGATGCTGGTCTCTGGTTACTTACAGCTGATTTTTCAGCCCCAGCTAACCAGCATCAATTGTCCCAGTACAACAAAGCTTTCACTTCAGGTTCTGGTCTCTTGTTACTTACAGCTGATTCTTCAGCCCCAGCTGACCAGAACCCACAGATTGCACAGTCCTGATGATCTCTGCTCCCCTTTGAAACTAGAAACTTCACAAGCCAGGCCTCCATCTTCTACAACTCCTTCAGCAAAACTGCTCCAAGCTCCACAGCAATGATCTTTAGGCATTCAATGATCTTCCCAGCCCAAAGTTCCAAACGCCTCCACAATCCTTCCCCAAAACACCAAGGTCAGGTCTGTCACAGCAATACCCCACTCTTCTGGTACCAATTTCTGTCCTAGTTTGTCTTCCATTGCTGTGACAAAACACTCTGACTGACACCAACTTGGGGAAGAAAAGGATTAATAAAAATAAAAAAACAAGAGTCACAGTTCATCACTTAAGGAGCCCAAGGCAGGAACTCAGGGCAGGAACCTGGAGGCAGGAGCTGAAGCACAGGCCATGGAGGAGTGCTGTTCACTGGCTTGCTCTCCTGGCTTATGCCCAGCCTGCCTTCTTATACCGTACACAACCACCTGCCCAGGGTGGCACTACTCATTGTGGGCTGCCCCCCCCCCCACTGCTGGACCATCAAGACAATACTCCACAGATGTGGCCACAGGCCAATCCAATGGAGCCAATTCCCCAGCTGAGGCTCTCTCAACCCAGGTATGTCAAGTTGACACTAAAGCTATCCAGCACATACAGTTAGGTATTTCTTCTATTTTAATGTTTTATTTATTTACTTTTTAATACTTCATTATTTTTATTTGATGTGTATGAGTATATTGCCTGCATCTGTGTAAGTGCATCCTTGTGGTCCAATGCCCATGGAGATCAGAAGAGGGCATCAGATCCCTTGGAACTGGATTTATGGATGGTTGTTAGGTGCCACGTGGGGGATGGGAATTGAACCCGGGTCCTCTGCAAGAGCAGCCAGTCCTCTTAACTGCTGAGCCATATTTCCAGTCCCTATTTTGACTTTTAAAAATTTTTTATTTATTTATTATTTTTTATGTGTATGAGTGTACTGTCTGCATGTAGGTTAGGGCACCCATGTCGTGCAATGCCACGGAGGTCAGAAGAGGGCATCATATTCCTTTGTAATTGGAGTTAAAGATGGTTCTTAGCTGCTATGTGGGTGCTGGGAATCAAACCCGGGTCCTCTGCAAGAGCAGCCAGTCCTCTTAACTGCTGAGCCATATTTCCAGTCCCTATTTTGACTTTTAAAAATTTTTTATTTATTTATTATTTTTTATGTGTATGAGTGTACTGTCTGCATGTAGGTTAGGGCACCCATGTCGTGCAATGCCACGGAGGTCAGAAGAGGGCATCATATTCCTTTGTAATTGGAGTTAAAGATGGTTCTTAGCTGCTATGTGGGTGCTGGGAATCAAACCCGGGTCCTCTGCAAGAGCAGTCAGTGCTCTTAACTGCTGAGCCATCTCTCCAACCCTTGACTTTTTTTTTTTTTAAATCTTTTTGAGACACGGTCTCCCAGATGGCCTGGAACTTACTATGTAGACTAGGCTGGCCTTGCTTGAACTCACAGAGATCACCCTGCCTCTATCTCCTGAGTGCTGGGACTAAAGGTGTGCATCATCATGCCCGGCCCCAATTTAATTTTTTTGAATAGATTTATTTTATGCATATGTGTGTGAGCCTATGCATCTGTATATGCCCCAAGTAGGTAACTATACTCACAGAAGCCAGAAGAGGGGATCGGATCCCCTGGAACTGGAGTGAAGGTGATTGTGTGGCTCATTATGGCAGCTGGGAACTGAGCCCAGGCCCTCTGTAAGAACAAGTACTCTTAACCACTGAACACTCTTTCCAGCCCCATATTTTGAGGTTTTAAAATATGTTATATGAGTTAACACATTCAAGTTATTTTTACATATTTTATTTTATATTATACTTTATATTCATTCTTTTGCATGCATTCTTCATTGAATGGTCTTGGAACATTTGTCAAAAGCCAACTGACAGTAAATATGGGGGTCTATTTTTTTTGGATTTTCACCTCATTGTCCCCTTGCCTGTCCTCATTCTGGTACCACACTGTTTTAATTACTGTAGCTTTGCAGTAAGTTTGAAGATAAGGAAGTGAGTTTTCCAACTTCCGTGTTTTACAGGATTGTTTGGGGTATTATAGGTCTCTCGGATAAATGTGTCCATTTCGAAAAACCATATACTGAAAACTTATCAGTTATTTCTTTCCATGAATACATTCAATATGCAGATGAATTTGGGAAGCGACACCGTGTAATGACATCAAGTTCTCCAATCTCTGAGCCCAGGATGTCTGTGGTGGTTGATTTTAATGGCAACTTACCACAAATTGGAATCCCCTGAGCAGGGAGTCCCAAAACTGAAGAACTGTCCCGATTGATTAACTGACATAGGAAGACCCACCCCAAATGTGGGCGGCACCTCCTGGTTGCAGCCCGGATCAAAGGAGGCGTGGCAGAAGGAAGATGCTTCGCCCATCGCCTACTTGGCCTTCCCTCTCACTCACTGTGGCGTAGTTTGTCCTGTTGTTGCTGCCGCTCCCTTCCCCATACCACACCCAGCGTTTCCAGGCGTCCACCGTTGAATAGAAACCCATGGCTCTCCGGAAACCCTCTAGGTTTTAGGTACTGTCTTGGGACTGCTGGAGAACCCAGACCCAAAGATGGAGAATGAGATAGCTACGTGGGACTCCACCTGCTGCTGAGGCCCCACCCAGTCTCAAGGACCAGGTGACTACCCAGTTCTCAGCCTCTCAGGTAGGGTCCAGCTGACCTTCCTATTCTGAAGTAAGCTGATGAATAAATTCTTTCATTCATATATATATATATATATATATATATATATACACATGCACACACACATACACACACATGTGTGTGTGTTTGTGTATATATAGTCACCAAATTTCTCCCTCTTGTCCACCAATCCTACTGGTACCATTTTTCTTTCCAAATAGTTTCCCTTTTATTTCAAGTCTTATGTAATTATTTTTTAAATCTACATTGCAAAATGTATGTTGTGTTACTTTTCCTGGTGGTGATGTGAACAAANCCAGTTCCAGGGGAATCCGATACCCTCTTCTGACCTCCGCGGCATTGCACGACACGGGTGCACAAACCTGCATGCAGACAGTACATTCATACACACACAGAAAAAAAAAACTTCCATAGTCTCTTTCACATTTCATAATTTATAGTCATACAGGTCTTCCATATTTTTGATTCATTTTATTTCTGAGTATTTTATTCTTTTGAAAGCTATCATAAATGGAATCACATTTTTAATATTATTTTCAGAGTTTTAATTGTTGATGTGTGGAAATGCAATTGATTTTTTTGAACTTAAAGTACTTATCTTTAACTCGCTTAAAATATTTTTATTTTTTGAGAATTTTATACATGATTATAGTATTTACATTATTTTTACTCCTTCTAGTCCTCCTCTAACTTTTCCAATGTTCCTCCAAGTCCCTCTTAATTTCTTGTCCTCTTTTTCGAGTATTATTGTTATACACATACATTTATAAATACACACACATAATTCACTGAGTCCATTTAATGGCTCTTGTGTGTACTCCTTCAGTGCTGCCCATTTGGGGTTAGACAACCTCTCAGAGCTCTTCTCAGCATCCATTGATTGCCTGTGGCTCTTCATTTTGAGTGGGACCCCTAGGAATTTTCCCTATGCACCTTGGCTCGTCAAGTGTTTCTGTCATTATACAGATAGTGTTAGACTCCCATGCTTCGGAGATTTCACTGAGCAGCTTTCTTATCATGTGTAGACTGCATTAACTAGTGGCATGTGTCTTGTCCCTGTTACTGTTATATTTTTTCAGCCCCCTCTTCTGGAATGTTCCCTGAGCCTTTTATATAGAGTTTGCATTGTAGACATATCACTTAGGGCTGGGTATAGCACAGTCACTTATTATCTGTACTTTGACCAGTTATGTAATAGTCTCCATTTGTTACCAAAAGAAGCTTCTTTGATGAGTGATGAGAGGTACACGTGTCTGTGAATATAAGGATATGCATTTAGAATATAGTGAGAAATTATGTTGGTCTAGGGAAGTGACATAACATAAGTAGGCTCTTCTCTAAGGTCTATTACCTCTCCAGCCATGTGTTCTTGGCTATGTTTACAGTGCTGTGCATGAGTTTTCTCTGAGCAGGCCTTAAGTCCAATTAGACAGCTGTTGATTACCCCCCAAATGAAAGAGCAACTATTGCATTAATGGACATACTTTGCTGGCCTTCTCACTGCTGTGGTTTGTAGACTTTACAGCTGGACAGGACCATGGGTTGTTGTTCTCTCTTTGCAGTTTGCCTAATATCATCTGATACTCTGAGACCTAGTCTTCAAGGAGAAGGCTTCCAGGTCAGTTCCAGCTCAATTGCTCCAAATCCTTTCTCTAAAGTATGTATTATTTTCAGAAATAGGGTCTTCAAGTTCTGGGAGGCAATCAAGGGCTCTGACAGTAGCCTGTGTTATTTTGATAGTCTCTTGGACTACCTTAATGAGCGACTCAAAGAGAGGTTTCCCATGCCTGGCACTTCCTCTCTCTAAATAGCCCTTTCTCCTGTTTCCAAAGTTAAAGTACTTCCGTTTTCACCACTTCATCACCGGTGCCTTCCGTGTTGTACGCTCTCCCTCCTGAGCTCATTCTTCACCTCTCCCCAGGTTTCCTGGTTTCCTGTCTATTTTTTTTTTACTCTGGCGGTTACATGAGGATGTATACCCACATCTAAGGATTTGGACTTTGGATGCACAGATGAGAGAAAAATTGTGTACCTGAGTCTGTGTTAGAGACTCAGAACAGTCTCTAGTTCCATCCATTTACCTATAAATTTCATGATTTCATCTTTCTTTACTGCTGAATGGAACTCCTATGGAGTAATTTTACCACATTTTCATTATCTATTCAGTGATTGAGTTGTATTTTGTTTGTTTCCATCTTTGTAGCTATTGCAAAAATCACGGCTGAGTATGTCTGTAGTAAGGATATGAAGTCCTTTGAGTCTATGTCGAGGAGTGGTATAGCTGTTGGTTTTAAAAGCCGATCAATTCCATTGTGTGCTTCCCATGTGTTCCTGGCATGAGTCTATGCCATGAAGTCTGGTCGGAACACCAGGTATCAGTCTGGAAAACTGATTTACCTCTTCCAGGCTCCACCAATTCCCAATAGATGCTCAGTTATGACTGAGACTTCCTGCCCAACTCCCCAAGCTATGGTGGACCCCTGTCTGGCTTGGGTTTGTAGGTTTGCACAGATATTGTCCATTCTGTCATAACTGCTGTGGGTTCATATGTACAAGTACCCCGTGGTGTCCAGGCAACACAGTTTCTTTGTAACCATCTACCACCTCTGGCTCTTATTAAAATTGTTCCACCTCCTCTTCCACAAAGACCCCTGAGTGATGAGAAAGAGTGATATAAGTGTCCCATTTAGGGCTGAGCACTCATCAGTCTCTCATTCTCTACGCATTTGCCATGTGTGTGTGGGTCTCTGTGTTAAAATCACCATCTTCTTAAGCCAGGCGTGGTGGTGCACGTCTTTAATCCTAGCACTTGGGAGGCAGAGGCAGGTGGATCTCTGTGAGTTCCAGGCCAGCCTGGTCTACAGAGCGAGTTCCAGGCCAGCTGGGGCTATAGGGAGACCCTGTTTCAAAAAGACAAAAAAAAAAAAAATTACCATCTGCTACAAGAAGAGCTTTCTCTGTTGAGAGTTCAGAGATGAACTAATCTATAATAGTAAGGCACTGTGAGTCAGTTAAAGATCTGTGTTTTTTTTTGTTTTTTTTTGTTTTTTGTTTTTTTTTTTTTTTGGTGTTTTCGAGACAGGGTCTCCCTGTAGCCCCAGCTGTCCTGGAACTCACTCTGTAGACCAGGCTGGCCTTGAACTCACAAAGATCCACCTGCCTCTGCCTCCTGAGTGCTAGGACTAAAGGCGTGTGCCACCATGCCTGGCTAAATATCTGTTTTTAACATACTGATAGTGGTAGGTTCTCCCATATGGCCCGTGACCTGTCTAGTTACAGGTTCTTACCCTGATAACAGTGTTAGAGGTACAGACTCTCTGCTGTAAAGAAGGCCTTAAACCAATAAGAAGTTTGTGGGTTATAAGAAGGTGGTGGGTTATTCCCACAATATCTGTGCCACTATTTCACCATTAGGCATCTTTTGCTAAGCCAGTTGTTATTGTAGCTCACAGAGTTCACAGCTGGGTCAGGTTAGCAATCGAATTTCTCCATCAGTAACATTCATAGCACCTGCAAGCACTATGAAAGCTAGCTGGCAGAGATGTAGCTTCAAGGTCGGTAGGAGCTTGAGTTCTCCTCTTTGTTCTGAGGCTGGGTATGTAGCGTCTTACCATCCAGGTCTGGTGGGAAACAGTGCGGTGGCAATAGTCAGAATGGCTTGAGGCTCTTGAGAACTGTCAGGTCTACAACTCCAAAGAGGGAGTCCATCCCGGCCACTGGGCTTTGCATTCCTACTGTGATGTTTGTTGGGGCCATTGAACCCCTATATAGGATAGCTATACTTAAACAATTTTTATATTACATGTATATATCGAGAGAGGCTTCTACAGTAGGTTTTCCCATGCCTTTTTCAAAAGGCTTTTAGTGTTAGTTATCCCTTCTCTTACTCCCTTTTCTGCCCTGTCTGCTGATTCCCTACCCCATCAAATCCATCCCGCTATTCTTCTTACTCTTCATATTATTTCATTCTATCTCTCTTCTTGTGAATGACCCCCCCCCCACATCTTATTGATTTCCTAATCTCTATGGTCAAATTGAAACATTCATATCTAGAGATGGATGGAGATCCAGGTTGTTTCCACTTTCTGGCTATTGTGAATAGGACAATAGCAATGAGTGTAGATGAACAGGCTTCTCTATAGTAGAATAGAGAGCCCTTTGGGCATCTGCCCAGGAGTACTATGGCTGATTATATGGGAGACTGATCTACTTTTAGGCTTTCTGATGAACCTCCTGACTGATTTCCATAATGACTGCACCAGTTTTCATCTTCACCAGCAGTGTATAAGTGTACTCTTCCCCTGCATTCCCGCCAGCATTTTCTTATCTTATTCATTCTGACTGGAGTAACTGTTCTAGTTTGTCTTCCATTGCTTTGACAAACACTCTGACCGACACCAACGTGGGGAGGAAAGGGTTTATTCAGCTTACATCTCCCGGGTCATAGTTCATCACTTAGGGAGCCCAAGGCAGAAACTCAGGGTAGGAACCTGGACGCAGGAGCTGAAGCACAGGCCATGGAGGAATGCTATTCACTGGCTTGCTCCCCTGGCTCATGCCCAGCCTGCCTTCTTATACGGTACACAACCACCTGCCCAGGGTGGCACCACTCATTGTGGGCTGGGCCCTTCCACACTGCTCGACCATCAAGACAATACTCCACAGATGTGGCCACAGGCCAATCCAATGGAGCCAATTCCCCAATTGAGGCTCCCTCAACCCAGGTGTGTCAAGTTGACACTAAAGCTATCCAGCATAGATACAATCTTTAAGTATTTTTAATTTATATGATCCTGATGGCTAAATGCATTGAACATTTAAAAAAAGTACACAAACTACTCAAAAAACAAAGAAGCAAGAAAACAAATGACTCACTCAAAAGATGGAGTAGAGCTGAACAGAGACTTCACAAGTGAGGAAATAGAGATGGCTAAGAAACATCTTAAAAAGTGTTAAGGGGCTGGAGAGATGGCTCAGTGGTTAAGAGCACCAACTGCTGTTGCAGAAGACCTGGGTTCGATTCCAAGCACC
Source organism: Rhizomys pruinosus (assembly GCA_009823505.1). Classification (NCBI taxonomy): domain Eukaryota; kingdom Metazoa; phylum Chordata; class Mammalia; order Rodentia; family Spalacidae; genus Rhizomys; species Rhizomys pruinosus. Next base: position 1,474,323 of record VZQC01012059.1, on the reverse strand, counting down.
CATATGGTGGCTAAGAACCGTCTTTAACTCCAGTTCCAGGGGAATCCGACACCCTCTTCTCACCTCTGAGGCATTGCATGATACGGGTGCACCAACCTACACGCAGACAGTACATTCATACACATAAAAAAATAAAAAGGTGTTCAACATTGCTAATATTTAAGGAAATGCAAATTAAAACCACTTTAAGATATCATCTCACTCCAATAAGACTGACTAAGATCAAGAAAACAAATGATACCAAATGCTGGAGAGGTTGTGAGGAAAGGGGAACACTCATCCACTGCTGGTGGGAATGTAAACTTGTACAACCATTATGGAAAGCAGTGTGGAGAACCCTTAAATACTCAAAATGTGCTTACCACCTAACCCAGTCATACCACTCCTGGATATATACCCACAATACTCATCCTACCACAGAGATACATGCACATCCATGTTTAATGCAGCTCTCTTCACAATAGCAAAGAGCTGGAACCAACCCAAGTGCCCCTCAGAAAATGAGTGGATAACAAAAATGTGGTACATCTACACAATGGAGTTCTATGGAGAAGTAAAGAAAGATGACATCATGAACTTTGCAGGTAAATGGATGGAACTAGAAGATATGCTAAATGAAGTAACACAGTCCCAGAAAAGCAAACAATGAATGATATCCCTCATTTGTGGATGCTAGCACCAAGTACCTATTTGTAAGGCAAACTGAACAACATTAATGTTATATTTCTGTATATCTGAAAGGAACTGTGCTTTTATAATGTGAATCCCTTAATGGGCTCTAGAAGTAAGCTATCACTTATTTTCAGACTTTCGTATTTCGGTATAGAGGGTATGTATGCATATTTTAGTGTATTATAAAATTAAAAGGGAAAGTGTGAATCCAGAATATGATATGGAAATAGCATACAATTTATTTTCAGATGACATAATGGTAATTTAGGTGTGACATATATACATATATATGCATATGTTGAAGCAATACAAATTGGAGGGAACACAACAACAAAAGAAGTAGGACAAAGAACTGACTGAAACAGTAAAGTTCTCCCAAAAAACAATAATCCTATGCTTTGAAAAACTTTAAAAAAGACTCAGGAAAGGATACAAGACATGCATGATAGAACGCGTGAACTTGGGGTTGGGGGAATGGAAAGGGAAATGAGTCTAAATTGGAATGAGAAATGATGTATGAAATGCACAAAACACCAATAAAAACATTTTTTAAAAAGTATTTCTGAGCCAATTGTGTCCCATCATTTGAGGACTCTCTGCTTAATTCTTGCCCCCATTTTTAATTGTTTTATTTTTGTTTAGTTTTTGTAATTCTTTGTATATTCTAGAGACTAACCCTTTGTCATATGTATAGCTGGGAAAGAAGTTTCCCAGTTCTGTAGGTCGTCTCTTCACTCAAATGATGGTGTCCTTAGAAGTAGAGAAGTTTTATAGTTTCGTGAAGTCTCATTTGTCAACTATTGGTTTTAATGCTTGTGCTATCAGGGTCTTGTTCAGAAAGTCTTTTCTGATGCCTGAAAATCCCAGTGTCTGTCCTACTTTCTCCTTGATCAGATTCAGAGTATTAGGTCTCATGTTGAAGTCCTTCATCCATTTGGAGTTAAGGTTTGTTCAGGGTAAGAGGTATAGGGGTCTAGTTTTATTCTTCTACATGCAGCTATCCAGATTGTCCAGCACCATGTTTTGAAAATGCTCCCATTGTCCAATGTGTATTCTTCACCCCTTTGTCAAAAATCAGGTGGCTGTAAGTGCCTGGACTCTGGGTCTTCAATTCTATTCCATTAACCAATGTGTCTGTATTTATGCCAGTGGCATACAGTTTTTATTACTCTAGCTTTGCAATGTAATTTGACATCAAGCATGGTTATTCCTCTAGCTCTTATTTTATTGTTTATTATTGTTTTAGCTATCCTGAGTTTTTTGCGTATTTCCATATGAAATTTGAGATTATTTTTGTGTGATTCTATGTGAAATTTGAGATTATTTTTCCATTTCTGTAAAGCAGTGTGTTGAAATTTTAATAGAAATTGCCAATACCTTAAACCAGTCACACTGGATGGGGTATTTTTTTGTCATTTATTTTATGTGTCTGAGTATTTTGCCTGCACCTATGTCAGTGAACCACGTGAATGCCTGTGGAGGCCAGAAGAGAGCACTGGATTCCCTGTAATTTCAGTTACAGATGGATGTTGGCTGCCACGTAGGTGCTGGGAACCAAATCTGGGTCCTCAGCAACAGCAGCCCATTCTCTTAATGGCTGATCTATCTCTCTAGCCCCACACACTGGATTCTTAAACACACTGTGACAATGCATCATTGTTTTACAGATGGACAACTGAAGGAGAGAGGAGAGAAAACTCAAGGGAAGATGGTGTAGACCAGGGCTTCTTCAGCCTTCCCTGCTCTTGATCCCTTATTATCTGAGAGATTTACGAGACCTTGGGTATACATATGTGTTGTGGGGTTTTCCTGGGAAAACGTTAGCAAACATCTATCCAATCCAGACAGGGCACTGAAGATAGGAAAGGAATGAATTCACCCACCCACATTTAGCTTGGGGAATCTGAGAATTGATTGGAGTTACAGGAGTGTGGGTGAGGATTTGTCTACATGATTATCAGATACCCCTGAGAAATGACCTCGTTATGGACAACAACTCTCATAAGCTGAATCTCCCAGGCCCCCTGAACAGCTTGCAGTCTGTTTGGAGGCTGGTCAGCCTCCTCTTCTCGGCAGATGTTGATGGCTTAATTTATAACCTTGGGAAGGGGCCTTTGAGTCTTACAACTTTCTGGGTTCCCATGTTTCCTAAACCTTAAATGTTTCTTTTCTTTCTTTTCTTTTTTATTTTTTCTTTTTTTGGAGACAGGGTCTCCCTATAGCCCCAGCTGGCCTGGAACTCACTCTGTAGACCAGGCTGACCTTGAACTCACAGAGATCCGCCTGCCTGGGCCTCTTGAGTGCTGGGATTAAAGGTGTGCACCACCATGCCTGGCTTAAAGACAGTTCTTAGCCTCCATGTGGGTGCTGGGAACCGAACCCAGGTCCTCTGCAAGAGCAGTAGGCACTCTTAACCACTGAGCCATCTCTCCAGCCCTGCCTTGAATGTTTCTTTACCTCCCTGCTCTCTCCAGGAGGTAACCGTTCAATTCAGATGAATTGAATTGACCATACAACAAGATATATAAAATAGGCATACAAATCAAACACTTCCTGAATAATTAATAATAAAGAAATTTAATTTGAAACAATGTGGGAAACATAGAATTTTGTCAGTTATTAAAGACAACAGCAAATAATTTGGACAGTAATAAGATGGATGTGCTTGCTTATTTTTATATAAAATTTAAATCTATTGGCTGAATATTTACTACTTTAGGACAAAGAATAACTTAAATATTTTTATGTTGATGGATAGTTTGATTTTTATACTTATCAATGCTGAGAGTTCTGCTTCACATAAATGCATAGTACAGAATGAAAGAAGGGTATTTAGGGCCATTTCCAAAATGGCTGGAAATTCTGTCCTAATTCCAAGCCAAAATTCACTTAACAATTTTTCATGAAGCTCAAGTCAGCAACTCAAACAGCAATTTTAAAATATTTTACTTATTATTTTCATTTTATGTGTATCAGTTTATTGCCTGCATGCATGTAAGTGCACCCATGTTGTGTGATGCACTCAGAGGTCAGAGGGTGTCAGATTCCCCTGGAACTTGAGGTAAGGATTGTTATTAGCTGTCATGTGGGTACTGGAAACAAAACCTGGTCTTCTGCATTAACTGCTTGAGCCATCTCCCCGGCCCCACAATTTTTAAAAATCAAACATTCCAATACAACACAATCCAAAGATAAAATTAGCACTTACATGTGGAAGAATATTAAAAATATTGAAAAATCTTGGTTTTCTGTAATTAAACCAGTATAGATCTATGAGAGCAGGAAACTTTGTGTACAGTGAAGACACTGTAGCCCATACAGTACAGTAGTCCTGAATCTGAGCTGAGATGATTCAGGCAGTGTTAGGTGGCATTAATGTGGAACACTGTGTACCTGACGTCATACCCAGTTTTAAATTAATTTTTGGTTGCACATACCGAAATCTTTCATCATTACCAAACATTTTGAGATTCCTCATTCAGTCATATGACCCGGTGTGAGGTTGCTTCCCAGCTTAAGAGGATGTAGTGTAGCTACCCAGAGAGGGGAGGATCATGGGAAAGGGATAGTAAGAAGATGGAAGAGTAGCCGGGTGTGGTGGCACACGCCTTTAATCCTAGCACTTGGGAGGCAGAGACAGGTGGATCTTTGTGAGTTCAAGGCCAGGCTGGTCTACAATGTGAGTTCCAGGACAGCTGGGGCTACAGGGAGACCCTGTCTTGAAAAGGCCAAAAAAGAGGGGGGGGGGGGGGAGGCCAAAAAAAAAAAAAAAAAAAAAAAAAGAAGATGGAAGAGTGTAGAGGGGAGACTCGTAACTGAGAAAAATGAGCCCTCAGATGTTGAATGGATGAGGTAGAAAAGGCCACTAGGAAGGAGTTTCCCTAGGGAATGAGAAGTTGGAGGTCACATCACAGAAAAAGAACCAGGAAGCAGCCCTTTCTCTTCATAGTGTTGGTGTTACAGACTTGGTTACTGTGACCCCTGCCCAGGGGTCTCTCCTGAAGCAATCCATCACATCCTTACCATCTGAGAGGAAGGTTTCACCACATAGCAAGGAATATGGCACGCATGCAGTGCTGAGATCCGGTAGCCATCCCAACTCTTGCATCCTTGAAGCTGTTTGACTTCGGTCTTCCAGCCTCCTGCGTTCAGTGTGTCCAGGGTTTGTGAAGTCTGCCCAGGAGAGAAGACTTGGAGTGCCTATCAGTCATTCTTAGGTTTACACATCCTGTGTGAGCTTTTAATGGGAAGCCATCTTGCATTGGTCCACAGCTTCCAAACACAGCTTAAATACGGAGAAAGAAAAGAAATTAGCGAAAGTTCTAGATGTTTTTGCTAGACAAAGTCAAACATCTGGATATTTAGAAAAGACTGGAGATTTTAAATGGAGCTTTTCAGATTTCTTGTGGATATTTGGCCTCATGCAGTTACAAAGGTGAATCGAGTTCTGGGACTATGTGGATTCGCACCATAAGTTCAGTGGGCATTGAGCTGGAACCGCCAACAAGTAATTCCACACCATTTCAAGTGAACATCTTGGATTTGCATTACTGGGGCTGATGACAGCAGGCGTGTGTTATATTACAGCAATCTGCCGTGGCATTAATAGCTCTGGTGTGTGATAAATGCAACAGATCCCCGAGAAAGTCCACAGAGAGGTTAACTCCATCCAAACAAGTTATATATAGCTTCCCTCTCACCAAATTCTAGCAAGTCTTCGACTTCCAATCACACGAAAGTCGGAGCAATATATTTGTAATAACAATTTCGTCTCTGTGCTGAGTGTTTCCAGTGCAAGTTCTCATGTCGCTCTACATAATATGCGCTGTGATGCTGAGGGTAATTAGGAGTGAACACACAGCAATCCTCACTCTGGAGAGTTTCTTGGAGATGATTACGTTGAAACTGTGGAATGGGAGAGCCTAACGGGGCTGGGTTTGGGAGACAATTGTGGACAATCTCCAGGGCAGAAAGAACACAGAATGATCCATGGGGGAAAACACACATTGATTCTCTCTCGGTGCTCATAAACACGTGGCCGGTAGGCTCGATGCCACTTTCAGAGAATGGAAAGATGAACACAGGATATTATAGACTCTGGGGCAGCATGGGAAGTTTGAGGATGCAGAGAAGGCTAGAAAGGAAAGCCTCTCCCTGGCTCGAGGTGAGTACTGAGTGGTAAGTCTCCCATGCCCTGGCTTGATGCACAGGCTGGTATACCTCTCTCTGGGACCCCAGAGTTATATCCTGCTGTGGGGACAGGAGGGATAATGCAAAGCTTTGTTAAGCTCTCCCCCAAATGTTCCTCACTCCTGAACACAGATCTTATCTGCTGTTTATAAGAATATGTGGAGATCTCCTGAGCCCAGCGGCAGGAAGAGGGGGAGACAGGTAGGAACTGGGTGCCTTGGCGAGCTGATTGCTGATCGTTTGGTCCTGCTGTCTTTGGTTTGATTGGCCTTTGTGGCTGTGAGGTTGGAGTTATCCCCCCAGCTGGGATTAAAGGTGTGGTCTTTGGCTTGATTAGATCTAGTGGCTGTGGGGGCGGAGTTATCCTCCCAGCCGGTATTAAAGGCACGCTTGTGTGACTCTTGAGATTTGAGATCTCTTGAGCCCAGCGGCAGGAAGAGGGGAAGACAGGTAGGAACTGGGTGCCTTGGCGAGCTGATTGCTGATCGTTTGGTCCTGCTGTCTTTGGTTTGATTGGCCTTTGTGGCTGTGAGGTTGGAGTTATCCCCCCAGCTGGGATTAAAGGTGTGGTCTTTGGCTTGATTAGATCTAGTGGCTGTGGGGGCGGAGTTATCCTCCCAGCCGGTATTAAAGGCACGCTTGTGTGACTCTTGAGATTTGAGATCTCTTGAGCCCAGCGGCAGGAAGAGGGGAAGACAGGTAGGAACTGGGTGCCTTGGCGAGCTGATTGCTGATCGTTTGGTCCTGCTGTCTTTGGTTTGATTGGCCTTTGTGGCTGTGAGGTTGGAGTTATCCCCCCAGCTGGGATTAAAGGTGTGGTCTTTGGCTTGATTAGATCTAGTGGCTGTGGGGGCGGAGTTATCCTCCCAGCCGGTATTAAAGGCACGCTTGTGTGACTCTTGAGATTTGAGATCTCTTGAGCCCAGCGGCAGGAAGAGGGGAAGACAGGTAGGAACTGGGTGCCTTGGCGAGCTGATTGCTGATCGTTTGGTCCTGCTGTCTTTGGTTTGATTGGCCTTTGTGGCTGTGAGGTTGGAGTTATCCCCCCAGCTGGGATTAAAGGTGTGGTCTTTGGCTTGATTAGATCTAGTGGCTGTGGGGGCGGAGTTATCCTCCCAGCCGGTATTAAAGGCACGCTTGTGTGACTCTTGAGATTTGAGATCTCTTGAGCCCAGCGGCAGGAAGAGGGGAAGACAGGTAGGAACTGGGTGCCTTGGCGAGCTGATTGCTGATCGTTTGGTCCTGCTGTCTTTGGTTTGATTGGCCTTTGTGGCTGTGAGGTTGGAGTTATCCCCCCAGCTGGGATTAAAGGTGTGGTCTTTGGCTTGATTAGATCTAGTGGCTGTGGGGGCGGAGTTATCCTCCCAGCCGGTATTAAAGGCACGCTTGTGTGACTCTTGAGATTTGAGATCTCTTGAGCCCAGCGGCAGGAAGAGGGGAAGACAGGTAGGAACTGGGTGCCTTGGCGAGCTGATTGCTGATCGTTTGGTCCTGCTGTCTTTGGTTTGATTGGCCTTTGTGGCTGTGAGGTTGGAGTTATCCCCCCAGCTGGGATTAAAGGTGTGGTCTTTGGCTTGATTAGATCTAGTGGCTGTGGGGGCGGAGTTATCCTCCCAGCCGGTATTAAAGGCACGCTTGTGTGACTCTTGAGATTTGAGATCTCTTGAGCCCAGCGGCAGGAAGAGGGGAAGACAGGTAGGAACTGGGTGCCTTGGCGAGCTGATTGCTGATCGTTTGGTCCTGCTGTCTTTGGTTTGATTGGCCTTTGTGGCTGTGAGGTTGGAGTTATCCCCCCAGCTGGGATTAAAGGTGTGGTCTTTGGCTTGATTAGATCTAGTGGCTGTGGGGGCGGAGTTATCCTCCCAGCCGGTATTAAAGGCACGCTTGTGTGACTCTTGAGATTTGAGATCTCTTGAGCCCAGCGGCAGGAAGAGGGGAAGACAGGTAGGAACTGGGTGCCTTGGCGAGCTGATTGCTGATCGTTTGGTCCTGCTGTCTTTGGTTTGATTGGCCTTTGTGGCTGTGAGGTTGGAGTTATCCCCCCAGCTGGGATTAAAGGTGTGGTCTTTGGCTTGATTAGATCTAGTGGCTGTGGGGGCGGAGTTATCCTCCCAGCCGGTATTAAAGGCACGCTTGTGTGACTCTTGAGATTTGAGATCTCTTGAGCCCAGCGGCAGGAAGAGGGGAAGACAGGTAGGAACTGGGTGCCTTGGCGAGCTGATTGCTGATCGTTTGGTCCTGCTGTCTTTGGTTTGATTGGCCTTTGTGGCTGTGAGGTTGGAGTTATCCCCCCAGCTGGGATTAAAGGTGTGGTCTTTGGCTTGATTAGATCTAGTGGCTGTGGGGGCGGAGTTATCCTCCCAGCCGGTATTAAAGGCACGCTTGTGTGACTCTTGAGATTTGAGATCTCTTGAGCCCAGCGGCAGGAAGAGGGGAAGACAGGTAGGAACTGGGTGCCTTGGCGAGCTGATTGCTGATCGTTTGGTCCTGCTGTCTTTGGTTTGATTGGCCTTTGTGGCTGTGAGGTTGGAGTTATCCCCCCAGCTGGGATTAAAGGTGTGGTCTTTGGCTTGATTAGATCTAGTGGCTGTGGGGGCGGAGTTATCCTCCCAGCCGGTATTAAAGGCACGCTTGTGTGACTCTTGAGATTTGAGATCTCTTGAGCCCAGCGGCAGGAAGAGGGGAAGACAGGTAGGAACTGGGTGCCTTGGCGAGCTGATTGCTGATCGTTTGGTCCTGCTGTCTTTGGTTTGATTGGCCTTTGTGGCTGTGAGGTTGGAGTTATCCCCCCAGCTGGGATTAAAGGTGTGGTCTTTGGCTTGATTAGATCTAGTGGCTGTGGGGGCGGAGTTATCCTCCCAGCCGGTATTAAAGGCACGCTTGTGTGACTCTTGAGATTTGAGATCTCTTGAGCCCAGCGGCAGGAAGAGGGGAAGACAGGTAGGAACTGGGTGCCTTGGCGAGCTGATTGCTGATCGTTTGGTCCTGCTGTCTTTGGTTTGATTGGCCTTTGTGGCTGTGAGGTTGGAGTTATCCCCCCAGCTGGGATTAAAGGTGTGGTCTTTGGCTTGATTAGATCTAGTGGCTGTGGGGGCGGAGTTATCCTCCCAGCCGGTATTAAAGGCACGCTTGTGTGACTCTTGAGATTTGAGATCTCTTGAGCCCAGCGGCAGGAAGAGGGGAAGACAGGTAGGAACTGGGTGCCTTGGCGAGCTGATTGCTGATCGTTTGGTCCTGCTGTCTTTGGTTTGATTGGCCTTTGTGGCTGTGAGGTTGGAGTTATCCCCCCAGCTGGGATTAAAGGTGTGGTCTTTGGCTTGATTAGATCTAGTGGCTGTGGGGGCGGAGTTATCCTCCCAGCCGGTATTAAAGGCACGCTTGTGTGACTCTTGAGATTTGAGATCTCTTGAGCCCAGCGGCAGGAAGAGGGGAAGACAGGTAGGAACTGGGTGCCTTGGCGAGCTGATTGCTGATCGTTTGGTCCTGCTGTCTTTGGTTTGATTGGCCTTTGTGGCTGTGAGGTTGGAGTTATCCCCCCAGCTGGGATTAAAGGTGTGGTCTTTGGCTTGATTAGATCTAGTGGCTGTGGGGGCGGAGTTATCCTCCCAGCCGGTATTAAAGGCACGCTTGTGTGACTCTTGAGATTTGAGATCTCTTGAGCCCAGCGGCAGGAAGAGGGGAAGACAGGTAGGAACTGGGTGCCTTGGCGAGCTGATTGCTGATCGTTTGGTCCTGCTGTCTTTGGTTTGATTGGCCTTTGTGGCTGTGAGGTTGGAGTTATCCCCCCAGCTGGGATTAAAGGTGTGGTCTTTGGCTTGATTAGATCTAGTGGCTGTGGGGGCGGAGTTATCCTCCCAGCCGGTATTAAAGGCACGCTTGTGTGACTCTTGAGATTTGAGATCTCTTGAGCCCAGCGGCAGGAAGAGGGGAAGACAGGTAGGAACTGGGTGCCTTGGCGAGCTGATTGCTGATCGTTTGGTCCTGCTGTCTTTGGTTTGATTGGCCTTTGTGGCTGTGAGGTTGGAGTTATCCCCCCAGCTGGGATTAAAGGTGTGGTCTTTGGCTTGATTAGATCTAGTGGCTGTGGGGGCGGAGTTATCCTCCCAGCCGGTATTAAAGGCACGCTTGTGTGACTCTTGAGATTTGAGATCTCTTGAGCCCAGCGGCAGGAAGAGGGGAAGACAGGTAGGAACTGGGTGCCTTGGCGAGCTGATTGCTGATCGTTTGGTCCTGCTGTCTTTGGTTTGATTGGCCTTTGTGGCTGTGAGGTTGGAGTTATCCCCCCAGCTGGGATTAAAGGTGTGGTCTTTGGCTTGATTAGATCTAGTGGCTGTGGGGGCGGAGTTATCCTCCCAGCCGGTATTAAAGGCACGCTTGTGTGACTCTTGAGATTTGAGATCTCTTGAGCCCAGCGGCAGGAAGAGGGGAAGACAGGTAGGAACTGGGTGCCTTGGCGAGCTGATTGCTGATCGTTTGGTCCTGCTGTCTTTGGTTTGATTGGCCTTTGTGGCTGTGAGGTTGGAGTTATCCCCCCAGCTGGGATTAAAGGTGTGGTCTTTGGCTTGATTAGATCTAGTGGCTGTGGGGGCGGAGTTATCCTCCCAGCCGGTATTAAAGGCACGCTTGTGTGACTCTTGAGATTTGAGATCTCTTGAGCCCAGCGGCAGGAAGAGGGGAAGACAGGTAGGAACTGGGTGCCTTGGCGAGCTGATTGCTGATCGTTTGGTCCTGCTGTCTTTGGTTTGATTGGCCTTTGTGGCTGTGAGGTTGGAGTTATCCCCCCAGCTGGGATTAAAGGTGTGGTCTTTGGCTTGATTAGATCTAGTGGCTGTGGGGGCGGAGTTATCCTCCCAGCCGGTATTAAAGGCACGCTTGTGTGACTCTTGAGATTTGAGATCTCTTGAGCCCAGCGGCAGGAAGAGGGGAAGACAGGTAGGAACTGGGTGCCTTGGCGAGCTGATTGCTGATCGTTTGGTCCTGCTGTCTTTGGTTTGATTGGCCTTTGTGGCTGTGAGGTTGGAGTTATCCCCCCAGCTGGGATTAAAGGTGTGGTCTTTGGCTTGATTAGATCTAGTGGCTGTGGGGGCGGAGTTATCCTCCCAGCCGGTATTAAAGGCACGCTTGTGTGACTCTTGAGATTTGAGATCTCTTGAGCCCAGCGGCAGGAAGAGGGGAAGACAGGTAGGAACTGGGTGCCTTGGCGAGCTGATTGCTGATCGTTTGGTCCTGCTGTCTTTGGTTTGATTGGCCTTTGTGGCTGTGAGGTTGGAGTTATCCCCCCAGCTGGGATTAAAGGTGTGGTCTTTGGCTTGATTAGATCTAGTGGCTGTGGGGGCGGAGTTATCCTCCCAGCCGGTATTAAAGGCACGCTTGTGTGACTCTTGAGATTTGAGATCTCTTGAGCCCAGCGGCAGGAAGAGGGGAAGACAGGTAGGAACTGGGTGCCTTGGCGAGCTGATTGCTGATCGTTTGGTCCTGCTGTCTTTGGTTTGATTGGCCTTTGTGGCTGTGAGGTTGGAGTTATCCCCCCAGCTGGGATTAAAGGTGTGGTCTTTGGCTTGATTAGATCTAGTGGCTGTGGGGGCGGAGTTATCCTCCCAGCCGGTATTAAAGGCACGCTTGTGTGACTCTTGAGATTTGAGATCTCTTGAGCCCAGCGGCAGGAAGAGGGGAAGACAGGTAGGAACTGGGTGCCTTGGCGAGCTGATTGCTGATCGTTTGGTCCTGCTGTCTTTGGTTTGATTGGCCTTTGTGGCTGTGAGGTTGGAGTTATCCCCCCAGCTGGGATTAAAGGTGTGGTCTTTGGCTTGATTAGATCTAGTGGCTGTGGNACATGGTGGCTGAGAACCGTCTGAAACTCCAATTCCAGGAGAACTCCAGTTCCAGGGGAATCTGACACCCTCTTCTGACCTCCGCGGCATTGTATGACACGGTGCACAAACCTGCATGCAGACTGTACATTCATACACATACAGAAATAAATAAAATAAAAAAAAAATAAAAAAAAAAGAACATGTGACCCAAAGGACTTGCTAGTTGGCGGAGTCATTCTTTCCATTTTCCTGAGTGAAATGCGGATCAGAATGAAGTCCTGTGCTCAGAGTGTGTGCATGGCTGGGTGTGCTTCCCTAGCAGGATGGGGCTATGTGCAGGAGGCACCTAGCATCTGTAGTAAGCACCCAGGAGGCCAGCTGAGCCTCCGTGTGTCTTGGCATTCTTCGGGAGATGCTGTTTTGGGGGCCTGCAGTGATTGGCACACCCAGCATAATGAGGGCAGCACAGGGTGAGCTTGGGTGTCCGACCCAAGAGGAAGACATGTCTGACCAGAGTGCTTGCCTCTCACTTTCATCCTGAAGCCAGGTTGTAACGTCTCTGTTTTCTCTTTCTTTTCTTTCTCTGTTCCTTCTCTCCCTCCTTCCCTTCTCTTTCTCTCTTTCCCTCCCTCCCTCCCTCCCTCTGTAGCCCAGGCTGGCCTAAAACTCAGGATTCTCCTGCCTCATCTTTCAAATGTTAGAATTGTCGGCACGTGCCACCTCACCTGCCTCAACTTCTCCCTTTGAATGAGGAATCATCTCTATCAAGATTCAGATGAGGAGGGGCTGGAGAGATGGCTCTGGGGTTAAGAGCGCTGGCTGCTCTTGCAGAGGACCCAGGATCAGTTCTTACATGGTGTCTGACAACCATCTGTAACTGCAGTTCCAGGGGATCTGATGCCCTCTTCTGACCTCCACTGGCGATACATGACACAGGCGCATTTACACACATGCAGGCAATAAACTTATACGCATAAAATAAAAATAAAAAATTTAAAAATATTTAGATAAAGAACTGTAGTCTGTGGGGTCTGTATGCAAGTGCTGCTAAGGATGGTTGCCCCCAGGAAGAGATCTAGGTTGTTGTCACTGACCGAGGCCCGAGTGGACCCCCATCTCTCTCCTCTGCCCTTCATGTACAACATAGAAAGAGAAAAGGAAAGTTGGGTGAAAGTTGAGAAACCAAGCTCATTAAGTGCTGTCTTGGTAGGAAATGAAGCTGACGAGCCAGGCTGATGGGTAAATCTTAAATGGAATGTCTCTTTCCTCTTTTTTTTTTTTTTTTTTAATTTTTTTGTAAATCTTATTATATTTTTGAATGTGGTATGAATGTACTTCTGCAGTGTATGGTTTGTGCACAGCCTGTCGTGCAGTGCCGCGGAGGTCAGAATGAGGTCTCGGATTCCCCTGGAATCTGGAGTTCTCCTGAGAATTGGAGTTATCTGAGGTCTTGTTAGCCGCTGTGGGTGCTGGGGATCGAAGCCCGGGGTCCTCTGTAAGAGCAGTGCGGTGCTCTTAACCGCTAGGTCTATCTCTGCAGCCCCTCTGCCTTTCCTCTTATCAAAGGATAAATCCGTGCACATAGTAATGCCCAGGCAGTATTAGTATTCAGTGTCTTCTTATCTCAGACTCTCTAGTCATACTTGTTTGAGGAGATCCTGATCATCTCTTGTGTTTACTTCTAGAAATGTTTATGCATATGCAAATAAAATGATTGGTAATTTCACTTTGGTTAGCATGCAACGTTTTACCAAAGTGAAAGTAGACGTTTACAGCGAGACACTATTTTTAAATATTTTTTTTTTTTTCTTTTAGTCAGTTAATTATACCTGTGAGAAAAATATGGTTCTCAACAGTTATTTCTTCAAGGCAATGTGATTGTCCATGAAAGAACAGGCCGGGGGAATGTCTGCCTTATCCTTTCCCTCTGACCTAGAGAGCTACATGGATGAAGCAAGCTCAGTCTGGTGTGTTATCATGGCTGTAGGGATGGGGTGATAAAGGCAGTCAAGACATTAAAATTGCATTAACCAAATATTTTCCAGGGCACAGAGAGCCCTTGCTCAAATATCATGCTCTGAATGGATAAGTAGAATAAATTAGAATTTATCCTGAAGACATGACCAGGAAGGTCCGAAGGGAATAAAACAACATGTCCACTCAGCTTTGACACAGGAGCCAACCAGTTGGCTAAGTACCCCCATAGAAGAGCCCTGTGGATCCAGCCATGAGAATTGTATTAGTCACTTTTCTGTTGCTGTGATAAAGCACCATGACCAAGGAACTTATAAAGGAAATTTTATTTGAGCTTACGAATTGGGGGTTCCAGGGAATTAGTCCATGTGGCAGGAGGCTGGCAGCTGGATCTGGAGCAGCCAAACCGAGTGGGTCACATCTCGCAAAGAGCACAGGAAAAGCGGAGAGCAACTGTGACCACAAGGCTGTTAAGCTCACTAAGCCCTGCCCCCAGTGACACACTTCCTGCAGCATGGCCACACAACCCCAAGACCTCCAAAAACGCGCCACCAACTGAAGACAAACGTCTGAATACCTAGAGCCTGGGGGACACCATTCAACACACAACATTCCTCCCTGGCCCCCATAGGCCTTGACCATATAAAATGCAAAATGAATTTATTCCAACCTTAAAAGTCCCCCAGTCTTACCCGTCTCAATGCCATTCAAAAGTCCCAGTCCAAGTCTCCTCTGAGACTCAGGCCAATCTCAAACTGTAAGCTCCTGTAAAATCAAAAGACAAATTACATACCCCCAACATACAGTGGAACCGATACACATTCCCATTCCAGAAGAGGAGGAATAGATGGCATAGTGAGGAAATACTGGACCAAAACAAGACTGAAAAACCAGCAGGGCAAATGCCAAGTCCTGTAGCTCCACATGCAACTTCTGGGACTTGACTTCCAAAGGGCTTAGATGGCTCAGCTCTTCCAGCTTTGCTTGCAACACACATCTCTTTCTTAGGCTGGTACCACTCCCTGTATGCAGCTCTCCTTGGCAAATATCTCACAGGTCTGGCATCTCGAAAGTCTTCTTGGAGTCTCCACTGCCAACCAGGCTTCACATTCACAGCTTCATGCAATGACCTATCAGGGCCTTCTTTATTCAGAGATGCCCCTGCTGTACTCTGCCTGACCTTGGCAGCTCTCTGAAACCATGGAGAAAGAACTGATGACCCCTTCACTCTTGCAAACTTCATACCTCTAAAGCCAGCACCACGTGAATGAAACTGCCGAGTTTAGCTGCAATTTTGGGATGAAATCTCTCCTACTTTAACCACATTTGCCATTTTTCTCTGCCCTGGACTTGCTGGAGGATTAGCTGGGTGTGGTCTTGCCCTGAAGGTACTGATTTTTTTGTTTGCTTGTAAATCTGGAGGCCCTTCCTTAATCATTTTAATCTCCTTATCAAAAGGAAACTCTCCTTCACAAGCCTTGGCCCCACCTTTAATCTTCTTAGTGCAGTTATCAGATCCAAACTGTACATTCTGCATTTCTTTCTGCCCCATTTGCTCTTCTTCACTGTAGAGCTGCACAATATTCACCATTAAAAGCCATGCCACCATTTCTACATTAGGCTGTCTTGAAATATCATCCGCCAAAGACATCAGTCCACCACTTTTCAACTTAGCATCAGGCAAGCATCTGGGCTGCGGGCAAACTGCTGCCAGACTCTTTATCAAAATATCCCGGTTGCTAAGTCTTTATTTTCCCCTGGAACTACATCTTTTGCAGCCATGCTTTCTTCCAGGCCTCCACTAGAATGGCCCTTTAAGCTCTACTTACAATAGTCAACAGCCTTTCCAGCCCAAAGTTCCAAAGTCTTCCACACTTCTCCAAACATACACATGGTCAGGTTCTTCACAGCCAACAGCCCACTCTCTGGTACCAATTTACTGTATTAGTCACTTTTCTGTTGCTGTGATAAAGCACCATGACCAAGGAACTTATAAAAGGAAGAGTTTATTTGAGCTTACGAGTGGTGGTTCCAGGGAATTAGTCCATTGTGGCAGGAGGCGTGGTGGCTGGATCTGGAGCAGCAAACCGAGGTCACATCTCGCAAAGAGTACAGGAAACAGAGAGGGAGCAACTGTCGACCATGAGGCTTGTTAAGCTCACTAAGCCTGCCCCCAGTGACACACTTCCTGCAGCATGGCCACACACCCCAAGACCTCCAAAAACAGCGCCACCAACTGGAGACAAACGTCTGAATACCTAGAGCCTATGGGGGACACACATTCAAACCACCACAAGAATGAAGTTATAAATTTTTATTTCAGTTAAAGTGTGAAGGATCTTGGTAGCTGCATGGATTGTGGTAGAGGGGCAATGTGTGCTTGGAGACCATGGGATGGAGGCTACAGAAAGGCTGCTTACTACACAGGACATTTTAAGAATAGCATCTTCAGTGTGTGGCATTGCCATCTTTGTAAATAAAAGACTCTTGGCAACACAAAGCTTCAAGTACAAGTTGGATAGTCACGAGAGAGGAAGTTGGTAAAGCAATAGTGCTCAGCTTCCTCTTTGAACAGAACAAATGTTCTCTGTAATAACCCTGGTCATCTCTCAGAACATTTCCACAGAATACAGAATACTACTTAAAATCAAGTGACATTATGCAGACTTTCTCAGAAAGGATAGAATGCATTTTCTCACACATTATTCGATGATATAGTACCTTTTAAAATACATTATTTATTATATTTTTTATTTTATGTGTATGAGTGTATTGCATGCATGTATGTAAGTACACCTGTGTTGTCCAATGCCCACAGGGACCAGAAGAGGGTGTTGGATCCCCTGCAACTGAAGTTATGGACGGTTGTTAGCTGCTCTGTGGGTGTGGGATTCAAACTGGGGTCCTCTGCAAGAGCAGCCAGTGCTGTTAACCATTGAGGTATTTCTCCAGCCCAACCTAATACCTTTTAAAACATGTGTGTGTGTGTGTGTGTGTGTATGTGTGTACCCACCTTTAGTATTATAGAAGGGAGAATGTATGTTTCAAGTTCCATGGTGTTCCCAGAGCACAATTTGAGAAATATTGCTCCATCAGGATGGAGGTAGTGCAGAATAATGGATTAGCTGGGTCTTTCTGAATCTACCACTCAGGCTCAAGAGAGGGCCAATTCCACACAGTCCATCTGGCTGCCGCTCCCCTTTGAGTGGCAAACAAGTAGGCTTTCCCAATGCAATTAGCACTGGACATGCTCAGAACCTTGCCTTATTTCAACATCACAATAAATCTTGGAGGTACGTGCTCTGAGTGGACTCATTTTACAAACAGAGCAGCTGACACACAGAGAACTTACATAAGATGCCACAGGCCACAGAGCTAGGAGTTGAGCACTGTGTTGTGTGTTCTTGAGACCATGTAGTGACCTAGAGGCAAGAGCAATTACTGGACAAAGTTCAAGAACAGCTATGAATTAGCTGGAGGAATCTGGTTTCTATTAAGATTTAAAAAAAAATGAACAGGATGCATGGGTTTGTAAATAACAAATTTATCCCTAGAAAAGGAAGCTGCATTATTGGGATAAGCTGACTGCTACCGAGTCTGGCTTGTAGGAACAGACTCATCAAATTAAAACTAAAGATGGAATATCTGAGCAGTATTTCCTATCACTTAGAGATCATGTAAAGGGAAACACTGCCGCACTGGAACCACAACAGGACCATTCACCAGGCTGAGAACCAGGACAAGAAGGTGAAAATGCCCAGTCCTGGCTTTCCTTCATGCCCACTAGGGGCTCAGCATGGTCTACCCAGGCTATTGGGAGAATTGGAGACATGAATGAATGAATGTCCTCCCGGAGAGCTTGGTTACAGATGAGCTAAGATTTGGAAGACATCCAGCAAAGCCCACTGCTTGTTTATAACTTAGGCCTTTGCACTGAGTCCATCCTCCTGAACCCACCACACACAGATGAAAGGGGCTGTTATGCCTTACCTTCTGACTGTGTGCCCATGAAGGGAGACAGGCTGTCTGGCTCAGGGACTTCCTAAAGACATTGCTGGCAAGGCAAGATGGACTGGTGTGTAGGTGTGTGTGGCCTAGGAGGAGCTCGGAGTAGAAACTGTGTGTGCAAGCCTCTCCCAGAGCCGTCTGTCCCCCACACCTGCACCTCGGGCCCCAGCTTGATGCCAGTTCACAGGGTCAACATAGTTTGATGCGTCACATTAGGCCTTTTGTCCTCAGCCTGCTCAGACTAATGCCAGACTTTGTAGGGGAGCCAAGAATATGTACATGGGCCTCAGCATCCTTCTCCCACCAGTGTTTATCTTAAGGATGGAAGGGAAACCTGGAACCGGCCCCTCCTGCATTTGAAAAGCGCTGGTATCATTAAACATTCCCAGACTTTTGATCATCCAGGCCCCAGCCCTGTACCCAGGTCTCAGAGCTAAGGAAGGGACATGGTCCCTGCCAGGCTACTGATGGATTTATCCCTGGAAGCTCCGGAGGACTGGCCAGGCCTGGCCAGCCTTAGCACAGAGACCCTACTCATGCAGGATTTGTCAGGACGTGTGAATGAAGCGCAGAGCGGGACTCTGAAAGGCTCATGGAGATTTATGGAGTATTCCAGACCACAGAATCCCATAAAGTATGATGCAAAAGCCTCTTTGAGTGAAGCCGAGCGCTTTGGAACGTGATTGAGTCTGTTTCCCTCAACTTCAGGTGTGGTCAACCCTGTTAACTGGTGGCCTTGTCCCCTCTACATGTCCTTCCGAGTATATCCTTCAGGCAGCAGAGTGTAGAGTCAGAGCACAGCACGACTTGCAGGGGGTCTCAGCCTTGGACAATGCAGCTCCCTATGGGTAACGACAGGATAGATCAGGAATCACACATCTTCATTCACTTCAAACTATGTTCTGGAGAATTTTAACAATGAAAAGAGAGTTAGTCATCAATTCACTTTAGATGGGTCCACTGTGTGACTGTATGGACCCAAGTTTATTTCATCAGTTATTTATTGACAGCATGTATTCATTTCAGCCTTTATCTATCACAAATAGTAATAGCCCATTGTGAATAGCCTTGCAACTATTCCAACATCTTTTTATATTTTTACTATCTTGGGGATGGATAACCCAAATGTCTATGTTTTCTGCCTCATCAAAGCATCTCTTGATAGTGAGAACATCTTAGCCTTTAAGCTTAATATAAACACTATTTGCTTATACAACTTATTTTTGGAGCAGTCTGGCCCAAGTTTTATAGATCAATTTTTAAAATCCTCTTATAATGAGAGTTCCCATCACACATGTTCCATTAAGTCCTTGGCATTGTTTTAATTACCTATTTCACAACAATCTAGTGAGGTAATGATCAAAACTCAAGTTGCAGACAGTGACTTAGAAAGATGCAGACTAAGTCTGAACAAGCTCAAACTTGCGTAGTGGAGAAACTTATCTTTCTTGGGTCCTCTGCCTTCTAACCATGGGAATAGGACTGTCTGCTTCTTAGGATGCTGCAAAGAGCAAATGGAACAGGTGTTATGATGGTATTCTTAAGCCATGACTTGGAAGAATATACTCATCATTGCAGTCATTTTATTTTCCTTCAGGAAGGCTGTGAACACTACCGTCGATTCTCTTGGTGTCCACCAATAGCTCCTTGAGCAGATGGTTCATTTCACAGTGACTCCAAAAATCACTTTTTAAAAGAAGTCCTCTTGAGGTTGTCTCTGTCCATCCCCAGTGCCCATGTTGGCACGTCTTCCCAGAGTGTTCGTCTCAGAGCAACCTTGTACACGTGCTTCTGAGATGCCGCCATGTGGCACCCAAACTTCCAAGGAGCCAAAGCCATCGGGATAAAGTTCAGGGTGCTCAAAGGGAAGGGAGAGGTGTGGGTGAAAGGGCAGTGCTGATACCACAGTGGTGGGAACTCAGAGTGAAAGGGCT
This sequence comes from Rhizomys pruinosus, assembly GCA_009823505.1. Taxonomy (NCBI): domain Eukaryota; kingdom Metazoa; phylum Chordata; class Mammalia; order Rodentia; family Spalacidae; genus Rhizomys; species Rhizomys pruinosus. The sequence continues at coordinate 1,454,732 of VZQC01012059.1, read as the reverse complement.
CCCAGCTCCCCACAAATTCTGTCTTCTCTTCACTCATTCTTTATCAGGGATGCAACATGGGCCAATTTCTACCCACCCTCAATTTGAAATCAGACTACAGCAGGGAGAGTCTATTGTTAATGGAGATAAGTAAAGCCTCCCAAAGCACGGTTTAAATTAATTCAATATTAGTTCTACATTAAATATTGAGAACATAGTAACTGTTCCCCAGATGTCATTCTCAAGTGTTGGACAAATAACAAGTATGACAACTGAAGCAAGTTTTGGAGGAAAAAATGGGGGAAAGGTTTGTCTCAATTAGAACAGTCTGTTGTTATTTTCTGTTGCTCAGCTAAGCTCTTTAGTTTGCAAATGTAAGATGAAACCTACGCAACATCAGTTTGGCACTCCGCACCCTGTCTCCCTGTGAACAGGCCTGCAGATGGTCCGTGAGTAAGTACGGCTCATCAAATCCTACTTTATGAGCCCCGCCCCTCCTCATTCACTGCTTTTCTGCCAACTGACTTATTTTCCGATGTTTTTTAATAGGATGCAAAATAAGTAGCCAACACTTCTCTTTTTTTCTATCTGCTGACTCTGAGTTTTCCTCTTTGGTTTTCCATGGTTCTACATACGTTGGACAGGTGACAGACAGGGTCTGGGCTGGATGGGGCCAAGCACCCCACGTGGTTCTAGCTCCTGGAGGTTAGATGTTGTGGTGTTAGATGTCAGGCTCTTTACTGTTCCTGCCACGTCCTCATGACATTCTGATGGAAGAAGACACACAAGGGTTCACCTACTTCCATACGATTTCTTTCATGAATAACAGTCCACATTTTTCCACATATAACTATCTTTTGTTATTTTTAAATATAAGCATTGTCCTGACAATCAATTATGAATTTGATCAACACTCTTATTCCCTCACATATGAAGAAAGCCTTTGATTGAACATCCTAGGGCTTTTTTCTTCTTTTTATTTGTTTTTTTTTCCCCTCTTTTTAAAATTATTTATATGTCAGGCGAGGAAGCATGTACCTTGAATCCTAACACTCGGGAGGCAGAGGCAGGTGGATCTCTGTGAGATCAAGGCCAGCCTGGTCAACATAGCGAGTTCCAGGCCAGATGGAGCTACTGGGAAATATAAAATACCTAGTACATGTGACTGGCATGTACATAAAATACTGAGTAAATAATGACAAGAAAACATCTCCATGTTTTTGTCTTTTATTTTATTATTTTATTTTATTTTATTTAGCATAGCACTGACAGCACTAAAAGAGAAATGGCAAGCCAGGCATGGTAGCGCACGCCTTTAATCCCAGCACTTGGGAGGCAGAGGCAGGCGGGTCTTTGTGAGTTCAAGGCCAGCCTTGTCTACATAGCGACAGGACAGCTGGGACTACAGGGAGACCCTGTCTCAAAAAAAAAAAAAAAAAAAAAAAAAAAAAAAAAAAAAAAAAAAGAAAATAAATTTNTTATATATATATATATATGTATATATATTATATATATATATATAAAATCTTAACAGCTGAACATTGTGTCAATAAACCATACTTTCATTATCCATTCATTAGTTTATAGGCTTCTAAGCTGCTTCCACTTCCTGGCAGTAATAAGCAAGAGTGAACAGGTATTTCTTTAACAGGATACAGAGTCCTTTGGGTATATGGTAATGACTGAGTCATATGGTAGATTGGTCTCTACTCCCATCAACAGTAAACAAGTGTTCCTCTTTCCCCATATGCTCCCGACATTTGCTTTTTTTTGGCTCGTTGCCATTTTGACTGACAAGAGGAAATTGCAGAGTATTTTTAATTTTCATTTCTCTGATGCGTGAAGATGTTGAGCATGTGCCCCTTTTCTAAGCCTAGGGAACAATCTGTGGAAGAGGGGGCGTGGTAGAATGTAAGGGCTGTGATTGGGGTGAATGGTGAAACTACAGCAATATAGACTGGACACTTATTTGATCAACTTGATTGTACATACAAGCCCCCCAGCTGGATGGTGGGACCCTTGGGTTGCGTGGGTTTGGGCACAACTGCTTGCAAATTGGTTTTACGTGAAGGATGCTTGTACTCATAAATTATTACTTATTGTTAAAAAATGAAAAAAAATTTAAAAAGTAATAGAAGAAAAAATATTTCTCAAATGAGAGACACCATATGTTGTTTGTTTTTCTGGGACTGTGTCACTTCATAATGGCTTCTAGCTCCATCCATTTACTTGCAAATTTCATGATGTCATCTTCACTGCTGTACAGAATTCCATTATGTAGATGTACCACATATTCTTTATCCACTCATCAGTTGAAGGACACTTGGGTTGCTTCCAGCTCTTCACTATTGTGAAGAGAGCTGCAATAAACATGTGTCTCTGCCATAGGATGAATCTTGTGGGTATGTACCCAGGAGTGGTATGGCTGGGACAGGTGGTAGGCTCATTTTGAGTCTTTTAAGGATTCTCCACACTGATTTCCATAGTGGTTATATGAGTTTACATTCCCACCAACAGTATATGAGTGTTCTCCTTTCTCCACAACCTCTCTGGCATTTGGTATCATTTGTTTTTCTTGATCTTAGCCAGTCTTACTGCAGTAAGATGAAATCTTAAAATGGTTTTAATTTGCATTTCCTTAATTATTAGTGATGTTGAACACTTTTTAAGATGTTTCTCAGCCACCTTTTCTTCTTCATTTGTGAAGTCTATGTTCAGCTCTTTACTCCATCTTTTGAGTGAGTCATTTGTTTTTTGGTTCTTTGGTTTTTGAGTAGTTTATATATTCTGGATGTCAATCCTCTGTCAGAGGTATCACTGGTGAAAGTTTCCTCCCACTCTGCAGTTTTCTCCTCACTTCTTCGATAGTTTCTTTCACTATACAGAAGCTTTTGAGTTTAATGAGGTCCCACTTGTCAATTGTTGACCTTATTTTTTGCACAGTTGCTGTCTGATTTAGAAAGTCTTTTCCTATGCCTATATCTTGTAGTTTACTGCCAACGTTTTCTTCTATTATTTTCAGAGTTTCAGGTTTCACATTGATGTCTTTGATCCATTTGGAGTTGATTTTTGTACAGGGCGAAAGGTAGGGGTTTAGTTTTATTCCTCTACACGTGGAGATCCAATTTTTCCAGCACCATTTACTGAAGATGCTGTTTTTCCTCCACCGAGTCTTCTTGGCCCCTTTGTCAAATATGACTAGCACCAAATCTTTATTTGTAAGGCAAACTGAGTAATTTTTTCTCTCTTTTTTTTTAGTAAATATAATACCTGATGTTACTATAAAAATACATTAAAACAGACATCAACTTACTATGTAATTTAGGAATGTAAAGTAATATTTCTTTTTACCTGCATGCAACTCTACTATTAAAAGGTGAATCCCTAAACATGTTTTGGAATTAACTTATAGTTCATTTTCAGATGTCTTAATTTTGGTATATGTATGGTGTGTATATATGTATATTTTGGAACAATATAAAATTAAAGGGAACAATAACAACAACAACAAAACTTGTTCAAAGAACTGACCAAAACAGTAAACTTCTGCATCAAAATTTTTTTAAAATACTAAGAAAAAGGTGCAAGACATGCATGGCAGAATGCACAAGCTCTGGCAGGGTGGGGGGCATGGAAGGGGGAATGAGTCTATATTTGACTAAGAAATATTGTATGAAGTGCACAAAAGTTCAATAATTCCCTGTTGTGGAAGACCTGGTGTAAGCATGAAAAAATGTTTTGAGATGTCACTTGCTAATGTACAATTGGCCTCTGAAATGCCAGAGAGCGTTACCAAAGGCCATTAAAGCAATACAACAAAATATTGGTCTCCTTGAGACAAGCAAGACTCCTCCTCCACCTCAACTGCCTGGAGATACTGTGCGACAGTGGCAGCCATGTGTCTATATATATCCCAAATCTAATTGGCTATTACCTCTCTCCTTGGAGGAATAACTCACAGCGGATGCCACAAGCTTATGTCCTCTAGTGTTTAGGAGATGTTATAAGCCACAATAAGAACTTGTCACCCTTTATAGAGAAACCACAGTTTGTGGATTAGCATGCCATCCAAGCATCTGTGTCTATGCTCACAGCTTAGCTTGCCATAATAATTAGTATTGCTTAAATGCCTGTACATTTAATTGCTTGTGCTTCGTTAGTAGGATTAAAAAGGTATCCCTGGATAAGCTGTCAACCCACGAAGGGGAACATCCTGAACAGACTAGAGTCCAAAATGACATCTCCAGGGAAAATAGACTGTTTTGCTTCTCACCCACTTGCACCCCTTTCCCAAAGCCTAGGGAACAACTTTTGGAAGAGGAGGCGTGGTAGAATGTAAGGGCTGCAGAGAGATTGGGGTGAATCGTGAGACTACAGCAATATAGACTGGACTCCTATTTGATCAACATGCTCGTGCATACAAGCACCTCCAACGGGACTATGGGAACCTTGGGTTGTTTAAAATTTGGACATAGATACTTGCAAATTGGTTTTACATGAATGTTACTTACGTTCATTGCTTATGCTTAATAATTTGGCTCACTTCAAAAAACATGCACCAATTACCTAATTGTATGGCAAACTGAGTAAGGTCAATGTTATTTGAAAACAACTCTGCTATTATATTGTAGAATCCCTTGAAAAATAAACAAATAAAGGGGAAAAAGTAGGAAAATACCCAGGATCTTTTCCTCTGCCAATATGCAAATATCAAGATTATGTAAACATTTTTGAAGAGGGTCTTAAAAATATTTTAATTAAGTGTATTTATTTTTATTTATTTTAAAAAAATTAAAAAAATATTTCTCAGCCATTTGTGTTTCCTCTTTTGAAAACTTTTTATTTCTTACCCCAATTTTTTTTCACATAAATTTATTTTTATTTTTTTAACAAATCTAAACCCGTGTTCCCGCCCATTCCCCTACCCCGCCAGAGCTCATGCATTCTGCCAAACATGCTTTTCATCTCTTTCTCAGTCTTTCTCAATATTCTCCATGAGGAAGTTGACTGTTTTGAGCAGAAGTTCACTGTTTCAGTCAGTTCTTTGATGCAGTCCTTTCTGTTGTTGTTGTTGTTGTTGTTGTTGTTGTTTCCAATATGCATACGCCCAACTGCTT